>OZ038508.1:51547458-51592458 GCA_964036315.1 Acanthosepion esculentum | reverse complement strand
AATTTTTGCAGATTTAACTTGGTTGGAAAGCATGGAGCCGGGAGGGATTTCCACAAGAGAGAGGTGCGAGATAAGAAACTGTTAGCATATAAGTTACGGCTACATCTAGTTAGCTCAACTTTAATTTTTTGAGATCTAGACGCCAGTCTAATCTTAAATTTATACCGTCTAGGTACCATAGCGAGGGGCTCATCCGAACAATTACCGCGAAAGTATTTAAAGGCACAGAGATGCAACCTTACGGCGGTGGGCATATGATTGAAGTCGAGCTGCCAGGTCAGGACCAATAATATTGCAGATTTTTGTTTGGATCTTATCAAAGGGCTCTAGGAAAATAGCTGGGGAACCAAACCATATATGGCAGCAATATTCTAAGCATGGACGAATGGTAGATTTACAGATATACAAAATAGATTCCAGAGAAAAAAATTATCTCGCTCGATACAGGGAACAGACTTTCTTAGCACCAGATCTAGCGATGGATTCAATGTAGTTTTTCTACCTCAAGTCAGCTGAGAACGTTAGCCCGAGAAGGTGCAATGAGTCACTCTCTCGGAGGATAGCATCAGCCATGCTGATGGAAGGCAACAAGGGGTCTCTCAGATGATTAATGGAGAGAAGTTTAGTTTTGGAGGTGTTAAAATTGACAAGACATCTTTTGCCCCAGTTAACAACGGTCTTGAGGTCGTTTCGTACAACATCTGCCATTTTGACCTTACTATCAAGGCTGGAGGAAATTGTGTCGTCTTCAGCGTAGATGCCAAATTAAGAGCTGATGTCACCGGGAAGGTCGTTAATGAAGATTAAAAATAACATAGGAGATGGAGCCGTTAGTACGAAAGGATGTAGACGAATGGCCATTCAAAAATTTCATTTCGCAATTTAATCGGAACGACTGGATCAATTGGCCTAAAATTGCATTCAACCATGAAACAAGCTGTCAGCGCTCGATGTTGACTTCAGTATCCACTTCTACACACACACACACACACACACACACACACACACACACACACACACACACACACACACAGATAAAGACGGATCTGCAATTTAATCGGTGTTGACTTGGCATCTCCACTCCAGTTAATTTTCCACAGACGTGATGTGGCTTCTTTTCTACAAATATTTTCATGAAAACTACTCTGACGAGTTATTTTCCCTGGGGCCGCGATTACATGAATTTAAGCGTACTAATAGGTTGGAATCTCGGTCCAACCCTTTTACTGTCGAAACAGTTAAATGTAACCGTTTCTTCTACGCCAGCAGCTTCTTTTTATCCTCAAGTCTCCATACCCAGTCTTTACTCTTACTTTCACTCTCTGTAACCCCTTGCTAGTGGCAATCCTGCCTTGCTTGGGGCGAAATGCTTATATAAGCATTTCGCCCCAAGCATCTAGCTTATATATATATATATATATGTATAAGCATTTCGCCCCAAGCAAGGCAGGAGTGCCACTAGTACGCAAATGGTTACAGAGAGTGAAAGTAAAAGTAAAGACTGGGTATGGGGTCTGAGGATAAAAAGAAGAACGGAAATCAATATATATATATATATATATATATATATATATAAAAGAAAGAACAGTAAGATATAAAATCCGGTGTTCTTATAGTGTTGAGTCTTGACTCAATGTTGAATCTCGCCTATTTGCATGGAATAATAATGCAACACAAAATGTACTTAGAACAAGAATGTATTATAACAAGAAAGTGTACACAATAAGTACATATAGTATTTCTGTATATTTCTGGGAAGACGTTCCTGGAGAATGTGTTGACTAGTCGCAGTCGATCAGAGTCTCTAGTTGGATCTCGTGATTCCACTTCTCTTCTCTCGTCTTCCGGTATCAACCATTATTTATATAGTTGGTAGTCACCTATGCAGATTAGGTTGATTCCACCACAACATATAGATATTTTTATTTTTACACAATAGTGCTCAATGTAAATTTACAGAGCATTAATATTATAAATTAATTGATTTAAAATATGGATTTTTCGCTACACAGTGATAACCATGTTTCAAAAATGGAAGCTAAAGCTTTCGAATTTAATTTTCTTATTAAACCAGAGACATTAGTTCCATTTCCTCGCCAAGCGAATTTTCAAAATTCGCTTGACGAGGAAATGGAACTAATGTCTTTGGGTTAATAACAAAATTAAATTCAAAGGCTTTAGCTTCCATTTTTGAAACATGGTTATCACTGTGTAGCGAAAAACCCATATTTTAAATCAATTAATTTATAATATATATATATATATATATATATATATATATATATATATATATATATATATATATATGGTTAGGCTATGACATGATAAATTATAGTTTAACTGTATGCTATTTTACAGGGTAAGAGTACTTCATATGCAGGATAGAGCGAGTGTAAATATAAGAAGTGTGAACAATTCTTTTTAACAATGCCAGCACGCTCAAACGCTCGTAGCGCAAACATAGACGTCTTCCGAACATTTCCGTTTACAGAAGGTTTGATATTATCAATAAGTCACATCCCTGATAAATCGAACATGATGAGATTTGAGTCCGGGTCCCATATCCAGAAAGGAAACGTTCTAACCACTCCTACTTTTAAAGGATTTTAAAAAGGGGCAGGCTAAACACCAAAGAGTTTTTGGTATTTAGTTAGATTTATAGGCCTTTTCATGAGGTCAAAACGCTTGGTTTTATGTTAGCTTCATTCTCTTAAATATCTAATCATTAAGATGGCTAATAAACACATCACTTGAGGACTACCAACAGCAACAACAACTAAAATGGATAGCACATGTAACGCGAAGAGAAAATAATGACATAATCAAAATGTTGACATTCCAAACTACATCAAATGAAAGATTAAGAAGGAAACCCCATCAATAGTGGAAAGAACGATAACAGATACTGGACTTGAGAACTGATTGATTGATTGGTTGGTTAAATAATTTAATCGGAATATCAACCACTATGCCATTAATGCCGAAATAGTTGGTTGTTTTTGTTTAGTGGCATGACAACCTCCATTGGCCAGTTTTCAAAAAAAATTTTCAAGACAAAGATTTTATAAAATTCAACCGAAAGCAGTAGTAACTGTTCGATCAATAAATGCCAAATGTTTCCTTGTGGGGGATCAGTTAATATTACCATTACAAATGTGCTCTATTTACCCATTTGATTTTAAATTTTAACTTCTCCTTCACACGGCTCAGGGTGTTCATTTCACCTATATATAAAGACACATCTTCCTCTTTTATGTGCCATGTCCCTTCAGGACATAGGCAATCATGGCTCTCCATTTCTTCCTGTTCCTTGTAGCTCTCAATAAGTTTGGTCTTTTGTGTTACTTCTCCCAGACCCTGTTCTGCCATCCACTTGCTTAAGCTGGTTAAGTATGTGACGCGTTGCTTTCCCTTGTCCTTCTTTCTCTCTATTTGCCCTGTGAGTATCAGATTCTCCATGCCCTCCTTTCTCATTACATGTACCATAAATTCTGATGTTAAGTATAAGCTTCCTCCTTGTTTGCATCCTCTCCAAAACTTCATCGTTGTTCGCGTGTTCGGTCCATGGTATCCGTAGCATCCTTCTGTAGAACCATACCTCTGTTGTCTCGAGTCTCTTCTTCATCTTTGAGGACACCATCCAACATTCGCTGCTGTAAAAGAGGACATATATCACGTAGGAATTCAGTACTCTTCTTTTCTTTCTTACCAACGCTCAGTACCAAAGATAATCCATATTTCTTTCACATACTTTTTTAATTTTCCTTTTGGGTCTGGATTTAGGACGGAATTCACTTGATCTGACATCAGTCATACCCCTATTTAAATCACTATCTTCTATATTTTCTGCTGGGGGGCTGATAGTTTGGTGGGAGTGAGTGATCGATAACTCTAAAAGGATACAAATGTTTAATCGAATACAAGTAAGAAATGTCTAATAAAATTAACCCTTAATCAACAGAAAACATTGTGTGCGTGTGAGTGTGTGTATGCGCGTGAATGTGTGTGTATGTGTGTGTGTGTGTGTGTGTGTGTGTGTGTGTGTGTGGATACGCAATGCGTTTTCTGTCTGTGGATTCTAAATTTTTAAAATCTATTTTAAACGAATAAATGTTCGTTATTATTCCTTCCTTCCTTCCTTCCTTCCTTTCTTCCTTCCTTCCTTCCTTCCTTCCTTCCTTCCTTCCTTCCTTTCATTCTTAATTATCGGAGTCCCTGCCGTAACCCAATGGTTAACAAACTTATGCCACTAATTAGTTCGAGTATTGAATTCACTTCTTTAGGTGCTCCCCAAAATTGTTTGGCTTGTGCCAGACCAAGCTAATCCTAGTAATTAAATAAATAGAATTAATCATAAACTAATATAAAAGAAATGTGTCTTGAGCTCAATCTCTATCGGACGCCCCACGTTTTTGACTTTTCCCCCAGATTGGACTATTTTTAGGAAATATGTAGAATCGTCGATATTGTGATAGAACTGAGTAGCTTGCCTCGGTGAACTGGTTACCAAAGGAGCCTAGTGTCCTATTACCATTGTAGTGAATCGGATTCTCATGACCTTGTGTCAGGCTAATATAAACATAGTAAATAACTATCCACTATAAATGGGTGATCTAAGTCATTACAAAGTATTTTAGTCAAAGCTTTCATATTTAAACTTAGAAATCCTATTATTTAAAAAATTCATTAATAACAAATTATTTCGTATTCATTAAAAATGGATTTTTCTAGTTTGAAAGAAAATACAAAAAAAAATACAAAAAAATACAAAATATTGTAATTGATATATTAATTATTACGACTATTATAATTTATAAATAATATCAAATAATTTATAAATGATATCGAAATTTTATACAACTCAAGCCTCTTGCACTATCCCACCCGTTTCCAAATTACCACCTGCTTTATCGATCTTTAATGAAAGGCACCACATCGGGGTAAGAAGATATTACAGCTGCCATTCGTTCTAAATAATTCAAGTCAGTTTACTTAGACGAACACATATATCATACATACAAACGACGAGAGCTGCTTGCGATATTTTCTGGCAAATAAATGATGGCTGCTTAAGAATCTGTCAGTCAGACCTCGTCTTTTCAAAACGATAATTTAAAAATGGATAAAATAAAAAAATACATAATCCAGCAAATAGGAATGAACTGATAGCGTTAAGCAGGGAAGGGAGGATGAATGAAGTTCTTTTTTTATCAGTTTAAATAATTCAATGATTTATATTATGATTTCAAATCTAGAATTAAATACGTTTTCATCTCTTAAAGTAAAAGGTGATAAATTAAATACGTTTCCATATCTTAAAATAGTGGCAAATTAGATACGTTTTCATCCTTTAAAATAGTGGCACATTAAATACGTTTTCATCCCTTAATAAAAAAGTAGCTAAATAAATACGGTTTCATTCCATAAATATGTTTTCACCCCTTAAAGAAAAAAGTGACAAATTAAATACGTTTTTATCCCTAAAAGAAAAAAAAATAGCACATTAAATACGTTTTCATCCCTTAAAGAAAAAAGTACCTAAATAAATACGATTCCATCCCTTAAAGAAAAAAGTGTCTATTTAAATACGTATTCATTCCTTAAAGAAAAAAATACTATTTAAATTTTTTCATCCCTTAAGGAAAAAAGTAACGAATTAAATACGTTTTCCTCCCACACAGAAAAATGTGGCAAATTAAATATATTTTCATCCCTTAATGAAAATAGTAGCAAATTAAATACATTTTAATCCCTTAAAGAAAAAGTGGCAAATTAAATACGTATTCATCCCTTAAAGAAAAAGGGGGCTATTTAAATACGTTTTCATACCTTAAAGAAAAATTGGCAAATTAAATACATGTTTATCCCTTAGAGGAAAAAGTAACAAATTAAATACGTTTTCTCCCCGTAAAGAAAAAAGTAGCAAATTAAATACGGTTTTATCCCTTAAAGAAAAAAGTAGCTATTTAAATAAGATTTCATCCCTTAAAGAAAAAAGTAGCTATTTAAATAAGTTTTCATCCCTTAAAGAAAAAAGTAGCTATTTAAATAATTTTTCATCCCTTAAAGAAAAATGTGGCTATTTAAATGTTTTCATACCCTAAGGATAATAGTGACAAATTAAATACGTTTTCATCCCTTAAAGAAAAAAGTAGCTATTTAAATAAGTTTTCATCCCTTAAAGAAAAAAGTGGCTATTTAAATAAGTTTTCATCCCTTAAAGAAAAAAGTGGCTATTTAAATGTTTTCATACCCTAAGGATAATAGTGACAAATTAAATACGTTTTCATCCCTTAAAGAAAAAAGTAGCAAATTAAATACGTTTTCATCCCTTAAAGAAAAAAGTAGCTATTTAAATAAGTTTTCATCCCTTAAAGAAAAAAGTAGCTATTTATATAAATTTTCATCCCTTAAAGAAAAAAGTGGCTATTTAAATAATTTTTCATCCCTTAAAGAAAAAAGTGGCTATTTAAATAAGTTTTCATCCCTTAAAGAAAAAGTGGCTATTTAAATGTTTTCATACCCTAAGGATAATAGTGACAAATTAAATACGTTTTCATCCCTTAAAGAAAAAAGTAGCTATTTAAATAAGTTTTCATCCCTTAAAGAAAAAAGTAGCTATTTAAATAAGTTTTCATCCCTTAAAGAAAAAAGTGGCTATTTAAATGTTTTCATACCCTAAGGATAATAGTGACAAATTAAATACGTTTTCATCCCTTAAAGAAAAAAGTAGCAAATTAAATACGTTTTCATCCCTTAAAGAAAAAAGTAGCTATTTAAATAAGTTTTCATCCCTTAAAGAAAAAAGTAGCTATTTAAATAAGTTTTCTTCCCTTAAAGAAAAAAGTGGCTATTTAAATAAGTTTTCATCCCTTAAAGAAAAAAGTGGCTATTTAAATGTTTTCATACCCTAAGGATAATAGTGACAAATTAAATACGTTTTCATCCCTTAAAGAAAAAAGTAGCAAATTAAATACGTTTTCATCCCTTAAAGAAAAAAGTAGCTGTTTAAATAAGTTTTCATCCCTTAAAGAAAAAAGTAGCTATTTAAATAAGTTTTCATCCCTTAAAGAAAAAAGTGGCTATTTAAATGTTTTCATACCCTAAGGATAATAGTGACAAATTAAATACGTTTTCATCCCTTAAAGAAAAAAGTAGCTATTTAAATAAGTTTTCATCCCTTAAAGAAAAAAGTGGCTATTTAAATAAGTTTTCATCCCTTAAAGAAAAAAGTGGCTATTTAAATGTTTTCATATCCTAAGGATAATAGTGACAAATTAAATACGTTTTCATCCCTTAAAGAAAAAAGTAACAAATTAAATGTTTTCATCCCTTAAAGAAAAAAGTAGTTATTTAAATAAGTTTTCATCCCTTAAAGAAAAAAGTAGCTATTTAAATGTTTTCATACCCTAAGGATAATAGTGACAAATTAAATACGTTTTCAACCCTTAAAGAAAAAAGTAGCAAATTAAATACGTTTTCTTCCCTTAAAAAAGTGGCAAATAAAAGCCCTAAAAATAGAAACAATGTTAAAAGTGTTCTGGACTATAAAGTAAATATCGGTCCTCCTATATGTCAGTGGATCCTGGACAATGTGGCACCAAAATGCAAAGGCGCATTGGGATAGCGAAAGATGCCTTCTAAAACCTAAGCAATAATGATAAGAAGAAACAGGAAAAATATCGTTAGAAAATGCAAAAAGTGTGTTGAACATCTATGTAATACCAAGCCTTCTACATAGCAGTGAATGCTGGACAATTTCCTTACAGATGAAGAAGAGTCTTAAGGCAACAGAAATGTCATTCTACAGAAGGATGCTGAGAATTCCAAAGACAGAACCTGTAAGCAATGACGAAATTTTAAGGATAATCGAACCAAAACACACGCATATAGTTAGAATCAGCAGGTACATAATGAGGAAAGAAGGCTTGGAAAATCTGACACTCACAGAACATATTGAAGGCAAGAGAGACAGAAAAAAACAGTGAATAACCTACCTAATGAGCTTGTAAAAATGGTTGGTACAACTGGGATTAGGAATTTAAAAAAAAAAGACAAAAACATTGCTAAGAGCTACAAAGGACAGGAAGTTGTGGAGAAACATGATCACTCATGCCCTGAAGGGACACAGCACATACACATAGAAGATTTTGTAGTAAAATCTTTATTTTAAAATTCAAATCTTTCCCAAGGGTATAAGTTAATATAGCAAAACCAATTCTGAGTCATTATCCATTACATCACCCACACATTTAAGCTTACAGCACCTGGTATTCCCAAGGGGTCACCCATCTAGGTAGTGACCAGGCTTGATGTTGCCTAACTTTGGCAATTGTATGGGAACTGGGGTTCCAGTGATGAAATTTTAGGGAAAATGAAAGCAAAAAGAGCACATACTTAGAATCAGAAAGGAACAATTAAAATTTCTCGGTGCATAATGAGGAAAGAGGGCTTGGAAAATCTGACACTCACAGAACATATTGAAGGCAAAAAGGACAGAAGAAAGCAGTGAATAACTTACCTAATGAGCTTGTGTAAATAGTTGGTAGAACTGGGATTAGGACAAAAAAGAGACAAAAACATTGCTAAGAGCTACAAAGGACAGGAAGTTGTGGAGAACCATATTCACCAACGTCCTGAAAAGACATGTCGTATGGAACAGAAAGAGCTTGTGTAAATCATTGGAAAAAAAGTGATTAGGATAGAAAACAAAAAGGCAAAAACATTGCGAAGAGCTGCAAAGGAGAGGAAGATGTGGAGAGCAATATTTACCAACGTCCTGAACGGACATGGTTCATAGAAGAAGAGTTTGTGTCGATAACTGGCAGGGCTGGGATTAGGATAGATAATGAAAAACCAATACATTGCTAAGAGCTACAAAGGACAGGAAGTTGGGGAGAGCCATATTCACCAACGACCTGAAGGGAGATTGCTCATAAAAGAAGAGCAAGCTTGGGTAAATGGTTGGTAGAACAGGGTTTAGGAGAGATAGTGAAAAGCCAAAACATTGCTAAGAGATACAAAAGACAGGAAGTTGGGGAGAACCATATTCATCGACGCCCTGGCAGGACATGTCTCATAGAAAAAGAAGAATGATTTTATCTAAATGGTCGCAGAACAGGGATTACGCTTACATCAGGTATTTAAAAAAATCTTATCCCAAGCAAGGTAATGAAGCCACTAAGAAGAGTGAGAGAGAATACGAGAAAAATATTAAGGAGAGGGGACAATAAAAGAACAAGAATTAAGAAGACGATTGATATTACATTTAAACTTTTGAAGATCAAAGTTGACTGGAAAGCAAGAAACCGGAAAAGAGTTCCACAGTGCTAGGGTAGAAACTAATTACATAGAACTTACGGTTACATCTATCCATTTCAATCGGTAATCTTGTACTCCGTTTAAATTCGTCAAGTTTAGGTACCATAGAGTAAAGTTCACCAGAACAATTACCATGAAACTATTTATGGAAAAGGCACAAGGAGGCTAAGTTATGGCGGTAAGAAAGTGACTGAAGCTGAGATAACAGGTCAGGATCAATAACATTGCAGATTCTTCTTTGTATTTTATCAAGGATCTCTAAGCTACTTATAAATAAAAAATAAGGCTGGTAAAGTTGATTCACTGTTATGCTAGACAATTTTTCACGCCAGAATCTATCTTACATATTTATAATCTACCATTCGTCCATATATTGAATATTGCTGACACATCAGATCCGGTGCTTCTGTTATTTAGAGATTCTTGATAAAATAAAAAGAATAATCTGTAATGTTATTGGTCCTCGCCTGATATCTTGGCGTCAGTCACTTTCCAATGCTTTCTATGCTAACAGTTTCTTATCACATGTAGAACTCTTTTTCGGCTTCTTGATTTCCATTCAACTTTGACCTTCAAAAATTTAAATGCAATGTCAGCCGTTATCTGTTGTCTTCTTAATTCACGTCTTTTTTGGTTCTCACTCCTTAATAATGTTTTTCCTTTCCTCATGCGCTTGCGGCCACATCATATTGAAACATGTTCCCGTACATGTTCACGTGCGCTCAAAGAAGTTAAGCAACGCCGAGACGGGTCAATAGCTAGATGGGTGACCGCTTCCGAATACCAGGTGCTGTAAGCTTGGATGTGCGAGTGGTGTAATGGATAAGGGCTCGGAATTTTTAATTTGAGAGTCGAGTTTCAATTCCCGTCATGTTCGCTATATTCACTCACGTGCAAATGTCCTTGGGAAATGTACGAATCCCCCTCATCTCCCCCCAGCTACAGGTTGTATCACAAAACTATTATCATCTCTCCCCCACCCAAAGCAAAATTCTTACAATCTGAAAATATTTTCTGGCTATTTAAAAGGGTTGATAAGCCGTAGAAAACGAATAAATTCAGTCCGTTTTGTTCTCATATTCTCTCACACTTGAGTAATGGACAGCGGCTCGGAGTGAGAAATCGGAGAGCCGAGTTCGAATTCCAGTCGAATCCATTACATTCACTTACGTGCTGATACCCTTGGGAAAGGTATGAATCCTCTTCTTCCCCCCCCCAGCTATGGGTAAATAGCAGGACAGACCGGTTTCTATAGCCTTGGGTGATAACTGGTCTACCGCTGAAAGCAACCTACTGCGGGAAAAAAAAATCTGCCTCGTCAGTTATGTATCGAAAGATACATGATCGCCTAAGCGTGTATCACGCATAGCACATAACTGACTGATTGTCTTAGTGGCTTTATTGATTTTCTTGCGGTGAAATTATTTTAACAGGCCAGGAATCTAATTAATATTTATAATTTATATCTCTATCTATCTATATCTATATCTATATCTATATATCTATATCTATCTATTTATCTATCTATCTACCTATCTATCTATCTATATCTATCTATCTATCTCTATCTATCTATATCTATATATATATATATATATATATATATATATATATATATACACACACACACACACACACACACACACATATATATATATATATATATATATATATATATATATATTGTTAAGGAGGTACAACTGACACTCAATTTAATTTCTTCATTTAATGATGAATATCTGTCTTACTTGTCATATGATTTCATATTATAAATAATTGAGCGTTTGAATTAAATTTGTAATCAGAAAGACTTGCACGACAACAACATGCGCAGTGAGCCTCACTAGGTGCCATATATACGTGGCCTTGTGCTTACAATGATAACATTGAAAAAAAAACTATCTAATATACAGAGCGCTTAAAAACTCACGAATGATTTATTCATTTAATCTAAATATATTTTCTTTTTAAAAAATATTTTCTATTATTCTTAGGAACTTATTAATTATGGATATCTAAAAAATGAAACAGGAAAATTTTCATAATATTCGAGTTATTCTCTACATGACATTTCATTGTCCATGCATGAGTACTTTACAATATACATACATATATCGTCCTGGCTATGACGATAAACTACATCCGCGTCCTGGGTAAGACGACAAACTACGTCCAGCAGCAAGGCCTCTGATCAGGAGGTTTTGAGGAGCGTGGAACCACCTCTTAATTGCTGGTGTTCCCAGGCCCATCCTGACCCAAGGTGGTAGGTCCCAGCTATGGGCAAATAGTTAACCCCCAAACTGGGGTCAAAACACTATGAAAGTGTAAAAACAGGTTTTAATATCAGAAATACTTTGTAAAAAAATATTACCAGCAATACATTTTTGAAGATAAAAATATTACCAGCGAAGGAAAAAATATTACCAGAAATAGATTTTTTGAAAAAAATAATACCAACAAGGAAAATATTTTCGGCATTAATTAACCCACTGAGGTTGATATGCCGTAAAACAAACCAAACCAAATATACATATACATACATACATATATTTCCGAAACATATATACATACATATCTATCCGAAACATATATTCATATATATCTGAAGCATATATACGTACATATATATCCGAAACATATATACGTACATACATATCCAACTATAGCTGGGTCAATATAGTAGAGTCAGTTGTGAGAAAAAGAGCAACATGGTGCAATTCACTCCGCCAGAAATTTGGAAACGGTACACTGTACTGCTTGCCATTCGTGCCGGAAGCTCCGATACGGACATTTTAGAGTGTTTGGGTGTTAATCTGGAGACAGTGTAAAGTATTCGGAATGAGTCAGATGAGTAATGACGATTATGAAGATACGGCAGCTCGGAAAACTCTGATCGTTCGAATTTGTTGGTGAGGGTCTCAGACTCAACACGGAGACCTACATCAAGTGCCTTGAAGAGGTATTGCTGCCATGTGTCAAGTGGATAGGTGATGGAAACCTTACATCTGGCAACAGGACTCTGCACCATGTCACACAAGCAAGAGAACCTAGTCATGGCTCTCAAACAATTTCTGCGACGACATCACCCTTTACATCTGGCCACCTAACTCCCCAGACTGCAACCCTTTAATTATTATGTGTGGGGCACAGTTGAGCGAGAGATCAATAAAACTTGTAACACCAAAGATGAACTGAAGGCAAAGATTATGGTAGCATTCACCAATTTAAACAAGAAGACTGTCCAAAAGAGTTGCACGAGGTTCCAAATCCGTCTGGAGGTCGTGGTTGAAGCCAATTGCAATTTTAATGAATAAATTTCCTCTTTAGTATTTTAAGATATTTTTGTGTAAACATTTCTGTTAAAATGAGGTCAGTGTTTTTTATATTTTTGCGCAATTTAGACGACAATTTATCTATTGTACCCTGTATAGCTGTAATATATACATACATAAATATTCGAATTATACATACATTCATATATATCCGAAATATGTATACATACATATATCACATAGCCGAAATATATACATACATTTATTATCGAAGCTTATATACAAAGGAATGAATTCAAATTCCAGTCGAATCCATTACATTCACTTACGTGCTAATACCCTTGGGAAAGGTATGAAACCTCTTCTTCTCCCCCCCCCCAGCTATGGGTAAATAGCAGGACAGACCGGGTTCTATAGCTTTGGATGGCAACAAGTCTACCGCAGAAAGAAATGGCTACCCATCGCGGGGAAAAAAACCTGCCTCGTCAGTCATGTATCGAAAGATACATGATCGCCTAAGCGTGTATCACGCATAGCACATAACTGATTGAGGAATCAGAGAGCCAAGTTCGAATTCCAGTCGAATCCATTACCTTCACTTACGTTCTAATACCCTTGGGAAAGGTATGAATCCTCTTCTTCTCCTCCCAGCTATGGCTAAATAGCAGGACAGACCGGGTTCTATAGCCTTGGATTGCAACTGGTCTACCGCAGAAAGAAATGGCTACCTACTTCGGAAAAAAAACCTTCCTTCTCAATCAAGATACATGATCGCCTAAGCGTGTATCACGCATGGCACATAACTGACTGATATACATACATATATATCCGAAACATATATATATATATATAGGTACCTCAAAATCTTTATATCAAAATATTTATCTTCTTATTAAGTATATTTTGAATCTTTAGTTAAATTTTTTTAACTCCTTTTTAGAATATTCGAAAGTTTGATTAAAAAACTTGTTTTTCTTGCGTCAGCAGTTGTACAAACTTTGGGCACAGCAAATTTTAGCCTCTTTTTTACGTTAAACAGATACATTAATTTGGAAATTCTTGCAAAAATCAAATGACTGTCGGATTTTTTTATGAAATTTTCCGAACTTATTCACAAATGAATGCAATTATTTCATTTTATTGGAATACATATGTTTTACCTCCTTACTTAATTTTATGAAAACTTGAGTGATTCAACGTGATAATTTTTAGTGACTATATTAGTTAAAAGTAGAATTCTTTGAAGAATTCAAATCACCGAATTTTCTTTGTAAAATCGGACCCCGTCTTACCGAAAATCTGTTCTGAATCGAAAAATAAAATCGAAATATAACTAAGACATTATTTAATTAGAGAAGCTTTTAATTACTTCTATGAATAATATATGTTAAAAACAATACTGTCTTAAGAAAAAAAAAATTCCATGAAAAACGAATTTTTACAACATTTGTTTTCATTTTTTACAATTTTAAATTGAATAATTTATAAAGTTTTTAAATTGAATAATTTATAAAGTTATTAAATCTATTAAAATTCAGTTTCAGTATGATAACGCTTAGGAAATACTGTTAATAATTAAAACTATATTTACTAATCATATATTGTAAGGCTTATTACAATCTGACGATAACGAATATTTTAAAAAGAATTCCGATTTGTTCTTGAATGTGTGATTATGTGCAGAATTTCTGATGTATGGATGTACAAACCGATAAATCTAGTATTTAAAAGTCACGTGTCAATAAATCGATTAACACCCCAGAAAAACAAGACCTCGTAGATAAGAGATGCTTGTATACAACATTTTATGCTATAACTAAGTAATATTTGTTTCAAATTAAATTAATTTAACATTAAATTTGCTAATTTTCCTCAAATAACGTTTAAGAAATATATATTTTTTGCAAGATTTTTAAAACCAAGAGTTAACTTTTATTTACAAATCTGTCAAAAATGACCGATTCTTATCGATTTTACTGAAAGAAAAAATCGATTCCGATCAATATAATTTCTGTTTGAAATACACGACAGCAAATTTAAAATCCTTTAGCTTTCAATTAAAGCTAAAATCAAAGCGTCAAGAAAGCTGCGTCATTTAAAAAAATTCTTTTTAAACTGTACCTATACTAAATTGTGGGGGTACTTAGATACATATATATCCGAAGCATATATGCATACACATATATCCGACACATAGATAAATTCATATATATCCAAAACATAAATACATGCATATATATATATATATCCAAAACATAGATGCATATATATATATATATCCAAAACATATATATATATATATATATATATATATACCTTTCTGATTATGAGACCCGGGTTCGAATCTCACCACGGTTGATTTGTCACGACAAAGTGGAAAAAGTAGTCGCACAAACACAATAAATTTAGTCTCATGAAGTCCTAAAGGACGAAACGCCTCACAAGAAAACTTTTTACACTATGTCATACATTTTACCCAATATTGTTCTTGATATATAAACATATATATCTTTATCTCATATATATATATATATATATATATATATATATATATATATATATATATATATATATATATATATATATATATATATATATATATAATGAGAAAGGGGACAATTTTATTTACCGATGCGTTTTGACCATGAGGAACTTTATCAGGGTAAAAGTAACTTGATAAATTAAAAGTCGTTCAGGTGACGAAAATCTTTCCTAAATGAAAGTTTTCGTTTTGTCTTTATTCATACTGTTTTTTACAGATATATATATTACCTATATCTGAATTTTTACATAGATGCATAAATAAATACACATATACATACAAACCACACACACACACACACATATATATATATATGTATACATACAAAGATATATATACATATATATATACACAAATATATATATATATATATATATATGTATATATTATAAACTGGGCTAAGTTCGACAATTATTGTTTTTTCTCATACGTTATTTATATAGACACAAATAAATGTAAAATGCTCTGTTTATAATGAACAGTATTAACAACATTTATCGGCCTAAATGTCCGAAAAATTTCATTGAAAATATTCGTCATCCGACAGGAATCAAACCTGTATCCTTCGCAGTTATATGTATAGCACGTCAGGCTATATGACGGTTCCGTGTTGGATACGGGTTCGATTCCAGTCGAAGGACGCATATTTTCTATTAAATTTCTCGGACATTCAGGTCGGTAAATGTTGTTAATACTGTTTATTATAAATAGAGCAGTAAGTAAATATTTGTGTCTATATAAATAACGTATAACAATATATATATATGTGTGTGTGTGTGTGTGTGTCTCTCTCTCTCTCTCTCTCACGCCAATTCAGTCGGGTTTCGATCCTAGCTAGAGGCAACCGGACGTCTAGCCACACTGATGAGCTGTGAAACAGCGAAACAGTCTGTCTGTGGATGACAAATATATATATATATATATATATATATATATATATATATATATATATATATATATATATATATATATATATATATATATATAAACCAAAATGTATTAAACGCCGATTGAAATAGTTTATGGAGTGTTTTCTCTAATGTTCTTGAAAAAAGGATTGAATCCAATTTGCATTGGAACACTTGTATGTTAAAAATTCTATATAAGCCGATCTCCTAGTGAAATTGATAGTGTGAAAAAGTGTTTACTCAATAAAATCGCCGCTCAATCAGTATTTCTTGTACTACAAATGTCTACAGATTGTATACATAGAAAAAGTGCTGTCAAAATCAATACCATTTCATTTATCATGAATATAATAACGTCTTTCGTTCTGTCAGCCATTCTTACTCCAATATTTGACCAATGACAATCCGTTTTCCTCAATTTATCATTGGTTTCGTTACTAACAATATTTCCATGTATTTCTTTTGATATGAAAATTTATGCAATATTTCCATAGTAAACCGTTAGCAATACATTAATATACCTAACAGTCATTTTCTATCATTAACGCTTGCATTAATTCTTAACCCCCGGTAATCGTTTCCCTCATTTTGAATACAGATTGATAAAAATTAAAAGATGTTTCCGTCCGGTTTTTTCTTTTTTTTATGGACAGGGATATTTGGTTTGTAAATGTATAAAATAACAAAAAAAGTGACAACGTTTATCTATCTTAACCACCGACAAATTAAAGTCTGACACGGGTCAATACTGATTTAAGCATATCTATATGAATGATAGACATATAGTATAAGGTATTGTATATTTAAAAGTTAAAGTGATCAGTGTCAGGGATGTAACTATATAAGTGTACATTGAAGTCAACTCCCAACGGCGACAGTCGGTTTCATGCTTAAACGCAATCTTCATGGCCTTAAATAAGATTGTTCTTAAGCATGAAACAGAGTGTGGCCGCTCGGTGTTGACCTCAATGTCCACTTTTATATATATATATATATATATATATATATATATATATATATATATATGTGTGTGTGTGTGTGTGTGTGTCTGTGTGTGTTTATATATATATATAGGCGTGTATGTATATATATATATATATATATATATATATATATATATATATATATATATAGGGGTGTGTATAGGTATGTGTGTATATATAAGTGCATATATATATATATGTGTGTGAATGTGTGTGTGTGTGTGCGTGTGTGTGTGTATGCATATATATAAAACAAACTTTCGCCGCTGGGTGTTCACTTTCATATATATATATATCTGTGTGTGCGTATGTGTGTGTGTGTATAGCTGTATATATATATATATATATATATATATATATATATATATATGTGTGTGTGTGTATAGGTGTGTGTGTATTTACAGGTATGTGCCTGTATATTTATATATATACATATATAGGTGTGTATATATATATGGATGTGTTGTTTATATATATATGTGTGCGTATATATATATATATATATATATATATATATATATATATATATATATATATATATATATATATATATATATATATGTATGTATGTATGTATGTATGTATGTTTGTATGTGTGTGTGTGTAAAACTTTCTAACATTTTAAGCTAAAAAATACCGATTTCTATTGCGTAATCAGTCTCTCATTTCCATAAATCAGCGTCGTACCCTTGGGTTCTTTTACGTGAATATTTCATTTTTGAAAATTCGAATGAGAAAACAATTTAAAAAAAACCCGCTGAATTCTTTTGCGCAAGCCGACACTTGGGTTCATTTTTTTTTTTTTGTATATATTTGTGAGAAAATGTTATAAATTTAAAACAAAATCAAAATTAAAAATAAAAGACATAATTACATTCAATTTAAGGACTTTTATTTTGTTTTCTTCTTTCTCTTTTCTTTTTTTTTTTTTCGTTTTTCTTTTGTTTTTCTTTTTTGTTTTCTCATTTCTATCTATTTTCGCCTTTTATTTTGCTTTTTCTTTTCTTTCCTCGTCTCTTCTACTTTTTCTTTTTTTTTTCTTTTTTTTTTTTCCAGTTTGGGAATATAACTTAGACCGAGTTTTCGTTCAGTTTTCTTTCTTTTTTCGACACTATATTAAATCCATCAAATTTGAGAAAGAACTCTGTAACAAATATTTTGGAGACGGTCAAACGATTCCACTCAGTTCCGTGCACGTGAGACGCAGAATGAAACGAAATGAAGAATGAAAAAAAAAAACAAAAAAAACAAAGCACATGAGCTGATGATCAAAAGTTATTTTCAGAGCCGTAAAATCTTAAATCCAGACTCATTTATTCGGACCTCAAAAATATCGGGTACGTTACCCAGTCTACATATACAAACCAACGATTTAACGGACGCCGGTTTTACATTTTTTTTATACCAAAGTTCATCCAATACGAGGTTCGAGAGCTACTCCAGGTAGAGGGTTACTCTGAAAATGGTTGTGATGAATGAGTTGTGATCTGAGCGAAAATGGAGGCGGTAGGAAGTGGGGGTGGTTAACTATGTTGGAGATCATGGCTCTCCACAATTTCCAGTCCATTGTAGCTCTTAATAAAGTTTGTTTTTTTGCTATCTCTCCTAATCCCTGTCCCGCCGACAATTTACACAAGTTCGCTAGGTAGGTTGTGATCTGCTTGTTTCTCTTGCCTTCAACATGTTCTGTAAGTATCAAATTTTCTAAGCCCTCTTTCCTCATTATGTGGCCTAGAAATTTCAACTGTCTCTTTCTGGTGTTATGCATACGTGTTGTTTTTCGTTTCCATTTTCTCTAAAAGTTCGTAAATGACTTCGTAAAAAATGTAATACCTTTCGTGTTAAAAATATAATAACATTTTTTTAAAATAACATCGGAAATAAATATGAGACTATGGCTCTCCTTCATAGATTTTAGACAAGATTTTGACTCACTATAATTTGACTTGAAAAGACTGAAAAAGGTGGATTAATATCACATATTCTTTCTTTCTATGTGCCGTGTCCTTTCAGGACGTAGGCAATCATAGCTCTCCACCTTCATCTTTCCCTTGCAGCTCTCAACAAGTTCCTTCCCTCTGTCACCTCCACCAGACCACGGTCTGTCATCCACTTGCTTAAGCTCGCCAGGTATGTCATGCATTGTTTTCCCTTGTCTCTCTTTCCCTCTATTCGACCCGTGAGTATCAGATTCTCCAGGCCCTCCTTCCTCATTATATGTCCCAGGAACTTCAGCTGCCTCCTCCTGATGTTAGTATAAGCCTCCTCCTTGTTTGCATCCTCCCTAAGACCTCATCGTTGCTCACACGCTCGGTCCATGATATCCTTAGCATCCTTCTGTAGAACCACATCTCTGTCACCTCGAGTCTCTTCTTCAGTTTAAGACCTCATCGTTTCTCATACGCTAGGTTCATCTCTGTCGCCTCGAGTCTCTTTTTCGTCTTTGAGGAAATCGTCCAACATTCGCTGCTGTAAAGAAGGACAGATGCCACGTAACAGCGCAGTATTCTTTTCCTCGTTACCAAAGAAATCCTCCTGTCTCGCAATACTCTGCCCAGCTTTTGGAATGCGCCCTTGGTCCTCCCAATACGTCTACGGATCTCAGGGTCGCATTTACCGTCCTCTGTCACACCGCTTCCCAGAGTCTGCATGATTCCAGTGTTTCCCGACCTGCAAATCGCATTTCAGGCTCATCCTTTTATTGATATTATTCATTATAATTCAGTGATTTTAGATTGTACAGTAAGTCGTATTGGGATAGCCAAAGAGGCATTCCAAAAGTTAAGCAGAGTACTAAGAAGTAGAATAAAATCGCTAGAAAAAAAAAGAAAATAGTGCTGAATTGTTACGCAATATCTTCCCTCCTGTATAGCAGTGAGTAGTGAACGATTTCTTCAAAGATGAAAAAGAGACTTGAAACAACAGAAATGTGGTTCTACAGAAGGATGCTGAGAATACCATGGCGCGAACATGTGAGCAACGACAAAGTTTTGGAGATAATGGAAACAAAAAGGAAACTGATACTTAACACCTGGAGAGATAGTTGATGTTTCTGGGGCACATAATGAGGAAGGATGGTTTTGAAAATCTGATACTCACGGGACAGATATCGGACAAGAGGGACAGACGAAAACATGCATAACATATTTGAGGAAATGGATAGCAGAACAGGGTTTAGGAGAAATAGCAGGAAGACAAAGTTTATTAATAGCTACAAGGAACAGGAAGTTGTGGAGAGCCATGATAGTCTACGTCCTGAGGGGACACGGCACATAAAGAAGAAGAATGCAGATTGAAATGAATTGAAAATTGGATTGTTTTTGCTATTTTTATTTTTATTTTTTGCATAACTGTTATGGTAGTTTACACACGCACGCATGGACTCTCCCAGATATAAATAGGAGCAGGTACTGCCTTTTGGAGAGGGAAATTTCCAGCAGTCAGCTCTGACATTCGGACCAAACATTCTTACTGTAGCACTCTCGTTTGTATATGTTTGTATTACAGTTTCTGTTAATATATTTGTTTAATTCAATTCTCCTCGTGTGTCTTTATTTCTGGCCCTAACAAGGCCACAACAATAACAAATATTAAAAACAAAATGGCCTCCTAGGCTACATTCGTATTTAACGAGCTTTCAGCATTAAAGAAAACTACTTCCTCACTGTCTCAGTCAGGAGTTTCATGTACATCGTAAAAATTTTACCTCTTCTGCATCTTAAAAAATGTCCTTCTCCTAACACTTTTGCCAATAAAAATGCATTTACATGCAAATTCCTATTCCTCTGTGTCGGATATAACGAGGTCAGTCAAATAGGAATCGTAATAAAAGAATGTTATTATTATTATTATTATTATTATTATTATTATTATTATTATTATTATTATTTCATTTCAGCTGTCGCTGATTTCCAACACAATACAGTCTTTAGTGAGCGTTCTTTATTGTCTTCATTTTTTCTTCTTTCAATTTTCATTAATAGCTTGTTTCAATTATTTAATCCTCGTACTGAAATCGTAGTAAATGGGGCCTGTTATTTATTCATTAAATTTCTTTTAAGTCGATTTTTAGCGTCCATGAACCAATGTATTAGTTGGAAGTGCACTCGAGTGAATTTTTACTTGATTGCTCGTTAAAGGAGGTTGTTTCAATGTAGCTTTATTTATTTATTTATATTTATTTATTTATATTTATTTATATTTATTTTATATAGGAATGTGATCGTAGACCCGGACAAATGCCATACATATTTTTTTTTAAATCTAAGCAAGAAAAAAATATAAGATTATAACTATTTCGTGAACTAATTCCGCAAAGGTATTTTTTTTAATCCACAAACTACCTTTTCTGCGTCTGGTACAAGGCCACGGTTAAATTATTTTTCTACAAGTGTCTACATACAAGGAATATAACCGTCTATCTTTGTGCTATGCTTACCAAACTCGTCTCGTGGACCAATTCGCTAGTTTCGAGGATTAGAATTAGGATCAAAGGAGCCAGAAAGGCTGTGTTTGCGCCAAGTGATTGAGATCATTTTGCGTTGAAGATCAGTATTCGAAATTTTAGTTTTTATATGATTTCAAGCACGGACCACTAAACCTTTGAGAAATTCACACTTAACTATAATTTTGTAAATAACGATCTTTCAGAACGTGGTCGATCATGGCCCTCTACAACTTCCTTTCTCCCAGTCCCTGATTTGTACTCCATCTACACAAGCTCGTATACAAGGTATTTTGCACATGACTTTCATGTCGTCAGAGCGTTTAGGGCTCGGTTGGTTAGAATGACTGATTGATTTTACGACGTGTCAAATCGAATTTTTGTAAAGAGGCATCCAGCGAGGATCGAATTCACTACTCAAAAGCAATGGTCAATCATATTAGCATCGTTTACCATTACCCCACACCGAAGCACCAGGGTCAGTTTTTGGATACCAAATGGATGAGCCTGCGGATCACTGATTTAAACAACAGAGTACCCCTATCTGGGATGAGAGATTATCATTATTTACAATCGGGCTAATGTATACATCTCGGTTGTCACGATCAAGAAGAAAGCCGGAGAGCAAAAAGGCCGAAACCTTGTGTTGGTAACAACAAAGATGAGGACATTAGTTTGACACCCGAAGAAGGCTGGAGAGCACAAAGGCCGAAACGTTGTGGTGGTAGCAACAAAGATGAGGACATTAGTTCACCTGTAAATAATGTTAATAAGGTATATTTAAATAATGTGGAAAGAAAGCTTAGAAAATTTGACACGCACAGGATATATTGAAGGCAAGAGGGATGGAAGACAATAGGAAATAACTTACGTAACGCGTATGAACCTCAAACAAAAAAAATGCGATCTCTAAGATTTAAAATGATTTATTTAAGTGAAAAATCTTTCTTGAAGCTTTTATCCTAGTTTTAATTTCAATCTAATAGATTAAATTTAATATTTCCAATAAACAAAGTACTTTTCTGTATTTCAAACCTAATTTAAATTCATTGGAATTATGTTTTTTGTTATAAATAAAATCTTTATAATCATCCATCTTTATTAAATGCCGAAAGGGTAAAACTAGGAAAAGAAATAAATATGCAAATAAGACTAGTTTAGTCCAGATAACAAAGAAACAAAAGGGTAAAAAGGAATATGATAAAAGCATCCGGGGGCTCGAACATAGAAGAAAAATCATTTGTCTAAATGGGTAAAGGAAGGTAGCGAATACTTTGTTTACATGAATATGTATAAAGTTTGCTACAGGAATACGTTTCAATGTTGCATTGAGTTCATGGAAAGGAAGAAAGTTACATGAACGATTACATTTGGGAACAGTGTGTAAACAGATAACACGTGGGGAAAAGGATTCTTCGTATAGTGATACAAACGTAAAATAAACGTATAAAAGATGGCTACATTAAACAAATGTGTAAACCTTCACATCCTTTCATTTTTCATTCCTATCTGCTCTTGCTCCGGATCTTCTGTGGCTCCCTTGCCTTGATCGACCCACTGTCTTTCTCTTTCACCACATCCCCTCCCTTGCCACTCCTATCTGCTCTTCCTCCAACCCTTCTTTAACCCCTTGCGTGATAGTGGCCTCCGACCTTGCTTGGGGTGATACGATTAAAAAAAATAAAATAAAATAAAAAATAACAATGTGATAATATATTGAAGGCTAGAGAACAATAGAAAACAACTTACGTAACAAGTACGTACCTCCACAAAAAATGCGACCCCAAGGATTAAAATTATTTTTTTTTAAATGAAAAATATTTCTTGAAGTTTTTATTTTACGTTTAATTTCAAGCTAATAGATTATATTTAATATTTCCAATAAGCAAAATACTTTTATGTATTTCAAAAACTAATTTAAATTGACTGAAAGGAGTTTTTTTTTTGTTGGGGGAGGTACTAAAATAGCTTATTAGCGCCTTTTTTTTTAGTCATCTTCCAAATCTTCCAAAATAAAATATACTTTTCTGATACTAGGAACATTAGCTGATTTGAAGTATAATTAATCTGATTTGAAACAAATATTTAAATTTAAAATATCGCAGAAATACATTTTTTTAACCCGACAGCCGTTGTGTTGACGTGCTAACAACGTAATGACAGATCTAATATTGTTCTACAGTAAAAATATGATTGAAAAAATGATGCGAGCGCCATTTTTATATAATTCTTAAGTACTTAGTAAGCTTAAAAATCTAAGAAAATATTCTCGTAATCTAATGTCTTATTGAATTTTAGGACTTTTGACTTTAAATTTACTATTGTTATCGCTCTTATTTTCTGATAATGTTGCATATGGTTGTCCATACTTACAAAAATTGGTACGTTTATACACATAAAAAATTAAAAATTCTTTTAAAAATATTGGCGTTTGATGATTTGTATTAAGCTTTTCCATTTATGATTAGTAACTATAGTTTTTTACTTAATAATAATATCATCTAAAATAATGAAATTAATACAGAATTTTAAAAGATTTAAATCTTAATAATTTTTCTAATTAAAGTTTTAAAAAAGGTAAACAATTCTTGTAAAAGTTGATTATTCATCAAAATTTTTTTCTTAAGATAATAGTATTTTTAATATATCTTAATTTATAAGAGCAAAAGCTTTTCTAATTAATTAATGTCATAGTTTTATTTTACAATTCAGAGCAGATTTTTTTGTAAATGGTGCGTTTCTGTTTGACAAAAACAAATTGATGATTTAAATTCTTCAAGGAGTCCTGCTTTTAACTAATATAAATATGGAGAAGCTGGAATTGTAATTTCTCGAAATTCCATAAAATTAAATAAGTTGGGGTAACAGATGTAAAAAAAATATTTTTACCAAGATTTTCTTAAAAAAATTTCCAAAATAATTTAATTCCTTTGTGAATAAATCCTGAAAATTTAATTAAAATCCCAACAATTTGATTTTTGCAAGAATTTTCAAAACAATGTTTTTACCGTGAAAAAGTATTTACTAATACATATATATCTGCAGGATGTACGGTGGTATAATGGTTAGCGGCCAGCATTGAGGAATCGGAGAGCCGAGTTCGATTTCCAGTCGAATCCATTACATTCACTTACGTGCTAATGCCATTGGGAAATGTATGAATCATCTCCCCACCCCGACTATGGGTAAATAGCAAGACAGACTTCGATGGCGACTCGTCTACCGCAGTAGGAAATGGCAACCTACTGTGGGAAAAATCTGCTTCGTATAGCACATAAGTAATATATTTGGTCTACTCGCTGACACAAAGATTTAACCAAAATATCAAACGTGCTAGAATTAATAAAATAATACTGTGGTCTTTACTCTTAAATAATAGAAACATTTTGACGATAAAACTTTTTATCAAGATTGAGGCCTTTTTTCATCATGGTATGATCTTTTTTAGAAAATCTATAGAGGTACCTACTGACGACTTTATGTAAATGGTGGGCAAGAAATGGGATTAGGAGAGATAGCAAAAACACAAACCTTACTAAGAGCTACAAAGACAGGAGCTTGTGGAGAGCCATGATCGTCCACGCCCTAAAGGCACACGGTACATATGAGAAGAAGAAAAGGCCGCAAACCGAACTCTATTCTCTGGATAGTGGTTTCGAACCCTAGAATTGGTTATTGGGGTGTCTTTTTTTTTCTTTCTATATTCCATGCCCTTTTCGAAAGTAGATCGTGAAAATAATCAAGTGTGTCGAAGTCATTTCTTTGCCACTCTTCTTATTCCACGCACGCGCACTATAGGCTCCTCAAGTATCTTTAAGCCGAACGCTTACTGCGAAAGGTTTCTTTTGACACGTGAGGCAGATGGCTGTCTCTTTTGACCGGATATGACTTTGCTCACCACCCCGGCCTCCTTAAATCCTGTTCTTCCTACGCATCTGGTCCCAGCAGACCAACCACCTTCCGCAACTCCAAGAGCAACGGGGAGCTTGTGATTCCTTCCAAGAAATAGGAAAAGTCGTCTTGGAGGGGCAGGTTGCTGGTAAACGATAACGTCATTATTATAAAGGCGACAGTGGATTCGTGATTCAAATTCGTTTTCTTTCTTTCTTTCTTTCTTTCTTTCTTTCTTTCTTTCTTTCTTTCTTTCTTACGCCTCGTTCTCCATTTTCCTCAATTCATAAACTTTCTTTCTTTCTTTCTCGCCATTTAACGTTGTGCCATACCATCTCCTTTCTCTGTTCTCTTTCAATCTCTTGCAATCATTTGTCTTTTCTCTCACTTGCTCTTCTCTGTCACTCTATCTCTTTCAGTCACTCTCCATTGTTTCTTCTCTGTTGCTTTTTTACTCACCCCCCTCCCTTGTATATCTCTCTTTTACTTTCTTTCTCTTTTCCCTTCCTTTTCTTATCCTTTTCTCTCCTTCCCCGTCTTTCTTTTTTTCTTCTTTACTTTTTTCCCATTTTTACCCCTCTCTCTCTCTCTCTCTCTCTCTCTCTCTCTCTCTCTATATATATATATATATATATATATATATATATATATATATATATATATATATAACCAAAAGAAAGATCTTTGCATGAATACTGTTTAATATGGTGGTGAAAATTATAGAGAAAATATGGTTTCATGCTTTCCAACGATAGCTACATTGCGAAACTTGTTGTTGTTGTTGTTGTTGTTGTTGTTGTTGTTGTTGTTCTTCTTCTTCTTCTTCTTCTTCTTCTTATTATTATTATTATTATTATTATTATTATTATTATTATTATTATTATTATTATTATTGCTTTATTCCCTTTGATTTGTGGTGTGTACACATTTCTTTCCGGGTCTCGCCCAGATACCTAAGGTCAGAAATGGCATCATGATATTTTCCACTGAGCTATATAAAAAAAAGAAAAGATAGAAAAGAAGGACAACAACACACACATTTTATATAGATAAACACTTCGTAAGGTGAGGGCTGTACTCGTGAGAAAAACTTTTTGTATTTCTTTAAGGCATGGGTTTCCAGGAATCCATTCAGTGAGTCTATTGGAATCTTTCCCAATCAATCCGAGGGCTCCAACTACAACATGGATTGTTTATGTTTCCATGTGCCCCATTTTTGAGATTTCGGTTTTAAGGTCCTTGTATTTTGATAGCTTTTTGAAGATCTTCAAAGATACATTGCAGTCTGCATGGACTACCATATCGATAAGGATGCAATTATTATTATTATTATTATTATTATTATTATTATTATTATTATTACTTGTGATATCATCTTGCCAGAGAGTTATTTTAAGTGCTTTATTACCAAGTCCCATCGGGAGTCTACGAGTAAAAAGGGCAGTGTAGGAGAGTTACCTACGCACGTTCGGGACGTTTCGTTTAGATGGAGTGGGTTTTGTGGATGATGTGTGCAGTTCCGAAGTAATCCTTTGCAGCTCTGAGATGCTGACGTGTCCAGGGATTTTACTTCCATGATTTACGGTACCCTTCATCATCACACCCAAATGCCCCTACCACAACAGGGATAATCGTAGTTTTAAGTTTTCCACATTTTGGTTACTTACATTTGCAAGTCCTTATGATTTGACTGGTCTTCCTTTATGTTCATCCCATTTTTCTGCATTTGGAAGCTTAAAAGGTTGGCATGTCTTCCAATACAGAAAATATGGCACATAAGAACATCAATAATCCCAGTTGTAGTTGGATCCCTCTATTTGAACGGAACATGTTCCAATAGGCTCATTAAAGGGATTCCTGGTAGCCCATACAAAATACAAAAAGATTATACTCACAAGTACAGCCCTCGCCTTACGAAGGGTTTATCTATGTAAAATGTGTGTTGTCGTCCTTCTTTTTTTTTCTTTTCTTTTTTTTATTGCTCAGTGGAAAATATCATGATGCCATTTCTGACCTTATGCGTGTGTTTCTAATTTTTTTTTTTTTTTACAAAAAGGATCAGGGGAAAATGTCCTAAATTTCATATCCCTGGGATCATTTTTGTAAAAAAAATAAAAAGTGTACACATATTCTATAGATAAAACATCTATTGGTCTCATCCCAGAATTGAAGCACAATTGAACGGCAAAAAACAAAAACAAAAAAACAAACAAACTGTATTTAACTCAAAACAAATAAAAAATGATTATGATAGGATAATATATCTTAAACAAAATTTTCATATAAAATAACGAATCTTTAAAACGTAACGTCTGACCTAGTGTTGCGTTATAGCTCAGACCAGACACCAGATTCGTTGACAGTTAAACATGTGTCTAAAAGAAATTGCCCTTCGTCAGAGTGAAAAACATGACAGTTTCTAGCAGTAAACCAAAGTTTATTCTTGGGTTGTAACCTACTGCTATAAGCGAGCGAAGTTGAGATAAGGCGTAGGTGTGGTGAGCAGTCTAACGGGTGTCTTCCCTGTCCGTTCTCTGAGGCCTGCTTGATCTCTCTTTTTTTTTTTTCGCGGGGTGGTCAGTTTTATAGATAACAATTTTCTTTGTCTTGTCATCGTCTAAGAAAGTAATTTAACTTCATTCTGTGACTTTCTCCGTCCGAGCCTCTTGCTCTGTACTTCAGACTTCATTTACTGATAACTATCAGCCGAAAGGAAATGTTCCAAATCCATTTTAACAAGTCCAGCTGTTTTCAATTTAACAAGACCTCAGCTGACTGATGTTGCTACACTAGTCCTAACCACTTATAACATTTGAATTAGCCTCCTCACACACAACTTTTTATTTTGTCGCACCGTGTTTTATATATATATATATATATATATATATATATATATATATATATAATTTGGAGAGGTGACGCATTGACCATATATCTGTTACAAGGTAGAAAATTGAACACCACTCAGACATCGAACATTCCTGAAGCTTTCAAAATGGGTGCTGTTCCCTGTCTCATATTATCTGGAATGTTTTGTGAGTCTCAAGCTGGCCTTAAATGTCATCGTAATCATAAACACAAGTAGAGCATTAAGGGTGGGACATGCTGTTGAACTGCCATACGTCTCAAACGCTCATCATATATATATATATATATATATATATATATATATATATATATATATATGTATGTATATATATATGTGTGTGTGTGTGTATGTGTGTTTATGTGTGTGTATAACCCTAAGTTTTCTTTTTCTCTTCGACATCATCATCAGCAGCAGCAATAGTAAAAACATATTTTTGATACATTTTTCCAATTTTTATTTAATTTCTCTTTTTCTTTACATTTTCCTGGTTCCAAATGATTTCATTGTTTTTACAAGTCTAGTCTTCAAGCAAACAAGAATATTTATTCGACACTATGTCATATGTTTTTTTTTATGTCCGGTACGACAGGTACCATATAACTCATTAGCATCTGCCGCGGGGCTTTGCTAGTAACCTAGGTGGCCAGACACAATAAGCAAAATTAAAAACAAGACCTCTCAAAGAGTGAATGAACCTTCCTGTTGTGGCCTTGTTAGGGTCAGAAATAACGACACAAAGAGAGGAACTGAGTTAAACAAATATATTAACAGAAACAGTGATTCAAACACATACAAACGAGTGTGTTACAGCAAGAATGTTCGGTCCGACTGTCAGAGCTGACTGCTGGAAACTTCACTCTCTAAAACGTAGTACCTGCTCCTATTTATAGCTGTGAGAGTTCATGTGTGCGTGGGTAAATTACCATAACATCAGCCATCTAGCACAATATGGTAAATTGGGCTCCATAGCTATGGATGTAGCCAGTGCAGTGATGACACAGTATCACTAGGTAAAGTGCTTTCTAGACTGAAGTCAAAGCTTAAGACCGAGACTTTTTCCGATGGAATCAACGGCCGCGTGCCCATAACCAAGGTGAGTTCTCAAGGACATCCGCTGTGTTTGGGCATAGTAAGTAATAGGTTCTGTCAGGTCTACCTGTATAAGACACGCTTCACAGGAATATATATCTCTCCGACTTTCAACCCTGATATGTGGAGGGAACTGGTCAGGTGCTCAGCTGCGCAGTGACCCTACGACCACACCCGGTCGTAGGCCTTATCATAATTAGACCTTTGTCTCACCATCGTAGACTGAGCCTATGTCCCCCTTTGGACTAGTATAGACCAAACCTATGTCGCAAACATAATACTCTAGCGTCGACTGAACCATGACCCCATTTTAGATTCTAGTGTTGACCGGACCTATGTCCCCCTTTTAGAGTCTAATGTAGATCATACCTATGTCGCTTCTTTTAACTCTAGTTTTGACCGGACCGGTGTCATCCTTTCGAACTCTAGTGTAGACAAGACCTATATCACCTATTTGAAGTCTAGCCTCGACCGAACCTTGGTCCCCGTTTTGAACTCTACTATTGTCCGGACCTCTGTCACCCTTTTGGATCTAGTGCAGACAGAACTTATATCGTCCCTTTGAGCTCAACTGTTGTCCGGGCCTGTGTTACCCTTTTGGATCTAGGATAGACAGAATTTATATCGTCCCTTTGAGCTCTAGTGTTGTCCGAACCAGTGTCACCCTTTTAGATTCTAGTGTAGACCAAACCTATATCGTCCCTTTGGGCTCTAGTGTTGACCGGAGCTGTGTCGCCCTTTTGGACTCTAGATGGAGCGGGCCTATATCGCCCCTTTGGATTTTAGTAACAACTCCAAGTAGAAGCTTTATTTGACTAGTTTAGCTTTAGCGGTGAAAAACTTTTATTTTATTGTGATGGGTGGTTACAAGCGAGAGGGGAGATATGATATGCTTATTTTATTACCACATTTACTGCCGTAAATCATTATTACCGTATATACTTGTGTATAAGCCGACTTCTTGTACTTTATGAAAAAGCTGATGTTTTCATATAGCTCGTGTATAATGCGCACCTAGACTCTGGGAAATACTAGTAGACCTCAGTCAGTCACTTATGTGCCATGCGTGATAGACGCTTAGGCGATCATGTATCTTTCGATACATGACTGACGAGGCAGATTTTTTCCCGCGGTAGGTTGCCATTTTTTTCTGCGGTAGACCAGTTGCCATCCAAGGCTATAGAACCTGGTCTGTTACGCTATTTTCCCATAGAGGATTCATACCTTTCCCAAGGGCATTAGCATGTAAGAGTATGTAATGTATTCGACTGGAATTCAAACTCGTCTCTCCGATTCCTCAAGCCGCTATCCATTACTCCACCGTACCTCCTCCTAGTAGGCCTATCGTAATTAAATATTGCATTACTGGGCCTCATCCTGGACATATTTTACAGCAACTAAATGGTCTTCATTCTTTTTTTTGTAGAATGCTTCTCCAAAATGGCGAGAAAAAACACATCATAAAATATCTGATACGAAATGTAATATAGCAACAACTCTGAAGCATATGAAGCTTTGTTTGGCTAATTCAGCTTTAGCGATTAAAACGTTTATTTTATTATAATGGATGGTTACAAGCGAGAGGGGAGATGAGATGTGTTTGTTTTATTACCACACAAAGATTTAGATACCGTACATTTATTCACGTCCATGCTTGATTTTTAACCCCTTCAAAAAAATTACTTGTGTATATTACGACCCTCTACTTTTTGTGTATAAAACTGATCATAAAAAAATCGCGCTATACACGAGTATATACGGTAGTCGCCTATAAAAACGTTTGATTCTTTCATTTTATTATTTGAAATAAATAACTGGTTATTTTCACGCATTTATCTCCCTTGATTTTAGCTATTTCGTCGTCATCTTCGCCGTTGCCTTCTTGATCGCTTCTTCTGCTACTCTTCTCTAAAGAACAGCTTGTTCCTCTGCCACCGAGATAGAATATTAATGACTAATGAATGAAAACACTGGCTGAATTAGTCACTTAATGAGCTATTCATTTCAACAACTTCATTAATGTGTCAAAGATCAAGCAAAGTCAAACATTCCAATCAATTACTCACGAACTACTTCCAATTCACGATCAGACGTTTATTTTCTTCTCGTATTTTTATTTTTTTACAATTAAGTACTCTTCACATAAGAAGTTAAATTATACATATAATAAAAGGCATGGATAAATGAGAAGAGGTGAGATAAAGTGTTCAGTTGTTTTGATGTGATACTTTTTATTTAGATTATTTACATGTAGATTAATGTCCTCATCTTTGTTGTTTTTTGTTTTTGTTTTTTTTTAAGCTTATCACCCCAAGCAAGGCTGGAAGCCACTAGCACGCAAGGGGTTACAGAAGGTTTGGAGGAAGAGCAGATAGGGGTGGTAAAGGAGAGGATGTGGAGAAAGATAGTGGATCGATCAAGGGAGGGGGGTTACAGAAGATTTGGAGCGAGAGCAGATAGGAATGAAAGGTGAAAGGATGTGGAGAAGGGAAGTGGATAGATCAAGGCAACTGGAGATGTCGATTGACGTTACACTTAATAGTTGTCACGACGTTTCGGCCGTTTTTCCCTCCAGCCTCCATCAGGTATCTGTCAATCCGGTAGGCCTACACGTATTTCGAACTGAACACTTTATTTAATCTACGAGAGTAGATCGTTCTCGTTCCGCAGTTTGTGTCTAGATGAAGGCGGTCAAGACTCACAGCAAGGCAGCGGAAGTTTGTTCGTGAATTTGGTAGCATTGTAATTGCGTGTTCAATTCCAGGGCTTGGTAGTATAGACTCAGACTCAGTGGAAAAAGTGTGAGCAATAACTCAGCAGTAATAATAATAATAATAATAATAATAATAATAATAATAATAATAATAATAAAACATAACGAGATATCCCTAGACAGAGACAGAAAAACGGGAACAAATTATCACCTCAGATTAAATAAAAGGATTGGTTTGAAATTTCCAGATGGTTACTCGGATCGACAAACACGTGATTATCACAACAAAGATGAGGACATTAGTCCGGCTGTAAATAATGATAAATCCTCTTTTCAAAAGTTAAATTTTTTACGTGAATTTTTGAGACGACGTGTAACTATTGTTTCGAGGAGTATGAAACTATTTTCTTAATCAACTCTTTATTGTACGCTTACAATACAAAATATATAATACTGTACATACAGCAACTTTTGGGGAACTTCGATGTGGTGTAATGGTTAGCAAGCTTGTCTCGTTAGATCGATTACGACTGAATAGTGAGTTCAATCCTCACTGGGCCCTCCTATACTTTCTGCTGCATTTTAGCTTCGCTTAGAAAATCACCATAAAATACCTGTTAACGATCTTCGCTCTCCTGAAAGTTTTCGAATGTTGATTGTCAAATTCTTATCTTCCTTTAAAGCATAAGGATACGTCTTCCTCCCAAGTTTATTCCACTTCTACAGTGACGATATCCTAAGGGAATTGGAGACCCTAAGGTTGTGCCTTATCACCGGACTTATTCAACTTATACAGCGATGCAATTCTGAGAGGTTGTGCCTTATCACCGGACTTATTCAACTTATACAGCGATGCAATTCTGAGAGAATTGGATATCCTACCGGGATTCAGCATTGGAGGCCACAATCTTACCAACATAAGATACGCAGACGACACAGTACTGATAGCAGACACGGAAAAGAAACTAAAAAAAACTCCTACAGAAGGTATCGAGGGAGAGCGAGAAAAAGAGACTAACCATAAACTACAAGAAGACAGAATGCATGGTCATCAGTAAAAGGATGAGCCCGAAATGCAAGCATGTGCGGAAGATAAAATATCTGGGAAGTGTTTTGACGAAGGACGGTAGGTGCGACGCTGAGATCTGAAGACGTGTGAGCAACGATGGTGTCTTGGAAAGGATGCAAACGAGGAGGAAGCTTATACTTAACATAAGGAAGAGGCAGTCTGGGACACTTAATAAGACAGAAGGGCCTGGAGAATTTGATACTCACAGGTTGAATAGAGGGGGAAAGAGACAAGGGAAAGCCACGCATGACATACCTGGCGGTCCTAATCAAGTGGATGGCAGAATATGGTCTGAGGGAGTTGGCAGAGGCACGCAACTTATTGAGAGCCACAAGGGATAGCGGGAAGTGGAGAGCCCTGATCGCCTACGCCCTGAAAAGACACGGCAAGTAAAACGAAAAAAAGAAAGAAAGAAAAAAAAGAAACAGGATTTTCTATCGTTGGGCGTAATCGTAACAAGTAATACGTAGAAATGAAACTACGGGACCGCTTAGACATGGTGGTAGTAGAAATCGAGAAAAAATGACTTGAGCCATTTATAGAATTGTCTTACTGTATAGAAAGAACTGATTATTTTCTCTTATAAAATTTAAAATTCGAACCATGTATTTACTATAATAATATCTACATCAAGTATCCTTTATTGTATCCAACTGTTTATCAGACGCTTACACGTATAAAACGCATAAATTATTTTTCAATGACATTTTAGAAAAGAAATAAAATAGATGCATTTATTCTTACATTTGTTGTGTAGACAGTTTAAGTCTCTATATCCCGTCTATAATACCGGCTTGGCGAAATAGTGTTTTTTGCGTCGGATAAGAAAACGATGTTTTTAGATCAAGAAAATACGTTTTGTGTTAAGATATGGGTTCTGCTTTTCGACAGAGTGAACTTCTAACATTGATATTTAAGGTAAGTTTATTTTTCGTGAAAAGTGACTTTATAGATTACGCAAAAGCATTTGACAAGTTATGGCACAAGGATCTATTTGAATTGCTAGGAAAATTAAGTCTATTTGGCAAAGATCTTAGGAATAATCCAGAACTTTTATTTTAAGCAAATCGCTTGCATACGGGCAGAAAACAAATTGTGTAGCTATACAAAAATAGAAAGGGGCGTGAGACAAGGATACGTCTTCTCCCCAGATTTATTCACCCTCTACAGCGACGATATCCAAGAGGAAACTGGAGACCCTAACAGAATTCATTATCGTTGGGCGTAATCGTAACAAAAGTGATACGCAGATGACACTGTGTCAATAGTCGTCTCAGAAAGGAAACCACATACCAGTTAAACAGTGGAGTAGAAGAAAGGGAAGAAAAAAACTAACCAACTGCAAAACGACAGAATGTATGGTCATCAACAAGAGAAAAATCCTAGGATGCGAGTTACGAATTGAAGATATAAACACCGATCAGGTGCAGAAGTTCAAATATCTGGGAAGCGAACTGAACCCTTTATTTCGCTCGCTGGGGTAGACTGTTCTAGTTCCATGTGCCATGTCTAATGGATGTCAGTTATCAGTTATCTCCTGTTAATTCCCCTCTCTAAGTTCCCCACTGTCTTAACCAGGTATTGAATTCACAACTCTTTGGGTCCTCTCACTGGATCTAACCAACGTCTTTATCCACTTAAGAACCCATGGCACAGTGGATAAAGGCGTCTTAACACACAACGTATTTTTGTCTTGTCTTAACACACAACATATTTTTGTCTTGTCTTAACACACAACATATTTTTGTCTTGTCTTAACACACAACGTATTTTTGTCTTGTCTTAACACAATGTATTTTTGTCTTGTCTTAACACACAACGTATTTTTGTCTTGTCTTAACACACAACATATTTTTGTCTTGTCTTAACACACAACATATTTTTGTCTTGTCTTAACACACAACGTATATTTGTCTTGTCTTAACACACAACATATTTTTGTCTTGTCTTAACACACAACATATTTTTGTCTTGTCTTAACACACAACGTATTTTTGTCTTGTCTTAACACAACGTATTTTTGTCTTGTCTTAACACACAACGTATTTTTGTCTTAACACACAACATATTTTTGTCTTGTCTTAACACACAACATATTTTTGTCTTGTCTTAACACACAACGTATTTTTTCGATCTAAAAACATCCACTTCCCGCTATCCCTTGTAGCTCTATGTTTTTCCCCCTCTATTCAATTTATTATCGCCCAACGATAATAAATTCTGTTAGGGTCTCCAGTTTCCTTTTGGATATCGTCGCTGTAAGGGTTAAATAAATCTAGGGAGAAGACGTATCCTTGTCTCACACCCCTTTCTATTTTTGTATAGCTACACAATTTATTTTGTGTCCGTATGCAAGCGATTTGCTTAAAGTAAAAGTTCTGGATTATTCTAAGATCTTTGCCAAATAGACTTAATTTTCCTAGCAATTCAAATAGATCCTTGTGCCATAACTTGTCAGTGGTTAGGGCAGTGGAGAACTTGGAGAGGAGAATTGACAGGAGATAACTGATAACTGACATCCATTAGACATGGCACGTGGAACTAGAACAGTCTACCCCAGCGAGCGAAATAAAGGGTTCAGTTCGACATTCCAACCACCTGAAGAAGGCCGGAGCGTACAACGGCCGAAACGTTGTGATAACTAATGAGGACAATAGTCCAAATAATGTAAATAGTGTACATAATACCTCATCTCAGAAATATAGACAGATCTGGGAAGCGCTTTAACAGAGGATGGAAAATGCGTCCCCGAGATCCGAACACACATTGGCCTATCAAAAGAAGCCTTCCAAAAGCTAAGCAAGGTGCTGAGAAACGGAAAATTTATTTTTAGAAACGCAGAAAAGCAGTGAATGTTGGATCATTCTCCTAAGGATGTTGAAAAAACTAGAAGCAACAGAAAGGTGGTTCTACAGAAGGATAATGAGAATTTCATGAACGGATCGAGTAAACAACGAAGAAATATTAAAGAAAACAGCCATAGAAAGAGCACAAAATCAGAAAAATACAGCTGAAATGTCTTGGACGCATGAGGAAGGAAGGCTTGGGAAACTTAACCCTCACAAGGTATATTGAGGGCATGTCAGATAGCGGAAGTCAGTGAACCACTTACCTGACGAGTTGTGCGAATGGATGGCGGAACAGGGGACGTGGGCTTTAGCAAAAGGAGAAAAACTGTTGAGTCACACGAGATAGAAAGTTGTGGAGGGCCATGATCGCCTATGTCCTGAATAATAATAATAATAATAATAATAATAATAATAATAAGAAGAAGAAGAAGAAGAAGAAGAATATACAACATACTTGTGGACTTTATTTTAAGGTACAAGTTAAAACCCATCAACCTTTTTTGGACAGAACGGCCAGATACTGTTTCCTTTCCTTCCATTTCCAAAATTCTGCAAACAGCTTTCTTAATTTCTGTTCAGTCTTATCCTTAGCTCTTTTATTTGTCATATGGATGTTAAAATTCGTTTTTTTTTTTTAATAATATTCAATTTTTAAATCAGGCATTATAGTGACAATGTTTTGCTGAAATTTCATAGCATTAATTTCATTGTTCTCTTTCAATTCTTGGGCTTTAAATAATGTGTATTTAGATCTCGAGCTTGTATTAACGTATATTTTGCAATATCGTGAACGAAGATTAAAGAGGCTATCATGGTTTTAAAATAATCTGTATTTAGCCCTGGAGCTTTCATTAATGTATATTTTGAAATTCCATCATCATATTTTCTAGAGCAAAGATTTAAGACATTATCAAGGTCTTTAAATAATGTGCATTTAAGCCTCGAGCTCTACCTAATGCATATTTTGCAATATCATCATTATAATTTCCTAAAGGTTGATTGAGGAGATGTAGATCCGCTGATCACCGTCGAGTACCCCAAGGAACAGTAATGTTATTCCAGAGCGGATGCTGGAGAAAATGTAGCAACTGGAGGGTGTTGCAAATTGAGAATGATGGGGAGGTAATGTTGATAGAAGCGTCCGGGAAAATGTAGACAATGCCAGCGTGCGGTACCATAAATGAGAGAAAAGAGTACAACGACTTCGTAGATTTTATTTTATTTTTGTGTCTTTATTTATATTAATATTGCTAAAGCGAAGAACGGTGGATTCTTAATCTATCTGTTCTTTCTCTTTATTTGTATATATATATATATATATATATATATATATATATATATATATATATATATATATATATATATATATATATATATATTGCTCTACTCTGTATTAAGCTCTCTTTTAAATTGAATGTTACAAACGTTGGAATCGTACTCTATTCGCTCTCATCTTACCTGTATGTATATATATATATATATATATATATATATATATATATATATATATATATATATATATATATATATATATATATTCCAAAAGAATAAAATCCAGGTAGAGCTCAATGTCCAGGACAGAGCAAGAATATAATATAAAAGGCTCAGGCACTAATATTACATTGTTATAATTTATTACATTGGAATTATAATCACAATCAAATTCTTCAGACCTTTTTTTTTATTTTGAATATATATATATATATATATATATATATATATATATATATATATATATATATTATATATATATATATATATATATATATATATATATATATATATATATATATTTGTTTATTTAGGTAAGCAATTCTTCTTTCATGCACGTTTCATTTTATATGACAGACTAGGTGTTTGATTTAGTTTTTATACAATTTCTCATGTGAACTTAGCATTTTTTTTCTTTTCGGAGCATAAATTATATAAAAACTGTCCAATTGTTCTTTCTTTCCGAGCGATTTCGACTATACATTTAGCCATTTTCAAGGTTGAAATATATTAACTGTTAACAAGAAATAGTGTGTTGTATGTGTGTATTTGCATAATGTTTTCATTTTCAAGACACGGTCAAAATATTGTGTCCATGTTCATAGTTGATATTATTGAGTGTTGGATTTTTGTTTTTATTAATAAGGCTTCTATTATTTTTAGCTTTTATAATTGCTATAATATTTGTGTTGTCAACAAGTATGTTACGAATAGGGTCCAGTATTTAAATGAAACCTAATTAATATATATATATATATATATATGTAATTAAGTAATTCATCGAGTCTGAAACCTCAACAGAATGCTGAAAGCACTGTCACAGAATGCAGAAAGCACTGGACGGCCGTTTCGTCCTATATTTGGGACTCATCAGCAGTGCGCATCCACTACCGAGAATTGACAGTTAGGTTGTCAAGCGAACACCCTACCAACTGTTCTACGGGCCTCGGTGACGAAGAGGTAGCAAATCAGACTCGATATAGCGCTCCTATGGTTACAGAGAATCTCAGTTGGGTTCCGTCACGGAATAATGTGAGTGAGCGGCGCTATTCTGCCAGGAAAGGTAAAATGCTGTAAGCGGCCGGGTGCAAATTTACTGTGGATGTACCTTGCGATTAAGGCACATTTATAGACATTTTTGTCGCAGTAAAATGTTATCTGCTTTGATACATACATACATACATATATATATATATATATATATATATATATATATATATATATATATATATAATAAACTCTCTCGTCGTTTTCGAAGTATGAGTGTCTTTCAGTTCAGTTTTTATGTTTATGTTTAGTACGAGACAACAATCCTGCACGGGATTTGCAAACATATATATATATATATATATATATATATATATATATATATATTTGTCATCCACAGACAGACTGTTTCGCTGTTTCACGGCTCATCAGTGTGGCTAGACGTCCGGTTGCCTCTAGCTAGGATCGAAACCCGACTGAATTTGCGTCAGTCGGAACTTCTCCCACTAAGCCGTCGGCGCACAGCCGGGATGAAGGTGAATTTTAACGTGTTTATTTTTAGATTTAGATAAACACACAATGACTGACAGTGACTCAATTCTGCCGAAGAGTTGTGCGATATTAGCTTAAATAGTCAGTTTACAAATTCACACCTCAAACCAGAGAGCTCAACCGAAATTAATTTATATATATATATATATATATATATATATATATATATATATATATATATATATATATAATTTATAATATATATATATAATTATATATTAATTTATATATATATATTAATTTAATAATTATATTATTATTATATTATATATTATATTATTATTATATATTATTATTATATATATTATATTATTATTACATTATTATATATTATATATATTAATTGTATTATTATTATATTAATATATTATATACATATGTTAATTTATATATATATATATATATATATATATATATATAATTTTCCATTCTGAAACCCCTTTCTAAGAGGCGAGACGTCGTAAGCTTGTCTTTGCTCTATCCCTATTTTCATCGTGAGTGTTGAGAAGAACTACACTCCTTAGTTTCACCAGTTTTAACCTTCATGTCTAAGACCTGCCATACCACGCCCATTGTAGTGAACCACCTTCATTCCCCCTCGTATTCTCCTTGTGAGATGCAAGTTTCACTCAAGTTTTTTAGCACGAAACGCTGGCTTGTGGAAAGGACTCCCAAGAAGTTGCTTCACCGATCACTACAATCTTGACATGTTCAAGTCTTAATCGGTATCTTCTGCACATATCCGCATAACCTGTACCTCTTTCTCTGTACCTCTCTAGCTCGAGTGGCCCCCATGAACTTGTACAGATTTTGAGCCCCACTGTAAAAATAAATCTGCTGTGCCTTCAGGACATGGTGATCATGGCTCTACAGAACTTCTTGTTTTTTGTAAATTTGAGTAAGGTTGTTCTTTTTATGTTTTTTTTTTTGTTTTGCTATCCTTTTCTCCTCTTGCTTTCAGTAGGTTCTGTCAGCTTTCTAATGCCGATTCTGGCTATAAATGTTCTTTATGTAATAAAAAAAAACATTTTCTTTTTCGTTGATTATGCGCTCCGTCCATGGAATTCTCATCATCCTTCTGTAGAACCACATTTTTATTGCCGCCAATTTTCTCTTCGTCTGTGAAGAGATTGTCCATCCTTAACTGCCATATGTTAACTTGTTAATTAGAAAGCGGAAATTGGGATGACTTGTTCAAGTTTGCCACCTATGAGTCTTTCCGCTTTCGGTTTCCAAAAAAATGTTCACTCTAAAACATAACGAGAAAAATTAAATAAAACTAGATAGAAGCACGGAGCTATCTTCTTGAATTTGATAAAGTGTTAAATGGAACATTTCAGTTGACATGTTAGTTTCTTACAGTATGATATTGAATAACTGGAAGTGAACTAAACAGCTGATTATTTTTTTACGGCTTACCAACCTTTTGTGGGTTATTTAAATCCAAAACATTTTGAACTGTAAAAATAATTCTTCTTTTTTTGCGGGTGAATATTGCATTAACTATATTTTTAGGGAATAACAATGATTTTTTCCAAATACAAGTTCTACTATTTAACCCAGCGGTCCTCAACCACCGGGGCGTAGACCATTTGGTACCGAGTCGTAGACCATTTGGTACCGGGTCCTGGACCATTTGGTACCGGGTCCTGGACCATTTGGTACCGATTCGTGGACCATTTGGTATCGAGTCGTGGACCAATTGGTACCGGGTCGTGGACCAATTGCTACCGGGTCGTGGACCATTTGGTACCGGGTCGTGTACCATTTGGTATCGAGTCGTGGACCATTTGGTACCGGGTCGTGGACCATTTGGTACCGTGTCGTGGACCATTTGGTACCGGGCCCTGGACCATTTGGTACCGGATCGTGGACCATTTGGTATCGAGTCGTGGACCAATTGGTACCAAGTCGTGGACCAATTGTTACCGGGTCGTGAACCATTTGGTACCGGGTCGTGGACCATTTGGTACCGGTCTGCACAGAAAAATTTAAAAATCCCATTTTATTGACTCTCGTGGTCTGGTTTATTGTGTTTTGTTAGGTGCTTGACCAAAAACCGACAACGCTCCCAGGTCCGTGGAAAAATTGTCTTGCACGACACTTATTCGTGGCTCAAAAAGTTTTGGGGACTGCTGTTAACCGAAAGGTGGGACAGGGGAGATAGTTTCATACCTTTCCCTATTGTATTTAATGTAACGAACCTGATTGCAATTCGAACTCAACTCTCTGATTTCGCCTTCTGAGCCATTACACCATCCGTACATCTACTAAATAGTAATACATTCTTCTTCATTGCTTGTTTAATCCATTGAGACGCATCGTGCCTTTTTAATGCGTTATAAGTAGAAACTGTTAATTCTTCTTCTTATTCATCATCATCATCGTCTATATACGATCCGTCCAACTCTAATCTTAACAACCATCACAAAACACAGTATTAATTATAGGTTTATAAAATATCCAGTGTTTATTATGACATCTTCCTTGAGTCCAATGTCCGTTAATATCAATAACATTCTGGATAATTTCTGTCCAATAGGATTACCCGTAGCTGTTGAAATCTGCCGTGTTTTTTTTGGGGGGGTTTTTTAGACATTGAATTTGCACCACATGTCTAATCATCTTTGTACTGTTTCCGGTTAGCTGAGTTTTTAATTCAGAGTTCTAGTCTGTCCAACTATTTAACCCGTAGTGAGGGAGAAAAGTGATGGAGTTATGCCCTTCTCCAGGATATTTGCGAGAAAGTGAATGCAACGAACCCGACCGAAAATTGGACGTGCAGATAGTGTAAGGATTAGAGACACAGAACAAGAAATCGGTTATTAATTATAGGTTTATAAAGAAAATCCCACATTAATTATAGGGTTATAAAGAAAATTCGACATTAATTATAGGCATAAAGGAAATCCGACATTAATTATAGGTTTATAAAATATCCGGTTAATAAATTTTTTTAAAGAAATCTATTATCAATACATGATTTTTATCTTAAGTTTTATAATTATTACCGGCTTTTACTGAGGTTTTTAATGGAATCAATCCAAATCATTTAATAAGCCATATATACACACACACACACACACACACACACACACATATATATATATATATATATATATATATATATATATAACTTCCCTAGTCTTCTACAATGACTACTTTTAATCTTCTGCTATACTAGATACTATATTATTTGCTCTAACAACATTACGAATATATTTGTTTCATTTTGTTCTTCTCAAATGTGACAATTGTTACCACCAGGTGTTCTGCAGAAGACCATCTTACAACTTACACGTATACAAGCCAGAGGCCGACAATTTTGTCATATGTAACCACTATAAAATTCATATCATGGTCGCTTCTCTCACCTTCTATAAAGATGGTAGCGGCGTTAATGGTGTCGGACAAAACATCTGTTTCTCTAAATAGGAAACTAACGTATGATCAAAATGGTGGGGGTAGGAAAAGGAATAATGATTGGTTTTAGTACTCACCACGGTCCAGCACCTTAGCCCTGACCTTAACTGAAAGGTTTATCGTATACAGTTGGTGAGCAAGGTTCTAAAATGTAACGTACTAGGAAAGAAAGTGGCGGATGACAGTTCTCCTGATGACAAAAATAGAGAAGGGATAACGAGCAAGAGAAAGAAAGAAAGAAAGAAAGAAAGAAAGAGAATTGAAAGAAAGGAAGAATATAAAAAGAAAAAGAAAGAAGATAGATAGAAAGAAAGAAAGAAAGAAAGAAGATAGAAAGAAAGAAGATAAAAGTAGGAAAGAAAGAGGATAGAAAGTAGAAAGAAGAAAAGAAAAAAGAAAATAGAAAGAAGGAAATAAAGAAGATAGAAAGAATGAAAGAAAGACGATAGAAAGAAAGAAGGAAGGAAAGAAAGAAGATGGAAATAATGAAAGAAAAAAGATAGAAAGAAAGATGATAAAAGGAAGGAAAGAAAGAAGATAGAAGAAAGAATATAGAAATAAATAAATGAAGAAGAAATAAAGAAGAAAGAAAGAATAAATAAAGAAAGAAAAATGATAAAAACAAACAAACAAGCAAACAAAAAAGAAAGAAAGAATGAAGAAACAAACAATGGAAGAAAGAAAGAAAGAAAGAAAGAAAGGAAGGAGTATGAAAGAAAACTTTTTAAAAAGTTAATAAATGAAGGAAAAAAGATTGAAGAATGATTAAATAACAATTGAAGGGGAAATTTAGCAGAATAACGAAAATATAAAAAGAAGGGTAGGAAAGGAAGAAGAAAAATCGGAGAAAAGAAGAATGAGTATGGCATTGAAATATAATGGCAGAGGCCAAAAAAGAAACCAAAGAGGAAAAAGGCCTTAAGAGGTTTTTCCTGGGTAGCGTCCGTCCGTCGGCATTACATTTCCGTTTTCCCAACATGATATCGCAAAAGGATATTGACGACAGAACTTATCAGCGAAAAAATAATGCGGGAAGAAATAAGGGGCGGGATAAGAAGAATCATTATTTTTATTTCGTTTTTGTCTTTCTTTAACAAAACCAGCAAATGTCATTGGAAAATATGTGACAAACAAAACTATTATTGCTTCCATCCAGCTGATAAGAGAGAGAAAGGAAAAAATGGAGAAAGGTAAGAACAACGACAAAATTAGAAAAAAAAAATGAACAGTGGACAATAGCGGAGGCTAACTTTCCGCTTTTGTAAGAACAAAATCACATCTAAATTATTATCGGAGCGGCCATTGTAATGCGTTTGTGTTGGCCGCCATTAATAAAAGATGAACGAAAAGAATGTTTGTCGATAGTTTCAGAATTAGCCGTAAGCGGTGGGACCGGCAGTGTTCAGAAAATTGCATCAAATGTTATGCGAACTTTCGAAAAAGAATGCTTTAAAAGAGCAGCCACTTGCAAACAATTAGACAGGAAGGAGTAAAGGATCATGGGACGGGAAGGAGTCACGCAGGCGCAGAAACGATTGATTGGTACAGACAGAAAATAAATGGTAGGCAGATGGGTTTATGTATTTTCAAGGAAAATCGTTGTATTAATTGATCCGTTGTGAGTTGGAAAACAGTTTGAATATTAACGGAGTACATACTGGACTGGAAAAATTTCTTATTATTTATTAGGGAAGAAGAAAAATACATGTTTGTCATCTTAAGAGGGTCGCGTTTAGAATTTTTAAAATAAATAATTTGAAAAGAAGACGAGACATTCTTTTTAGAAAGAAATTAAAATGAATCAATGTCAGTAAGACATGGCAAAGGGAAAAACGCTGGTAAGGGCCACGAGTAATAGGAAGCTGAGGAGAGCCATTACCGCCAACGTCCTGAAGGGACACGGCATGCAGAAGAAGAAGAATGCCAGTAAGAGAAGAAAGCTCTCAAAGAACATTCATTTTATGTTTTCTGTTTAAAAATACAAAATTGTTGAGAAATAATTTGTTAAAAAACATGTTGTTTGCATTGTTACGGTGCCAGAGATCGGAGTTCGAGCCGTAAACTGAAGGAGTAAACAGTCATTCATTCAGAATGGAACGTTTTCGTGGCCGCCAAAGTTAATTCTTTTTTTAACAATGCTAGTTGTCTGTATTCCAGTCAAGGTAAAAATCTGATTTTCCAAAGCCGAAGATTTCATTTTCGGGCACTGCAAATAGAAGGAAATACAAAGAATTGGCAACAGACGGAAACACTGATCACCGGGAACGTGAAGAAACACGGAGAGATTTTAGGAGAAGGAAATACTCAACATGAGAAACATATCGAAATAAAGAGCGCTAGAAGGAAACGCTGAGCATTGGCAACAGAAAGACACACTAATCACTGACAATAAACGGAAACACCTTGCGCTGTCAATTTTACATCAAGCACTGGCAATGGAAGGGAAAGTACACCACTGGTAATAAGTACACCACTGGTAATAAGTACACCACTGGTAATACAAGGAAACAGTAAACAATGAGAACACAAAGATGCACACTGTATTGACAACAGAAGGAAACACCAAGCGCAGGCTACAATAGAAAACAGCGAGGTCA
>OZ038508.1:51522458-51539958 GCA_964036315.1 Acanthosepion esculentum | reverse complement strand
ATGCACGCACGCACACACGCACACACACACACACCACACTTATATATATATACTTACACACACATACACACACACACACACACACACACACACACACACACACATATATATATATATATATATATATATATATATATATATATATATATAACATAAGATAAAGGAAGAATAAAAAAATAAAACCGAGGCTACTTGAGTTTTACCGTCAGGCCAAGTATTGAGCACTTTTAATTGCCAACTATATCGTTGTTGGCATTTGCCAACTACGATTCTGTTTCGTCATATATATATATATATATATATATATATATATAAATATATATATATATATATATATATATATATATATATATATATATATATATATATATATATATATATATATATACATACATATATATATATATATATATATATATATATATATATATATATATATATATATATATATACATATATATATATATATACACTATTCATGGATATGCGTATATTTATATGTGTGTGTGTGTCCGTATTTTTTATATAACGTACATTTAAATACTGTAAAAATTTGTCAACGTAGTAATCATTGTATGTATGAGTGCTAATGTAGATAAAAATACTAAATTTGAGAAATATGTTCGCGCTTGAACGATTGATCATTATTGATCTTTTTTGTCGGTGTGAATTGATGAGAACTATTCAGAAGCGAAATATTTTTCAGTTAAAAAAAAAGATAAGAAAAGGAAACTGAAATGAAAGCATAAAAAATAAATTTTAAAATAATTTAAAAAAAATAAAATAAAATAAAAATAATAATAATAAATCGCATCTATGTTTAGATTCATCTTGCACAAATTACTTTCGCTCCAGGCGGTTGCATCGCTTTTTCAAATTCTGACTGTCATTCGCCGACTGACACAACACAGTTAACAATACCACCCACCGAGACACGTGTGCGTTTAAACTTACACCACAATTAACCCGCACCAAATATCGATAACAAAACGCGCATATACATACGTACATTGAGCCACGCCCCAAACAGCTCTTACAAGCCAATCAGAATCTTCAAAAAATAAACGCTGAAATTTATAGCTAAATATGTTATGCAATCAATATTCAAATTACAAATCAGAAAGTTTCGTCTATTTTCTTGTGAGTTCAACGTTTGTTTGTAGATACCAAAATCTAACAAATACAAAACTTTAAATATCTGGGAAGTCTTTTAACGGAAAGTGCGACACTGAAATCAGGAAATTGGGATAGCCAAAGATGCATTCCAAACATTAAGCAGAGTATTTAAGAGACAGAAAAGAATCGTTAGAAACAAAGAAAACAGTACTGAACTGCTACGTGATATCTGTCCTCGTATATGGCAGTGAATACTGGACAATCTCCTCAAAGGTGAAGAAACTTGAAGCAATAGAAATATGGTTCTACAGAAGGATGCTGAGAATACCATGGACCGAATAGGCGAGCAAAGATTAAAATTTAGAGAAAATGGAAACAAAAAGGAAACTCATACTTAACATCAGGAAGAGACAGTTGACATTTCTATAATGAGGACAGAAGGCTTGGAAAACCTGATACTCACAGGATAGATTGAAGGCAAGAGGGACAGAAGAAAACAACGCATAACATACTTATTGAGCTTGAGTAAATGGATGGCAGAACAGGGTTTAGAAGAAATAACAAAATTACAAAAATTAAGAGCGAGAAAGAACAGGAAATTGTGGAGAGCCTTGATCGCCTACGTTGTGAGGGGACACCACACACCAGAATCAAAAAAAGAGAGAAAATCTTCCTTACAACTGAGACTCCCAATCAAAATGTCACGAAATGGCGATCAGTATGGTTTGGTACTTATATTCCTTACAGTTTTGAGTTCTGTAAGTTGAAGATTGTGAAGTGCCATTTTATAATTGACATCATTGAAAAGTCACAACATCCCGACATTGCCGTTGAGTCCAACTTGCCACCACTATTTTCGATATATATTGTGTATTCTGGAATTTGAGCAAGAAAATAGACTCCTTAACAAAATGCGTGAAATGCCGACACGTAAATAAGTACATTGTGTATTACTTGCTTACAAGTAAATGATTTACCGATTGATGAGAATTATTTGCATAAATAATTTTGTGTATCGGCTGCAGTGGTTTTTTCTCTGGGTCGCATTTTCTGAATGAAAATTTGCTCAAGCCTCACCAAATTTTATGTGTTAAAAAGTAGACTTAAAAAAAATTGAGAGGGTTAAGGGAGATAACCGCGGATTCAAAGTCATAACATTATCATTGATAACTCTCTCCTTTTTATTAAAAAATTTTAAAAAAAACAAAACAGTGAGAGGATTGAAGGGAGATAACTGCGGATACAAAGTCTATCATTGATAACTCTCTCCTCAAATTTGCAAACCGCAGTTACTATATTCTTAATACAATGCAAACATATCACAATGATGAAATCAGTCAATAATTATTTATAACTATTTATACTGGGGCTCGTGCATGCAATTACAAGTAATCCATAATAATATTTTAAATTTTGAAATCATATTTATTTTTGCCATAGAATTTTTTGAAACTGTTTCTAAATCTTTGTCTTTCAATCATTCCCCCTCACCTGCTAACCTCTTTTGCAACCACTGCTACGGTGTTTTGATCGCGCCTTGCCGTGAAACTTTTATTAACTGTTTTACAACGTATTCTATATATTTGCAGTGGCTCTCAACCTTTTTTTTTCAACTCAATGAACCCTTTTCACAATATGTGAGAATGTTACTCTCCGTTCCCCATTTCCAAGATTGACGAACTCAAAAGGTACATTCAAAATAATGTGCATATATATTATTGAAATATTCATTTTTTTCCATATTAGCACATATATATTTACATGGATTATTTTTATAGAGGAGTTTTACAAGTTTAATATCAATAGAGAAAGTTGACGGCTTTTAAAATTTCAATACAGTAAATAAAATAATAATACAATAAATAAAAAGTTAAACAGAATGCCTGGGTATTGTAATTCGACAACCAAAATTCTGTAAATAAAAACAAAGAAAGCAAAAAAAAAAAAAATTCCATCACTAACTGAAACCCCGAAATCCCCTCCTAGAAGGAATTCACACCTTGTTGAGAATCCCTGATTTAGAATTTACTTTAATAAACCATATATATGCCGTATAAACATTAAACACTTTCTCTATATCAACACTGTGATTGATAAGCTTCCATGCAGCAGTAGTGCTGTTGATTACAGATGCTCGAGAACTTATATATATATATATATATATATATATATATATATATATATATATATATATATATATATATATATATATATATATAAGAACTGAATATATATGTATGGGAAAGGTGTGAATCCTCTTCTCTCCCTCCAGCTATGGGTGAATACCAGGAGAGACTGGTTTCTTGGATGGCAACTGGTCTAAGAGAAGGACAACTCTGAATTCAAACCCGGCGTGGAGCCCCGAAGGCGGATGGACGGCACTTTGTGCTACCTTCCGCCAACTCCTGCAGCTGCGTTGGTACCAAACTGTATTGGTTTATCCTCTCCTTTGGACTCTGCTAGCAAGGCCGAGAGGGGGAACTAGACGTCCGGGCAGCCCTAGTTCTCCATATATCCCGCCCAGGCTCGTAGCGCATCGCACAATCCATCGTCTCTCGAGACGGACGGATGACGACGATATATATATATATATATATATATATATATATATATATATATATATATATATATATATATATATATATAGTTAGGTAATGAAAAGTTTGGTAATCCGTATGGATAATCCCAAGGAGGATGTAATCCAGAGAGCTCAATGCCAAACCAGAGCAAATATTAATTCAATTTAATTAAAAAACAGACAACCTTAAGGGCCTATTGATTATATTTTATGTCCCCAGGAAAAAATCACCTTTCTGGGAAAATAAAATATAATCAATGGACCCTTAAGGTTGTCTGTTCTAATTAAATTAATATATATATATATATATATATATATATATATATATATATATATATATATATATATATATATATATATATATATATATATATATACTAGCTTAAAAACCGCCCTATCGATCGGTATTTAAGCCAGCTCTTGCGGACTGCTCTTGATTGGGCCTTCATCACAATATGAAGGGCGGAGAAGATGCGGTAGGTATCAATAAACTACAGACGAACTCAAAATTGATCGCTGCATTTAAGTATTCTATAAATATTTAAGCTTACCTTTTAAAAGTTCAACCCTAATTCTTTTGCTGCTACTTACTTTAAAGACAATTTGATGTACGTAGGTCCTTACATTTCGGACAAATAATAATTTTTATTTCATGGATGATTTTCGCAGTTCGATTATTCAATTTCGATTATTCCCAAGTTTATTTCCAAGCTATAAGAATTGTTATCGTATAAAAAAAATTGTCGTAAAAAAGACGTAAAAAAACTCACCGAAAATATTCGCAATAATGAAAACTTGGGAATCCAAAATTTCAGGATTAAGGATCAGGATCCGGCCCGGATTTTTGTGTGTGTATTTTCTTTTTGTTTTTTTTTTTGTTTTGTGTGTGTGTGTGTGTGTGTGTGTGTGTGTGTGTGTGTGTGTGTGTGTGTGTGTGTGTGTGTGTGTGTAAGATTAATACAAATATGAAATTTGTCACTGGTGATGTTATATCCCGCACATTGACTCCAGAGTCTCGTAGGAGAAAGATTTTTCAACAGCGGATTTTCTCATTTTTGTTATTTTTATACTGTTAAAAAAATAATTTATGCACTATTTATTGTTGTTAGGTTAATTTTACCTCCTTATATATATATATATATATATATATATATATATATATATATATATATATATATATATATATATATATAAGTGAACATTTAAGTCAGCTCACCGAGCAGAGATAGTGTTTCGTTCTTAAATGCAATGTTCAAACCATTTCTTTTTCATACGCTCTATCTCTTTAGATTACACTAAGGCTACATTTTTATCATATATATATATATATATATATATATATATATATATGATAAATATATATATATGATAAATATATATATATATATATATATATATAGAGAGAGAGAGAGAGAGAGAGAGAGAGAGACAGACAGACAGACAGACAGACAGACAGGCAAAGAGACAGACAGACAGAGAGATTTAATTCTTTAATTGAATTTGAAGTTTTTAGTTTCTGTTTTTGAAACATGGTAGATTAACAAACCACTATGACCAAAATATTAGTTAGACTATAAAAATCAAACCAAAAATCGGACGAAAAACATAGCTATAACTGTTATATAATGATAAAAAAATCGAAAGCCGAAAATAGTAAATAAAAATATACAGTATTATAATCAAATAATAAAAAACAAGTAAAATGAATTAATCTAAATTCATCCAAATAAATAATTAAACAAACTAACAAACCGATCTCGATAAATTAACCGTTAGAAAAAAAATCAATCCAAATAAATACATGAAGTAATAAACAAATTAAAAACGGCTCCCGCCAAAATAATAGTTAGAATAAACTACAACAATCAACCTCAAAGTTGAATAAATAGCTATAATTATCTTCCCATACCAAAACAAAACTATTAAATAAGCGATATAAACAATTTTTACTACGTTAATAAAAACACCGATTAAAATAAAATTAAAATAAATATATAAAATAAGAAATAAAAATAAAAAATAAAAATAAATAAAAATAAAAAATAAAAAATAAAAATAAATAATGACAACCAAAATAATTTAATCGAAATAAATAAACAAATAAACGACTTCCGATAAAATAACCGGCCAAATAGACTAACCACAATGCATCCCTGACCCGTATATATAAATACCCCAGAAAAATAACACCACTCGTGGCCTGACGATTGCGCCTAGCATGAAACTCAGTGTTGACTTCTATGTTCGCTTATATATATATATATATATATATATATATATATATATATATATATATATATATATATATATATATATATATATATTACGTTAACGTTAATGGCTGACCACACGTATTAGATGATACCCATCTACTAGGGCGGCTAGCTAATCCCTATTGTAGACGCGTTCTCAAGCGCATTTTGTGTTTGTTCAACACCTAGGAAAGTGACTCATTGCGCTTTCTCTGGCTGACATGAAGTGAAAGATATGCAAGATAGATTCAGGAGAGAAGAATTGTACCAGTGAACCGACTTTCTTAGCAGCTCACCTAGCAATGGATTCAATATAGTCATTCCACTTCATATCGGCTCGGAGCTGGCATCAGCTATGCAGATGGAAGGCGGCATGAGGTCCTTGAGATGATTAATTAAGGGAAGTTTAGTTTTGGAGGCGTTAAAACTAACAAGCCATCTTTTGACCCAATTAACTACGGTATTTTGGACATCGATTTCCATTTTAACCTTGTCAGACTGATGCCTTACTTATTTTATATATATACTTATTATATATATATATATATATATATATATCCATATATATATATACTTATATATATATCACCATATATATATATATATACATATATATCCATAAATATATGTGTGTGTTTGTGTGCATATATCCATATATATATATATATATATATATGTATATATATATATATATATATATATATATATGTATATATATATATATATATGTATATATATATATATATATATATATATATATATATATATATATATATATATATGTATATATATGTGTGTGTGTGTGTGTGTGTGTGTGTGTGTGCATATTTAGGCAGCAAATTTTATTTTTGGCATTTCTAATTGAATCAGTTACAAACATTATGGCAGCTTATTTTGATCATAATCATCTCATATCCATGAATATTTTTACGTACACTGCAATTTAATGATGCCAGAAATGCACTGTAACGGTGATAAACACTATTATTTCCATCTTTTTCTGAGCTCATCATCAGTGGTGCAATTGATAAGGCAAAACTATACATACACACACACACACACACACACACACACACACACACACACACACACACACATATATATATATATATATATATATATATATATATATAGTTGTCTAGATGTGAAGAGTTTGTAACCCTGGGTTTCACACCTTTGCGATCACAAGAAAAACTTTGTCTGATGATCGCAAAAGCGTGGAACCCAGATCTACAAGCTCATATCCATACAACTGAATATGTTAGCTCTATCACTGATATTGGGCACTTTCCAATAAGTACCGCACATATATAAAATATATAGAAATTATATATATATATATATATATATACATACATACACGGTGTCCATCCAAAATTGACATAATTTAAAATGTGAATATGTTAGTAACTATATATCCCAAGCAAACGTTACGTAAGACATGCTACAGCGTGTTTGGTAGGAGCTGGACTACCGATTTGACGTCTGTCGTGTCACTGGTGGTGCGCATATTGAGCAATTAGTGAAGCTTTGTGAAATCGGTTATAAAATCTACATCCCTTTGAATATCTTGTTTGAATTTTGAGAAATAAATCTTTTACTGTTCAACATGAAACCTATTTAATTTCGTTTGCCTGGAATATGAAGTTACTCAGATATTCACATTTTAAATGATGTTAAGGTTTTGGGGAAGGAACCCTGTCGTGAGTGTACAGATGTGTTCACTGATTCCTCGTAGTGAGACAGTGTGTATGTATGGAGAGGGGATATACACACATGCTGACAAAATCACACGAAAATAAAAATAGATCTAAGAACACACAGGGGTCATTAAAAGATAAGCATGCCGATAACTACTCCGCCATTTCTCGAACCAATCTTAATTGTTTTATGACCCATTACGCAGAACTTTTCACTGCCAGTTCAAGAAAGATGTTTGGATCACTAACACAAAAAAAGAGAATGTCTCATATCGAGAATATTTAACATCGAAAAACATAAAGAAAAAAATTAATTATTTTTAGTAATATGTGGAAATTGCCACTCTTTGCCTGATGACCGTCGCGAGACCGGAAACACGTGTAGCAAAATTATGGAAAATAAAACATAATATTTTTTTAAAACCCACATTACAAGCAAAAACGTTTGCGGTTTCTCTCGTTTGCGGTTTATTTTTAATATACACATTTTTCTCTCGTTGGAACTACTATAACCTCTTCCTTTTATATATATATATATATATATATATATATATATATATATATATATATATATATATATATATATATATGAAATGAACACGTGCATGTAGATATTGTCAATGCCTGCAGCATTTCAGGGCAAACGCAGCAACTTTTAACCATATAACTTTTATTTTCCACAAAACGAATTATGGAAAGGTGCTAATTTTGTGAGGATGAAAAGAAAGTCGATTTCTTCTCGCATCTCTTCCTCGTTTCTTTTTGTTCTTCGCTGATATTTCCCCGTCTCTCTGTGTGTTTCTTTCTATTTGTCCCTTTTTCTGCCTCCCCCTCTCTCTTTTTTATTTTCCCGCCATGCGTTATTATATTTTTATATCTGATAGAATCTGTTTCTTGCTTTTTTTCTGTTTCCGCCTTTGATCAAACATAAACAGACAAGACATGAATGAACGCTTCCTGCTGTTTTTAGACAGTATTGCCATATCTAATTCTACACTGGCAATAGCCGCCATTATCGCTATAGCTTTGCGTCGGTGTCCTCTTTTCAATAGGTGTGTACTGGTTTACCTACCTGCTGTTACCCAGTCCAAATAACAAACGGAATTACTTTATGAAAGTTTTCAGTTAATCATTTTTACTAGTGCCATCTTATTGTTGTCGTTGAATTGTATTACCGTAGTCTCGGTCGATACTCTCGTTATTATTATCATGAGCATTTTATATAATTATTTTTATTAAACCAATTGCTATTCTGTTGATTTTCCATATCTGTACAGGCAAGCTCTTTAATGCCACCAGCTCAAATTTTTCTGTTCATTACACATTTCATTCAATAACCTTCTACCTTGAGTAGCTCGTGGGACTTGTATTCGGTAAAATTTGCTAAAAAAACAATTAAACCTTATAATTGTTCATTTTCAACACATTGCTCTGGGTCGATTCATTCTTCATTATTACTATTATTTTGTTACTAGTTTTATTTCATCTTATTATTGTTGCTTTTTAACCCAACGCTCTGGATCAATTCACTCCTCATTATTATTATTATTATTATTATTATTATTATTAGTTTTACTCCATTTTGTTATTTTTACTTTTTATCCCAACACTCAGAGTCGACCTATTCTTCATTATTATTATTATTATTATTATTATTATTATTAGTTTTATTTCACCTGGTTGCGTTTTATTATAGTAGCCTATGTCGATACATTCTTCAATATTACTATTACCTTTACATTACTACTTTCATTTGGTTTTGCTTCTGCTTAACAGCCCTTAAACCACAATAGGTTTATTTAAGGTCAGATAAAAGTTTTGAACCGTGGTTGCCTTAGATATAACTTGGTGTTATATATAATCAGTAATAGTTTTGGGTACAAATTAGATGGTGCAAGTTTCTTACTTTTTAACCACTTAATAGAGATTCTACTTTCTAAAAAAAGTAATTTTGTATTCTGATTCTGATAGTTCCTGAGTATAATGATAAACTCCATCCGGCAGCAAGGCCACTGATCGGAATGTTTTGAGGAGCGTGGAACCACCTCTTAATTGCTGTTGTTCCCAGGTTTACCCAGACCTGGGGTGATAGCACCCGTTAGGGTCCCAGCTACTATAAGTCAGTATTGTTCGTTTCGTTAATTTTGTTTAGCTGCATATCAACCCCTATTGGTTATTTAATGCCGAAATCTAAATATTTAGAACACAATTTTATGGCTTCAACTAAATATATTTTGAACGAATTGTATCCCTTCAAGTACAGATAAAATGTATTGTTGGTCATTTTGCTATAAAATGTATTGTTGGTCATTTTGCTATAAAATGTATTGTTGGTAATTCTACTATAAATATGTATTGTTGGTAAATTTTTATATAAACATGTACTGTGGTATTTTTAGTATAGACATGTATTTTTATATTTTTCATAGAGTTTTGTTTTTGTTTTGGCGTTCACTATTTTTCCATAGCTGGGACCCTAACACGCACCTGAAAACCTAAAATCTCCCGATCAGAAGCCTTGCTGCCGGATGTAGTTTATCGTCATACCCAGAATGATATAGGCACAAAGATAAAGAGATTGTTCTATAGGAGTAAATAGGTTCGCCTATTGCACGGTTCACACTACTTCTCCGTCTTTTGAAAAAGAGTACAGATTTATCCCTTATTTCCTGTTTAAGATTGTGTTTTCGGTTGCTTCTATAAATTTTCTCATTCTTCTTCACTCCCAGTAACCCCCTTGCGTCTTAGTGACATTATCGCCTTGCATGAGGTGAAATAATTAAAAAACAAAAATTAATAAATCCGACCCCAAACGGATTTACTGATACGAAATAGGGCTCTAGTTTGCCGTTTAGTAACCAGTTTACATGGGCTTGTATACAGTGTGATTTTCGGATTCATAATATCCCAGTGTGTAGATTAGAGAATATGCAACAAGCTTGAATTGAATCTTGAACACTCGTGCGCGAAAATGAACCAAATGATTTAGGAGACATTCGGTGATGGTTAATGAGCGAAATCGACGCTTCAAACTTCGCTGGGAAAGCGATCCAGGTTTTGGGAGGCCTTGAACAAACGAAAATATTCGAAAATGTTCAATCGAAGGCTATTAGTGATTATCAATGCTAAAATGTTATGATTCCAAGCGCAATTGCTTCGGAGATCTGGATGGAGGACCTTGATATGAAATATGCGGAGCTAAAACTTATACCATGGTTCCTGAGAGAAGATGAGACGGAATTTCGCGTTTAGATTGCAATGGACTTGCCTGAAACCGGAACCAGTGACACAGATTTCTTCAAAAATGGTCATAACAGGATTTGAGTTTTGGGTCTACAAAACAAAAGCCCAGTCTCCTCAATGGGCGTTACTTGTTTCTAAACATCCGAAGAAGGCGCAGCTGATCGGAACAAGATCAAGTGATATTGACGATTTTTTTCCATACAGAAATAAAACACCTCCAGGCCAGAAAATATTTTTTCAAACTGGGATTAATGTCCACCGACCTAAACATATTGAAGATCCTTCATTCCTCTTTACTTAGGTTAGTAGCTTTTTAGTCGTAGCTGAACGGTAAAGCACACCTGGACAGTATACCAGAATAAAGTGAATACAATTTCAGTCTCTTCCAAGAGGTGCATTTTCTTTTAAAAGACTTTCTGTCCAGGTCAATGGATATTAATTTCATAGTCTGAAGAAAAAAAGATGTCAGAATAAACTACAGTAATTACTTAAATCTCTGATCTTTTTATTTATTAAGTTGTCACACATGAAGTGGCGAATTTTTTGGTCGGTTGTTGATCCGGTCTTCTGACGAAGTAATCTTAGTATATAAAAAATCTTGATTTATTCCTGACTTTTTACTTTCCAGATTATTTTCTTTCAATATATTGTTACTCATAAGCCCAAAGAAAATCATTACAATGAAACAATGTCGAGTAATCTTACTGTATGAGTGCAAACTGTGAAAAAGAACCATTTTTGCATCGAATTATTACATGCAATGAGAAATAGAAACTCTTTGACTACAGTAAGAGAGTAGACCGGAGGTTAGACACAAGTGAATCATCAAAACAATACCTCCCCCCCCAAAAAAAAAACTGCGCTCTAAAAAGTTAATGGTTACTATATGGTGGTCTTTGAAAGGGGTTATTCCTTATTCATTCTCGCCTCATGGGAAAACAATAACAACCTTGTATTGTAGAGAAATTGAGTGTATGCATGAAAAATTGAAAAAGAAACATCATAGACTTTTGAGCCATTTATATTATATTCTTGCTCTACCTGGATTCTATCCTCTTGGAAAGTAATACATATATTGTTGTGGTAGGATCCACCTAATCTGCATAGGTGACTACCAACTATATAAATAGTGGTTGGTACCGGAAGACGAGGAGGAATCACGAGATTTCGGTCTCCACGCGGCCCCAAGGCTAAGATCAAAGTGTAGTATCTGTTCGCGGATTGCTCTCTGAATGATCGCCTATGGGGCCGGGATTCCTTCTCCGATGCGGGCCGGCGGCGGGGATTCGTCCCTGCGCTGGTGGTATCGTGGCTGCGTCTGACTAGCTAAGACCAGCTCTGACCAGCTTGGACAAGCTATGACCAGCTAAGACCAGCCAAAGACCAGCTATGACTAGCTAAAGCCAAAGCACTGCGACCCGGGTGAAAACTCGGGTCCATTCCCCCTCCCCTTCCCACGTTAAACTCCGACCTTGTGTCACAACCTGGCCATGTGGGAGGTCAAGTAAATCCCAAGGCTAAGATCAAAGTGTAGTATCTGTTCGCAGATTACTCTCTGAATGATCGCCTATGGGGCCGGGATTCCTTCTCCGATACAGGCCGGCGGCGGGGATTCGTCCCTGCGCTGGTAGTATCGTGGCTACGTCTGACTAGCTAAGACCAGCTCTGACCAGCTTGGACAAGCTATGACCAGCTAAGACCAGCCAAAGACCAGCTATGACTAGCTAAAGCCAAAGCACTGCGACCCGGGTGAAAACTCGGGTCCATTCCCCCTCCCCTTCCCACGTTAAACTCGACCTTGTGTCACAACCTGGCCATGTGGGAGGTCAAGTAAATCCCAAGGCTAAGATCAAAGTGTAGTATCTGTTCGCGGATTACTCGCTGAATGATCGCCTATGGGGCCGGGATTCCTTCTCCGATACAGGCCGGCGGCAGGGATTCGTCCCTGCGCTGGTAGTATCGTGGCTATGTCTGACTAGCTATGACCAGCTCTGACCAGCTTGGACAAGCTATGACCAGCTAAGACCAGCCAAAGACCAGCTATGACTAGCTAAAGCCAAAGCACTGCGACCCGGGTGAAAACTCGGGTCCATTCCCCCTCCCTTCCCACGTTAAACTCCGACCTTGTGTCACAACCTGGCCATGTGGGAGGTCAAGTAAATCCCAAGGCTAAGATCAAAGTGTAGTATCTGTTCCCAGATTACTCACTGAATGATCGCCTATGGGGCCGGGATTCTTCCTCCGATACAGGCCGGCGGCAGGGATTCGTCCCTGCGCTGGTAGTATCGTGGCTACGTCTGACTAGCTATGACCAGCTTGGACAAGCTATGACCAGCTAAGACCAGCCAAGACCAGCTATGACTAGCTAAAGCCAAAGCACTGCGACCCGGGTGAAAACTCGGGTCCATTCCCCCTCCCCTTCCCACGTTAAACTCCGACCTTGTGTCACAACCTGGCCCTGTGGGAGGTCAAGTGAATCTCAGGAATCACGAGATCCAACTAGAGACTCTGATCGACTGCGACTAGTCAACACATTCTCCAGGAACGTCTTCCCAGAAATATACAGAAATACTATATGTACTTATTGTGTACACTTTCTTGTTATAATACATTCTTGTTCTAAGTACATTTTGTGTTGCATTATTATTCCATGCATTAGCCGAGATTCAACAATGAGTCAAGACTCAACAATGGCGACGAAGTAGAACGAACCATACGTCAAGTTTCAACAATGGCCACAAAGTAGAACGAACCATACGCCAAGTTTCAACAATGGCAAAGAAGTAAAACGAACCATACGGAAAGAAGAAAGAATTAATAGTGAGAGTTTTCAACAATTGGGACAAGTCATTGAAGAACCCAGGCTGAAAAAAAAAACTATTAATTCAAAGTCCAACGTTAACGTAACGACGAAGGATTCTGAACTTCTGGATATGTAGAACTCGTTAAAAGACGACTAAGCATAAAGGAACGTTCACTCAGAAAAATTGAAAGGTGTCGTAAACGAGTAACGGTAATTTTAAATTAAAAAATTATCTACAACGAGACACCCGCTAAAAAGAAAAAATTGGCCGACTACAAAAACATGCATGGATTAAAAGGAGCACAAATACACCGTGTCGACTTTGAAAGGTAACAAACTTTAAAAAATTATTTTTTTTTTAATTATTTGTTCAACAATATAGTGACGAATTACCTCTGATAAGAAAATCAGACGTGTCATTGAAATACGCGAACAGAAGTCGAAAACGAAAAAAAAAAGTCCGACGCTCTCTGTTCACGAAAAAAAAAATACCAAAGTTGATTAGCACGGGCGTGAATGTAAAAGCAAGACATAAAATATAAAAGTCGTACGTTGTTTCGATTTTTTTGGTCAGCTTATATGATATTCGTGGATACACAAATTAAAAGTATATTCCTTGTTGCATGAACACTATCAGCTAAAGATGGATGAACTATCCAAAGTCATATCCGAATTATTCAAATCCCAACAGATAGCACAGCAAGAACAACTGATACCGATGCAAAAATATCAAGAACGTCAAGAGGAAAGACTTTTGGAAATTCAAAAGTTAACACTGGAGAAATTAAACAACTATCAGGCAAATGAGGGAAATTCTTCATACTATAATAACACCATAGTTAATTCGCTGGAAACTTTCAACTATTTGCCAGACGAAGAAAAAATGTTTGAAGCGTACTTTAAACGATATGAAGATATTTTCTACACAGACTGTGAAAACTGGTCGAATTCAAGAAAAGTCAGTCTATTACTAAGAAAGCTAGATACAGCAGAACATAGCAAATTTGTAGATTTTATTCTACCGAGAAAAACAACTGATTTGGAATTCTCGGAAACAGTGAAATTGCTAAAAGAGCTGTTTGGAGCAAATATGTCGCTTTGGCATAAGCGATGGTTATGCATGAATGTTTCTAAATCCGACGATCAGGATTACTTAACATATGCATCTATAGTGAATAGACATTGTGACAATTTCAGATTGGCAGAGATTACGGTTGAAGAATTCAAGTGTTTAATTTTTGCTCAAGGACTGGTATCCAGTAAGAGTGCCGAAATAAGACGTAGAGTTTTGTCTAAACTCGAATCTGAACAAGGCCTTACCCTGCAAAAGTTAGCAGAGGAGTGTCAACGGGCCGTAAAGTTAAAGGAAGAGTCGCAAAAAATCGAAGAAGCTGGTATTGCTTATATTAAAAAAATAAAAAAGCAGTCAAAGTACCCATTAGAGAAAAATTGGAGAAAAAATTCGGCGTACTTTAATAATAGACAAGAAAATAAAAAGAACGAAAATAAAAAAGTCCCACCATATAATTGCAGACGTTGTAACGAAAGACATTGGGAGGTAAATTGCCCATATAGAAATAAGAAATGTTTCGTGTGCCAAAAGAATGGTCACAAAGGATCGTGTTGTAAAACGAAAAAATTCAAGAGCCGAATTAGACAAACAAATTCGAATATCAAATCAGATAGAGATTTGAGGAAATATGTGACGACTGAAATATTCAAAAAGAATATCAAATTTCAACTCGATTCGGGGTCAGATTTAACAATAATGAACGATAAAACATGGAAAATTTTAAAAAGGCCTACAATAAAGAAGTCAACAAAACTCGCTCGAACGGTAACTGGAAAGCAAATTAACTTCGAAGGCGAGGTTGTACTTCCAATGAAATTGAATGGGATCATTAAAAAAATAAAAGTTTTCATTCTGAGAAATGGAGAAAACTTGTTGGGTACAGATTTTATTGAAACATTCGAATTGTGGGATAAACCGTTAAACTCATTCTGCAGAAAAGTAGAAAGTAATACGCAAACAAGACAGGACATTAAAGATGAATTAAAGAAAAAGTTTCCGGAAACCTTTACAACTGGTTTTGGAAGATGTAACAAGTTTGAAGCTAAATTTGAATTAAAAGAAAATACTATGCCTATATTTAAAAAGAAACGTAACGTGCTTTTCGCAAGTGTAGAGAAAGTAGTAGTACCAAAAAAGTTGCAGAAAAGAATCCTACGGGACTTTCATATGGGTAACCCGGGGATTAATAGAACAAAAAGCTTAATGCGAAGCTTTGTATATTGGAAAGGAATGGATGTGGATATCGAAAACATGGTTCATCGATGTAAAGGGTGTGCGTTAGCAGCTAAGGCACCACCTATAGTACACAAACCATGGCCAAAGACGGATCATCCGTGGGAAAGATTACACATTGATTTCGCTGGTCCAGTAGAAGATTATTACTACTTAATAGTGGTAGATAGCTTTACAAAATGGCCGGAAGTACTACGCTGCAAAAAGCCTACGTCCAATACCACAACTTTTTTGCATGAACTATTTGCACGGTTCGGTGTGCCAGAGTGTATTGTGAGTGACAATGGTACACAATTCACTTCTGACGATTTTAAGGAATTTTGTGAGTTATATCAACTTAACCACATAACGACGCCGCCGTATCATCCGAGATCCAATGGACTCGCAGAAAGATTTGTAGATACGTTAAAGCGCGCTCTGAAGAAAGCCTCAGGAGTTCCAACGGAAAAGGCGCTTCAGCAATTCCTACAAGTATACAGAATCACGCCTAACCAGAGAACACCATCAAACATGGCACCAGCTGAACTAATGTTCGCTAGGAAAGTTAAGTCAGTGTTTGACAAGCTTTTGCCAGGAAGAAATAGAATAAAGAACACTATGTATACAGCTAGAAAAATATACACCCCCGGAGAGAAGGTCTTTTTCAAGTGCTATAGAAACAACATTGAGTTCTGGGAGCGAGGCATAGTGGATAAGAGAATCGGTGACCTGATTTACATAATAAAAGGGCCGAAGAATACTCATAAAAGGCACCAGAACCAACTCAAAACATGCTACGTGCTAGAGCATGAAGAGAGTATACCGGATGAGGAGGAAGATCCCATTGATGTAATGTATGATACTTTTCAAGTAGAACCTCCGCAGAGTGCTCCTGAACCGAGAAGATCCGGTAGGAAACGAAAGTTCACGGACCCATTGGACGTGAATCCAAAACGAAAAAGATATTGAAAAAAAAAAACAGATATACATATGAACTATGCAAAGGGGATCTACAAAGAAATAACCATAATCATCATCCCATATTGAAGCCAGTTTGAAATCCAAAAGGATTCCAAGGCTTGGGAGGGGGGTGTTGTGGTAGGATCCACCTAATCTGCATAGGTGACTACCAACTATATAAATAGTGGTTGGTACCGGAAGACGAGGAGGAGGAATCACGAGATCCAACTAGAGACTCTGATCGACTGCGACTAGTCAACACATTCTCCAGGAACGTCTTCCCAGAAATATACAGAAATACTATATGTACTTATTGTGTACACTTTCTTGTTATAATACATTCTTGTTCTAAGTACATTTTGTGTTGCATTATTATTTCATGCATTAGGCGAGATTCAACAATGAGTCAAGACTCAACATATATATATATATATATGTATTACTTTCCAAGAGGATATATATATATATATATATATATATATATATATATATATATATATATATATATATATATATTGACCACTAATATTATCGATCTATCTATACATACATATACATATATTG
>OZ038508.1:51507458-51519958 GCA_964036315.1 Acanthosepion esculentum | reverse complement strand
AATTTGCGTCAGTCGGAACTTCTCCCACTAAGCCATCGGCGCACGGCAGGGATGAAGGTGAATTTTAGCGTGTTTATTTTTAGATTTAGATAAACACACAGTGACTGACAGTGACTCAATTCTGCCGAAGAGTCGTGCAATATTAGCTTAAATAGTCACTTGTTTACAAACTCACACCTCAAACCAGAGAGCTCAACCGAAATTAATTTTTCAGGAGACAATATTTTTGTCATCCACAGACAGACTGTTTCGCTGTTTCACAGCTCATCAGTGTGGCTGGACGTCCGGGTGCCTCTAGCTAGGATCGAAACCCGACTGAATTAGCGTCAGTCGGAACTTCTCCCACTAAACCGTCGGCGCAGGGTTATGACATTTTAAACTTTTTGTAAAATAATTGATTTCCTGTATCATAATTCGATGAACTTTTGTTAAAAAATAATGAAAAGTTTAATTCAGTTTTTTTTTTCATTCAAAATGTAACCACTCCAACACAAAAGTTTTAAAATCATACGGTGGAATTATGGATAGCGGCTCGAATTGAGGAATCGTAGAGCAGAGTTCGAATTCCAGTCGAATCCCTTACATTCACTTACGTGCTAATACTGTTGGGAAAGGTATGAATCCTCTTCTTCACCCTCAGCTATGGGTAAATAGAAGGACAGACCGGTTCTATAGCCTTGGATGGCTACTGGTCTACCGCAGAAATAAATGGCGACCTACTGCGGGAAAAAAATTGCCGCGTCAGTCATGTATCGAAAGATACATGATTGCCTAAGCATGTATCACGCGTGGCACATAACTGACTGATGTAAGTATTATGACTTTCTGGAAACTACTAGAATTTTGTCAAACTTTCTAGAACCTGTTTTTGCTTATTTTAAGTTTGTAAGTTTTTTGTCAAAAAGTAATGAAGAAGAGTATAATTCAGTTTATTTTTTCAAAATTTCTAAAATCTAGTAGTACTGCGACTTTCTGGAGCCTTCTAGAACTTATGTTTGTGTGTTATACTGTAGCTATAAACTGTCAAATGCATGAAAAAATATATAAGTACTATCCAATTACATCATTAATAAATTGAAAAATAAAGCTTCTGATTAGTTTTTTTTTTTACCCTTATTGCGTATATGGTAAAATCAAATTTTCAGTTGTAGGGGTGACCTTTTTCAAAAACTAAAAGAAATTAATGCCTTTTTCATTACATTTGAACACAAGTTCAATTTATGACAGGAACATAGGGTCACAAAAAATCAGAACTTTATATATGTGTGTGTGTGATATATATGTGTGATATATATATATATATGTATGTTTAAGCTCATCTTACAGAGCTCTTAATATCAACTTATACTGTTCTTGATATATCGTTATCTCCTATTGCATATATATATATATATATATATATATATATATATACATATATATATACATATATATATATATATATATATATATATATATATATATATATATATATATATGAGTTATGACTTTCTGGAACCTTCTAGAACTTATTTTTGTTTATTTGTAAGTTTGTATGTTATGTTATATTTATATACTGTTAAATGCATTGAAAAATACATAAATACTATTCAATTACATGAGTAGGAAAACAGAAAAAGAAAACCTGTGCAAGTTTGCAATTTTTGTCATTTCTAATTTTGCATGTCATACTATAGCTATAAACCGTTCAATGCTTTAAATAATACATTAGTGCCATTCGATTACATCATTAGTAAGTTGAAAAATAAAGTTTCTGAAATATTTTTATAGTTTACCCTTATTGTGTATATGATAAAATCGAATTTTCATTTTGGGATGACCTTTTTTAAGAACTAAAAATAAACATTACTTTTGAACAAAAGTCCATCGATTTATGACATAGGGTTACAAAAAAAGTCATAAACCTGATACACACACACACACACACACACACACACACACACACACACATATATATATATATGCACATTTCATTGAATACGACAGAGAAGGTACCTTGATTTAGTTTTTTATACAATTTCTCATGCGATCTAATCATTTTTTTTTCTTTTAAGATGATAAATTATATTAAAACTATCCGAATGTTCTTTTATTCCGAGCGCTTTCGGCTATACATTTAGCCATTTTCAAGGATGAAATATTTTAACTGTTAAATAAGAAATAGATTGTTGCATGTATGTATTTATATAATGTTTTCATTTTTCGAAACACGGTCAAGATATTGTGTCCATGTTCATTGTTTATATTATTAAGTGTTGTTTTTTTGCTTTTATTAATAAGGCTTCCATTATTTTTAGCCTTTAGAAAAAATCATTAGATCGCATGAGAAATTGTATAAAAAAGTAAATCAAAGCACCTTGTCTGTCATCTTCAATAAAATGTGCATGAAAGAAGGATTGCTGCCTAAATATATATATATATATATATATATATATATATATATATATATATATATATATATATATATATATATACGCAATGCAATTATGAGTTAAGTGTGAGTGTACTTTAAAAGCAAATAGAACCTTGCTTGATTATTAAACAAAAAGAGCCCTCCGACAAGATTCTAACCTGCGTCCTCCTTTGTAGGAGAAACCACCGTCTATCCAACGTTCTTTAACCGCTCGGCGGCGAAGAGCTTTCTAATCTGGCAAGGTTTTATTTGACTTTAAAGCGCATTCATTATTTAATGGCCTAGTTGCATTTAAAGTATATTCACTCTTAAGTGTTATGGTAATTTACCCACGCACTATAAATAGGAGCAGGTACTGCCTTTTGGAGGGTGAAGTTTCCGGCAGTCAGCTCTGACAGTCTGACCAAGCATTCTTGCTGTAACACTCTCGTTTGGATATGTTTGTATTACTGTTCCTGTTAATATATTTGTTTAACTCAATTCCTCTCTTGTGTCTTTATTTCTGACCCTAACAAGGCCACAACAATAAGTTAATAAGTGTGCTGGCAAGTAGACTAAATAAATACTGTTTTTAAATAAAACGGGTCGTCTACTCAAATACGGGTATCCAGTAAAAATAACATTTGAAACAATAAAATATGTCGGATTAAAAAATAAATACCCGCTAATTCTTTAGGAAATACGCTACATGAAAAATGTTCATTGTTAATGTAACAAAATTGACATTTGTTTTATCCTATAAAAATTATAACTTTCAGACGCGTTGCGTTTAAGATGCAGCTGAGCCAGACCTTTGCAGCCAATACTCCTTTCTACGTCCACAGGTTCAACTCACCCTCTTTCCCTACATATTCCTTTGGTAAGAAGGTCGTCCCTCCCCGAAAGTTTCTTCCGAAGAACTGCTACTTTATGGAACATACTCCAGCGTGGGTGCTTCCCCTAACGCCACAATCATAACCAGTTCAAATCTAGTGTCGATCGTTGTCCATTCACCATATTCTTGTTATCTTTATGCTTGGGTGGGCTTTGGGCCTTGTATTAGGTGAATTTTAGAAAGAAAGAGTGTCTCCCAACGCTAGTTTAAAACACGCGGCTTAAACACAGTCTCCATGCCCGAAGACTGAGTTCAAGTATGAAAAAGACTGCCACCCCTCGGTGTGGACCTCTGTGTATATATTTATATATTTACATAAGCTCTATCCCTGATATTGAGCACTTTTAGCCATAAATATAGCCTACGATTAAACTATATTTTTATCACATATATGTGTGTGTGTGTGTGTGTGTGAGCATAAGTATATATATTACTGCTGGTGTTGCTTGTATATAAAACGCGCACCAATTTTTATATATCTATTCAAGTATGTTATTGTTATATATATATATATATATATATATATATTTTAGAATTGGACATTGTCCGACAATTTATTTAAAGACATTTATATTATGTTTAACGTTCTTTTTATAGATACAAGTATTTAAGCAAATGCTCTGTTTTATAATAAACAGTATTAAATAACATTTACCTGAATGTCCGAGAAATTTTTCATAGAAAATTTTCGCTCTCCGACAGGAATCGAACCTGTATCCTATACGGAACCATCATTTCGCGTGATGTGCCTTAACCTTTCGGCCACAGAGCGGCGTCATGGAAGATTTAAGTTTAAAGATTTAAGTTTAAAGATAGTAAAATCGACCTTGCTAACTGTTTATTATAAAAACAGAGCATTTGCTTAAATACTTGTATCTATAAAAAGAACGTTAAACATAATATAAATGTCTTTAAATATATATATATATATATATATATATATATATATATATATATATATATATATATATATTGTATTTGTGTGTGTGCGAGCGCGCCGGTGTGTTTGCGCATGAACCCGCGTGCGTGTGTGTTATATTGCTATCTAGCTGAATGACCATTATGACATATTAATTGAATAGACACGTGGAGACAACGATTGAAATTTATTACCATAAGTTGGCGTAAGAAGTAAAAACACACACACACATATATATGTATCTATCTATTCAAGTATGTTCTTATTATATATATATATATATATATATATATATATATATATATATATATATATATATATATATATATATATATATTATATATATATATATGTATGTATGTGTGCGTGTGTGTGTGTTATCTTAGCTGCTCGACCATTGTGACATATTTATTGAATATACAATATATATGGGGCTTCAGGGATTGTTTAATTAGATTCCTTTCGACACACCAATAAAGCACCCTTGATATACACCAGTAAATTACAATTCGTAACCAGGAGGTCCAGCGTGTTAGAAAAAAATCACAGAAAAAAAGGGGAAAAAGCGGACAACCTTTATGTGTGACAGTGTAACCGGAAGTTATAACGCTGGTCCGGTCAGCCGTTATATGTCTGATATAGTTGCACTGATTCGCCTCTGGCGTTGGCCCTTGCAGCTTCACCTGCCAATAACTGATCCTCATCACGCGATCAGATGATTGTCAGTATATAAAAGGCTGCAAACTTTGTCTAACAATCAGTATATGTACGGCGACAGTATTAATATATGTATATCCATATATTTATTCACCCTTATTTCCATATATATATATATATATATATATATATATATATATATATATATATATATGAAGAAATATAGTCTTAAGGTGTGCTATATTTATGGGATAAAGTGCTCAATATCAGAGATAGAGCGTGTGTAAATATAAAAGTGAACATTGAAGTCAGCACTTAGAGGTAACAGGCTGTTTCATGCTAGACGCAATCGTCAGCCGTGGCGATTGCGTCGAGCATGAAACAGACTGTCGCCTCTAAGTGTTGACTTCAGTGTTCACTTTTATATATATATATATATATATATATATATATATATATATATATATATATATATTAGGTACCTCCACTAATTTTCACTTATTGTCGATAGCTAAGGTTAAAATGAATTTTTAAAAATGAGAAAAATTCTTGATGCGTTCTTTTTAGCTTTCATTGAAAACTAAATGATTATAATTACTATTTCCAGTAAGCAAAATACTCTGGTGTAATTCCAATAAAAATTATATTGATTGGAATCTTAACTTTTTGATCGCTTTCAGAAAATCATTTAAAATCGGCCATTTTTGGCACATTTTGACATATTTGTAAACAAAAGTAAATTCTCGGTTTTAAAAATCTTCAAAGAAAATTATACTCTTCTGAAATTTTATTTGAAGAAAATTAGCTGTTTTAAAGTATAATTAATCTAACTTGAAACAAATATTATTTACTTGAAAATAACGGAGAAATGGATTTTTTAAACAAACAGTAGCGGTGATTACGCGCTTGTTACCATCGCTTGTCGCTCGTCAATCATGTAACAAGTGCTGATAAAATGGGTCAACACCTTTATTGTTGTTCTACAGAGACTTTATCTGTTAAAACATAATTTCAGAAAATGACGGGTGAGCGCCTTTTTTATATAATTGTTAAGTACTCAGTAATCTTAAAAATGTTGGAAAATATTCTCCGTAATCTAATTTAAGGAACGTTGACTTTAAATTTACAATAATCATCGCTCTTATTTTCTGATAATGTTGTGTATGGTCAATCATACTTTCAAACAGACGCTCATTGCGTGATATTTTATATGCATACAAAAATTTAAAAATATTTTAAAAAACTTAGTGTAAAACGACTTTTTATTTTGATTCGTAAATATAATTTTCACTTAATATTACTAAACTAACATAAAGTAATGCAGAATATTGAACGATTTATATATTGTAACTTATAATTAAAATTTTAACAAGAAATGAAATCAATTCTTGTAAAAAAACATTATTCATCGAAAATTTCTTTATACTATAGTGTTCTTAATAAATTTTATTTATAAAAGCAATTAAACGCTTTTATAATTACATAATTTTATATTTTTATTGCATTTTATGTTAGGATTTCGAGCAGATGTTCGGGAAATGAGTAGTAGTTTGAAAAAAAAATAATTGATGATTTACATTCTCCAAGGAGCCCTGCTTTTAACTAACAAAAATGTTCTACATAAATTTAATTTCTCGAAATTTCATGAAATTAAGTGTGGGTAACATATGTAAAAATATATGTATATTTTTTACCAAGATTTTATAAAAAATAAAGAAAATAATTAATTCATTTGTGAATAAGTACTGAGAGTTTATTTAAAATTCAACAATTATTTGATTTTTGCAAGAATTTCCAAGTCATAGTGTTTTTTTTTCAACTGAAAACGGGCGCTAAAATACTAATCGTAAATATTACATAGACCACTGACGTAAAAAAATCAAGATTTTTAACCAAAATTTCGAACATGTTAGAAATGATTAAATAATTTAATAAAATAATAAAAAAAATACTTTGGTCGATTTTTAAATCATAACATGAACATTTTGACGATAAAACTTTGTTTTTATTAAGTTTGGGGCCTTTTTTTATCATGCTATGTTGTTTTTCAGCGAAAAAAGTGAGGGTACCTAATACATATATATATATATATATATATATATATATATATATATATATATATATATATATATATATATATATATATATATATATATATATATATATATATATATAACCCAAACATTTTAGTCCACCTGCTGGAATTCGAAGAATCGCCCCCAAACTTAAGGTTGCGTTCATTTTTAAAAACTAATTTCCCTCGGGCAGAAACTAAGGATGTGCAGGTGGTATAATGGATAGCGACTCCAAATGAGAACACGAAAAGCCGGGTTCGAATTCCAGCCGGGTTCGTTACGTTTACTTACGTACTAAAACCCTTGGAAAATATATGGATCTATCTATTCCCTCCAGCTATGGATTAAATAATAGGAATTGTCTTCGGAACAATCATTTTTCTTTTCAAAAATTGTTCATGCAATATTCACCCGCAAAAAACAATAATTATTCTTACAATCCAAAATATGTATTCGACTTTTAATAACCCACGAAGAGATGATAAGTCGTAAAATAACAAATCAATCAATCAGTCTAAACCTCTCTGAAAAAAAAAGAAAATGGACGTCATGCCTTAATAGATTAAATAGTTTGATCCTAATATAGTAAAAGTTAATTAAACCAAAAGAAGGTATGAAACAAAAACGATAGAAACCACATTATCTCAAGTAAGGGAAATAAGGATGAATAATCGATAAATATGTAAACTCACTTTTTGTTTTATAAATTAGGTTCAGAAAATAACGTTACATTGTGACAGAATAATTAGCCATTGAAATGTAATCAACATTAATTATATTTATCAAGAATATTATTATTTTAGAAATGAAAAAATACGAACTATGGTGGGAATTATTATATTCCTTGCCGAAAATATCCAGGATTCTTGAAAACAACGCAAGAAACAAATCGTGTATCACCACCCAGAATCCATTTTTGTAAACTCTTGTAGAACTTTCGATTCTTTCTGTCACGCCAGAATGTCTCTGACTCTTTCTGCCTTACTTTATCTTCAAAAGAGTCCCGTTAGACCGTAAATAGAGTATTCCTACCCTATCTGAATTGGAGCTGTCAAATTCTCAATTTCCAGGCTTGGTAGAGTTGAAAATTATTTACTGTGTCTTTGTTATATACCGTACCTATGAACACTAATGGGTATGTCCCAATACCCATAAATACGTTGGACTCTAATTTAATTGTGTGTGTGTGTGTGTGGTGGTAAATATGGTGTTTATGTAGTCCACCATTAGCTGTGGTTTATCTACTTCACGCCGCTGGCGAGTATTGTATTTTGTTGATGTTATAAAGATTACCATTTCATTTCCAACCTCCGTTTTGGTTATTCCTCATTCAGTAACCATTTCTAGGTTACAACAAAATAGTTTCCGCATCCTAACTTAGTAGGAGTTAATTAAACCAAAGAAGGCATGAAACTTATTAATTATTAAATCCAGAGGATGTCTACAAAGTTTTGGCTTACACACACACACACACACACACACACACACACACACACACACACACACACACATACATACATACACACCCACATACACACACACACACATATATATATATATTGCAATTCTTCTAATGAGCTTTCCACTTTGGTACATCGATCGCATTAATTTAAGCGTAGTACTGGGTTGGCAACTAAGTCTCGTTGTTTTACTGTTCAAATTGCTAAATGTAACCTTAAGTTCTATTCTAATTTTCTCGTACTTCTCGCCTGTGGAACTCTCTTCTGACTTCTGTCACCTACGATCTTTAAAAATGTAAATACGTTATCAATTGCCATCTTCTGTCTTACAGAATCTTGGCCTTTTATTTATTCCAATCCCCTAACTAACGTTTTCTCATTTTCGTTTCGTTTTCTCAGTATCTACTTCTATCTTAGTGGCATTATCACATTTTCTTGGATTGAAATGGTAAAAAAAAAAAACGAACGGCTTCAGTTCTTTGACACAAGAAACTTGGAATTGTTTAAGGCTTTAACAGTTTTATGATAAAATGTAAAGAAAAGAGAAATGTTTTCATTAACTTCTGTTTATTGGAACAGACGCTAAAACTGGTTCAACAGGTAAAATTCGTTCATCTAAGTACTGCTCAGGTTCGGGAGTCAGATGATTGATTTGTTTTTTACGATTTATCAACCTTTTGCAGGTTATTTAAAGCCAGAAATTATTTCTAGAATATGAGAAATTTTTGGAGGTAATAATGATTTACTGATACAACTCCTTCTAATTAACCCATAGCTGGAGGGAATAGGTGGATTAATACCTTTCCGAGGGATATTTGTGCATAAATGAATATTACGAACCAGACTGGAATTGGAACTCGGCTCTCCGATTTCCAAATCCAAGCCTTTATCCATTACACTACCCGCATATCCAAGCTTACAGCACCTGATATTCACAAGTGGTCATCTATCTAGGTACTGACCAGGCTCAATGGTGCTTAAATTTGGTGCTCGTATGAGAACCATCAATCAGACGAGAATCGTTGCTTTCACCGGAGAAAGTGGACATTACACTATTTTTGCCGGGTATGATTTCAGGATAATATTATTATTCTGCTCGTTCCTGAGCGCGTATGTTACGCCCTGTCAGTACCTCATAAATAATGGAATATTCCGTTTTGCTGGCGAGGAAAGACGACAAAGACATATAAACGCTGTTTAGTTTCAGTGAGAAAAAGAAAGAAAGTGTTGACTCCAATCTATGCTGGAATGAGAGCAAAACACTTGCACCTCCCCAGGTTATAGGCAGCAGCACACAAGTGCATGCTGGTATTTATTCCTAACCAATAAAATAAACCGGTTTTCGGTTTCATCTGACTCAGTCCCGGTCTGTCTTGTATTGAAGTCAGAACTCTAAGATCGCTTGTCCGAACTTGCTTTTTTTTATGTCAACCCCATTTTTAGTTTGTGTTTTTTTTTAATATTACTGTTGCTTTCCCTTATTACTGTTAATTTGCTTTGAATATATTGTTTGCTTACTTTATATTATTTTTTGCCATGTCCTTTTTTTTTTTTCCTTTTTCTTGTTATTACGTATTTTGCATTTGACCATAACTACTCACTCCACAGGTCATGAGGCCAGCACTCTTCCACTGGGCAAAGAAAAAATGTAAAATAAAGGAGACGATAACGGTCTTGTGTTTAACGTCTGTTTCAATGAAATGGAAAAACTTGTATATTTAAAATACATAAAATAAATAAAAATTAACAACAAAAGATAAAAGAAGCTATTGCTTAAATTCTTTAATGCTTCAAGTAGAGTTATTTTCTTCCGTTTGTTTTTACGTCACTTGTAAAGTGTTTGTCGTCATACTTATAGGTATTTTATAAGGGCAAATCATAAGGTAAATAACAATTTTGTGTTCATTATTCTTTAAAAATATGACTGAAATGTGTTTTAGTGTACTTTAAGGTTTAGCGACAGTTATATTCGTGTGCGTGTTATTCAAGATAGTAATATTTATTTATTTATTTCCAGTCCAAAGACGAAAACGAAAAGAAAATCGTCCCCGTCGCCAACGAACGACATTCACCAGTGAACAGACGCTCAAACTTGAATTGGAGTACAATCGAACCGAGTATATCACGCGGCCGAGAAGGTTCGAACTTGCCGAGATGTTGAATCTAACAGAAACGCAGATAAAAATTTGGTTTCAAAACCGGAGAGCCAAAGACAAGCGAATCGAAAAAGCCCAGATGGACCAGCAAATGAGGTAGGGGATTCTGATTATTTTTTTATCGTGAAAAATTCGACAGTGAAGAATCAGTTTTCAGTTACGTATTCTGTTTCTAGTTCATATACAGGGTGATCGAAAAGTAACTCCCCTGTTTTATGTATGATGGACTCTCCCGTCTAACTATAATTTTTACAAGACGGGAGAGTCCATCATACATAAAATAGGGGAGTTACTTTTCAATCGCCCTGTATATAAATAAAAGGAAACAAAACGATGCTGGGAATATTTACACACAACTAATAACTAATCATTTTTTTAAAATATCAGTCTATTAGGCAGATGGACAAAATTATATATATATATATATATATATATATATATATATATATATATATATATATATATATATATATATATATATATATATAATTTGCAGACGCTTGCTCAGGCGCGTTTGTGTTTATTCAACACCCACAGAGCCCACCTGTGGTTTATACAGCAATTATGCTGAGCAGACCTTACAGTTTCTGGGAAAGTGCGTGTTATCTAGCATGATCAACTATTTGAACAAGGCCAGCACGCTCAAGCCCTCGGCCACGATGACTTGTGACTTCGTGCTGAAGTTATATGTATATATATATATGCAGATCAAATGTGGATCGGAATCCAACATGATGATAAAATAAAGAACAAATAGGAAACGTATATCAATCTAACATATTAGATTGATATACGTTTCCTATTTGTTTTTTATTTTATCATTCATATATATATATATATATATATATATATATATATATATATATATATATATATACATACACACACACTCATGAGTTATTGATTTTTGTTTTTTTTCAAGTAATTTCGACCGTCTTAGTTATATTCAACAACCAATGTGGTGGTTGTGTGGTAGGAAGAATTCCTTTGTCTACATTCTGGTATTCTTTGGAAAGGTGGAAGTTTGAAATAGTCTCCGGTAACGTCATATGTAACTGTCATTGGGAATGTGATTACGTGATTTGCTCTCATTTGATAACGTGTAACATTGAAATGATCAAGCCACGCTGTTAAAGATTGTTACTTGTCATGAATTATGGTGATGATTAATGACCGAGAAGTTCTGTTCATTCAAATGATCATGTAGCGTCTAATTTCCTTTAAATTATCATTAACTAATTCCCTCTCTCTCACTTTCTCTCTCTCCCTCTTTATATATATATATATTTGTGTGTGTGTGTGTGTGTGTGTGTGTGTGTGTGTGTGTGTGTGTGTGTGTGTGTGTGTGTGTGTGTGTGTGTATACGAATTGTCGCTTAACTGTTTGATGTTATATTGAGAACATCGACTCAGGTGTTTCGTAGACGTACCTTTTTGAAATCGTTTTGTTCACTCGTCAGGATGTATCAGCAATAGATAGATAGATAGATAGATAGATAGATTAGGTGACATAGATAGATAGATAGATTAGGTGACATAGATAGATAGATAGATATATAGATAGATAGATAGATAGATTAGGTGACATCGATAGATAGATAGATAGATAGATAGATAGATAGATAGATAGATAGATATATTAGGTTAGATAGATAGATAGATAGATAGATATATTAGGTTAGATAGATAGATAGATATATTAGGTTAGATAGATAGATAGATAGATAGATAGATATGGGTAAATTTACAAAATAAAGCTTCCTTCTTCAAAAATAGAGCTTCCAGAACAATCTCCTGAATTTCTGAACGTATTCTTTCCGGCATAGTAAATTTTGTACCATCCAAAATGTATCGACAAAGGCCGAATAATCACCCTCGCTTCACGCCTGAAATATCCGGCGGCTCACTGCCACCATTACTACCATCTTTATCAGAGGGGACCGTGTA
>OZ038508.1:51484958-51502458 GCA_964036315.1 Acanthosepion esculentum | reverse complement strand
TAGATAGATAGATAGATAGATAGATAGATAGATAGATAGATAACGAACATAGATAGATAGATAGATAGATAGATAGATAGATAGATAGATAGATAGATAGATAGATAGATAAGGAACAGAATTGGATAGATAGATAGATAGATAGATAGATAGATAAGGAACAGAATTGGATAGATAGATAGATAGATAGATAGATAGATAGATAGATAATGGTCTGATATATATCTGAACAGATCTTGCTTAAATAGCCTAATTTTAATAAATACTGATGGGTAGGGAAATATTGGCTAAGAAGACTAATGGCAAATTCAGCTACAAAACTATAAAGCACTCAGAGAGAAAGACTAGAGAGAGTTTCTATATCTACCAACGTCAATGTCATTAAAGACTAAATTAAAACTAGTTTATTGATAAATATGACTAAGGAGAAGTTGGATTTTTTGGCGTATATTTAAAGCGGTAACTGCAAAGGTTTGCTTAAAATGAGCATCCATGGTGAAAAACGCCCATTGATAAAAACAAAGTTTTATCGTTAGAATTTTTATTTTTATGTTATTAAGAGGAAATACCAAAGGATATTTTGATTATTAAATTATATATTTTAATCTTTTTTAGAACCTTCGAAATTTTGGATGAAAAACTTTGGTTTACTTTTGAATCAACTGATGACCATAAATTAGTATAGCAAATTTGAACGTCTTTTTTTTTCCGGTGAAAAACACTGATTTGGAAATTCTTGCAAAAATCAGATAATTGTCCGATTTTAATGAAACATTTTGAGACTTATTAGCAAATGAATGAAATTATTTAAGAAATGATTCTTTTTTACAAAATCTAGGTAAAAATATTTTCTTTTTACATCTGTTACCACCCACCACACAAACACTTATTTCATTTTATGAAATTTAGAGCAATTCATTTTTGCAGTGCTAAATGATTATTTTTTTTAAATCAACATTTTTTTTTTTTTGTTAAACAGGATCCCCAGTTACAGAAAATCTGCTCTGAATAGTGAAATAAAAATGTAATAAAACTAAGACATTATTAAATTAAAAAAACTTTTAATTGCTTTTATGAATGTGATATATTATGGACACTATATTCTTAAAAAAGATTTTCTAAGAATAATGAATTTTTACAAGAATTGTTTTCATTTGTAAAAAAAAAAAATAATTATAATTATTTATAAAATTTTAAATCTTTAAAATCCTATATTAATTTCCGGGGGTTTAGGTGATATTTTTATTAAGTAAGAACTATATTTACTAATCATAAATGAAAAAGCTTACTAAAATTCAGTGACCCCAGTATTTGAAAAAAAAATTGAATTTTTTTTGTCTATAAACGTGCCCATTTTTGTAAATACAGACGCCCATAAGCAACATTATCAGAAAATAATTATTGTAAATTTAAAATTTATTGGTAATTTTCTAACATTTCCTCAAGAAGCGTATTTGTAAGAAAGGTTATAAGCTAAAATATCTAAAATTTAATAAAATATTAACATTAATCTATCGATAAATCTGTCAACGTCTAATAAAAAAAACTTAAAATAACTTCCGTGTTAAAAAAGGCTTTTCTGCAATATTTGAAATTAAAAGTAATGTTTGTTTTAATTCAAATTAACTAAACTTTAAATCAGTTATATCTTCTTCAAATAAAGTTTCTGAAATGTATATTTTATCTTTGAAAGATTTTTTAATAAAGGGAATTATGCGGTGTTGACAGATTTGTCAATATGTCCAATTTTAGCGATTTCAACAAAAACAAATATAATTCCAGTCAATTTAAATTCAGTTTGAAATGCAGCAAAGTATTTTACTTATTGGAAATATTAAATTAACTCTTATTTAGTTTGAAATTAAAACAGAAATAAAAGCTTCAAGAAAGGTTTTTCAATTTAAAAATGAATTTTAAACCTCAAGTTACGCTTCTTTTTTTTTTTTTGGAAACCTGTATATTTAGAATTATTGTTTTAATTTATGCCAGAACGTTCAGTCGCAAAGAAAGAATTATTCTTACAATCTAAAACATGTATCGGCTTTAAACAACACATAAGAGGTTAGTAAACCGTAAAAAAAGCAAAAAAAAGCATAGCCTACCTTGAAAATCTGTTGTTCAATTATCTTAGCCGTCGAGCAGACCCGCGTTATAAGATCGCTGAATTCGTGCTTAAATAATTAAATGTACTTAGCTTCGCTTTTTTTAATCTGATAAATTGTCATACATAATCCTTATTTATTTTTTCCCTGTTATACGCGTTCGTTTAATCGTACAAGGATTATCTTCCATTTGATGGAAACACCTGCTTTCTTTTATCTTCACATGCCGATGTTTCTGGATTCTCAGAGAGTCTTTTTTTTAATACAATTCCAGGATTTTAACGTTTAATTGTTTCAGGTAGATTATTATTTTCCTTTCAATATTTCACTATGACGATAGCATTGAGCACCTCGACGTGGTACAATGTTCAAATATAGAACTTGGTGGTTCTCTATTTCATGTTTGTTCTCTATTTCATGTTTGTTCTATTACATACGAGTTGTCTGAAAATTAAAGGGATTGGGTTTCTTCTTCGATATGAGAGGCATCGTCCACAGTGAGTTCTTGCCACGGGACTAGAGGATCGATCAGCAAGTCTACAAAGAGATCCCGTGACGTTTGCTTCGTTCAGTTCATGAGAAGAGACAAGAGTTGTGGCAGGAGGAATCGTGGCTGCTTCACCGTGACAATGCACCTGATCACAACACTTTGAGCATCCGCCAGTTTCTGGCCGAAAATAAAATCACCGTACTAAAACAAATCTCCCTATTCCCCTGATCTTGCTCCGTTTGACTTTGTTCTTTACGCCAAGCTCAAGGGGGTCATCAAGGGGAAGGGTTTTGAAGGCGTGGAGGCCATAACGAGGAGCCTGCAAGAAGAATCCTTCCAGCAGTGAATAGAAGCATGGCAGAGACGGATGAAAAAATGCATTGGACTCAAGGGCGATTACTTTAAAGGGGGAAACCATGTAGTTTGTTGTTTGGAATTGAAATAAATTCTTTGTGACACCAGTCCGTTACTTTTCAGACAGACCTCATGTGTGTGTGAAATTCAGATATAAATAAAACATATCTGTAAAATGACAATAGGGAATCTATCTGCAGCAAGGATTAGATAACCACCCCAGCAGACCAGTATACTCAGAAATCATGGCTGCTTCATTACAACAATGCACCTGCTTACAATACACTGAGCATCCAAGAACATCTCTGTACTGGAACAACCTCCCTATTCACCTGAGCTTCCTCTATGGGACTGATTTGAAGGTGTAGAGACCATCAAGGGGACCATAACAACAGAGCTGAGAGGCACCCCAAAAGAGTCCTTCCAGTAGTGTATAGAAGCATGGTGAAGAAGGGTGGAAAAGTGCATGGGACTAGAGGAAGATTACTTTGAAGAGGAAACCATGTAGTTTGTTGTTTGGAATTGAAATAAATTGTTTGTGACACCAGTTCTATTACTTTTCAGGCAAACCTCGTATTACTTGCTTGTTTTATTCTAATCATTATAAATATTACATTATTGTACTATATTTCTCTATGAGCACTTCCACGTGGTGCAATGGTTAGCTTGTCTCGCCGTATCAGTTACTACTGAGAAGTGGGTTCGATCCTTTCTAGATGCCCCATGCTTTCAGCCTTGTGTCACATCTTCACTTTGTAAATCACTATGAAGAGAGCATTAAAATATTTTTTCTTTCTATGTGCTTTGTCCTTTTAAGACGTAGGCGATCATGGCTCTTCACCTCCCTCTATCGCTTGCAGCTCCTTCCCTCTGCTTCCTCCCCCAGACCACGTTCTGTTATCCACTTGCTTAAGCCCGCTAGGAAGGTCATGCGTTGTTTTACCTTGTCGCTCTTTCTCTCTATTCGACTTGTGAGTATCAGATTCTCCAGACTCTCCTTCCTCATTATGTATCCCAGAAACATCAGCTGCCTCTTCCTGATGTTAAGTATAAGCCTCCTCCTTGTTTGCATAAGGCCTCATTGTTGCTCACACGCTCGGTCAATAATATCCTTAGCATCCTTCTGTAGAACCACATCTCCGTCGCTTCGAGTCTCTTCTTCAACTTTGAGGAAATCGTCCAACGTTCGCTGCCGTAAAGAAGGACAGATGTCACATAACTACTCAGTATTCTTTTCTTTGTTACCAAAGAAATCCACCTGTCTCGCAATACTCTGCCCAGCTTTTGGAATGCGTCCTTGGCCACACTTACCGTCCTCTGTCAAAACGCTTCCCAGATATTTAAAATTTTGCGTCTGCTTGATTCTAGTGTTCCCGATATGCAAATCGTATTTTGGGCTTTTCCTCTTACTGATGACCATGCATTCTGTCTTCTTGTAGTTTATGCTTATTCCTTTCTCTCATTTTCCGTCGCTACCTTCTGTAGGAGATTTTGTAATTTCTTTTCTGTATCTGCTATCAGTACTGTGTCATCTGCATATCTTATGTTGTTAAGATTGTGGCCGCCAATGCTGAATCCAATACAGACCATAAACACACAAAAACTTTTAAACTCTTAAAAGAGTTCGTGACTTTTACTACCAGACAAATGTTATCCGTCGATATTTCGGCTATCTTCTTTATGTACCGTGTTCCTTCCGATCATGGGTCTCCACAACATCCTGTCCTTTGTATCTCTTAATAATTTTTTGTTATTTCTCCTAAACCCTGTTCCGCCATCCATTTACTCAAGCTCAATAAGTAGGTTATGCATTGTTTTCCTCTGCCCCCCCCCACTTGCCTTCAATCTGTCTAGTGAGTATCAGATTTTCCAAGCCCTCTTTCCTCATTATGTGTGTTAGAAATTTCAATTTTCCTGATTTTAAGTATAAGTTTCCTTTAAAGCGTATCACAGCGTTGGTTTGTGAATTTAGTGACATAATCATTTCGAGTTCAATCTCTGGGCAGATTTGGATATGAAAAAAAGAAACGTGGAAATAGGGCTAACAACAACTAGATGATATATCCCTGAACATGGACAGCGGAACAAGAACATTCTGCATCCGTCAATGACTAAGTGATGCATTAATCTCAGATAAATATCGAGGCCATGTCGTGGTGCAATGCTTAACATGCTAATATCAAAGATTACACTGTCTAACAAAATGTTAATTTTTTTCTGTCTTTGGCTAGTAAGGATTATTTCCTATAAAGCAATGGAAATTAATATTATTCCTTTCAAGTTTTGCTTTTGCGATCTGGATATCGATGTTTTGAAGCTAACATATTTTCCATTACATTCTAGACAGATTCAGCGTTGAGTTGCTGAAGGAGAAATTTCTAGAACGTTCTGGCTACCAATGATCATGTGGCGAAAACATGATGGGAGTCTATATTGAGGGAGTTATTCGTGAAAGTAATTTACAGTTTAAGCGCGAATCGTGGAAAACTACTCACTTCTAATTTTTTGCGGTCTCTTTTGTGTAATCCTAGAATATCCACCCATTCACAAAATGTCACTGAAATTCATTGAGACATTTGGGAAGTATTGCGTTAAATAAATTAATAATTAAATAGATAAAGAAAAAAACAGACTTTCTCATGAGACTACATAATCTTTGTCTAAGTTCTTCCTGATAGAGTTTGTAAGGACCTCTATTGAAAACAGAAACCGTCTTGACATATGTGGCATCCACAGATCTAGCTGTTGGTTCAGCCATGTAAGACAACCACCTATTGTATGCAGATAAAAACGAAAAATTGTTCCAAGAACACTTAACTGATTTCCAAGTGTTCCACTAGCATCCAGCACTCACCAGTTTTAATTACCATTGAGCATGTGTGGGACATGCTTCAGACCACATTATATACTTTGCAGTTGCACCCAACAGACACAGCTCAGTTAAGGACAGCTGTGATATAGCTATGCCCTCACAGCAACTGTAGCGTTTCAGTCAAAATGAAAGTTTACAGGTTATCAGGTAGCGGTCTCTAATTTTTTTGGCACTTCAATTTACGTCATCCTCTTACACTCTCCTAAAATACCAGTCACTTTTATGAATAAATAAAAAGGTTGTAGCTAGTTTCATGCTAATGATGCGTGTCTAAACAGAGGAGACATCAACAAACACCAAAACTCGTTGGCACAAATTAATGCTTGTAAGAGTGCAGCCAGAGATGCATGCAACTACAAGCTATTGGCATATAAGAGCATCTGTCGCGATTAGCAACTATTTTACGAATCGTTTACGACCAGTTACAAGCTGCGTGCACTGAGCCGGTTTTATTACTGCTAAATGAGAACCTTCAAAAGAAACACCTGGACGGCATAGCGCCAACCACGCGATGGCTGTGACTAGCAGATCACAACACTCGTAAACGTACAGTGCCAAAGTAATTTAGATTCCACTCGAAAGCGAGAACGTAAAGACATTACGCACAGGAAATTCACTAGATAATTAGTTACAAACCGGCTCATCTGCGCCGGACACATATTATAGATTGTCGCGGTTCACTGCCCCATTGTCGCTGACTGGCAATCAGGGTCACACGTTTATGTTGCCTTTTGTGAACTGGAGGCCATTGGCTTCTTCTGCGTCGGCGCTGAGTACCTCTTCCGGATCCGCTTTTGGGCTTGTTCTGAAAGCGTTCAAGGAGGCTCGGCCCGATTTTGTGTTTCAAATAAAGAGAGCGCACCGCCGTCATTTGAAAGCCTCGCCTTCATTTCAGTTATTCGCGGGATCATATTTTTGTCGTCTGGTCTGCGTTTATGCATATTTCGATTTCAAATAAAAAAAAATGAATGGATGCAATCGTCGGAAATAGCATTAAGGAAATTTTTGCGCTTTGCCTTGAGGTTGGAGAAAGGATATTAAATGGAAAAAAAATGCGTACATTTTCTCCGGAGATAAAGTCGCCATTTTAAAAATTGTACATTTTTCAAGTGGAATGAACAAAATGCATTAAAATATGTCAAATATAAGAGTGTTTTCTTTTTGCATTAAGCCAAAAGGTTTTCAATCATAGTTATATTTTTAACTACATAAAAAAAAACTCTATCAGCTTTAAAAATGAGAATTCGAAATACTGGATTTACTTAGGTTCAAAAATTAAGTGTCGGTGGAAAATGTTTAAACGATTAAACAGATTCTTATTCATATTTACTAAGTTTAGCTTATTAAGACTTCGAAAACATATTCTCAGTGGGGAACGTAAAATCTTGCATTTCATTTTTTAAACCTCAAATTACATATATATATACGTACTTAAGGCAGAATAATCGCCAAAATAGACTACCCACAATGAACCACTGACCCGTATATATAAATAGCCGAGAAAAAACAACACTCGTGGCCTGACGATTGCGTCTAGCATGAAACAGCCTGTCGCCTCTAAGTGTTGACTTCAATGTTCACTTTTATATATATATATATATATATATATATATATATATATATATATATATGTACGTATATGTACGTATATATATATATATGTACGTATATGTACGTATATATATATATATATGTACGTATATGTACGTATATATATATATGTATTTATATGTGCATATATTTATGCATTCGTAAATGTACATATGTGCATACATATGTACATATATGCACATGTCCATATATGGATGTATATATATATTTATGTTTAGATATATGCATGAATATATATGTGCATATATACATGTATGTATATGCACATGTATGCATATATATATATACATATATACATGTATATATATGCATGTATATGTACATACATATATGTAAATGTATATATATATATATGTGTGTGTGTGTGCGTGTGTGTGTGTGTGTGTGTGTGTGTGTGTGTGAAGAATAGCCTATTTCGGCAGACAATGATATCAGTCGTCTGTCTTATCAACCCCAGCGTGGAATGAAATCCCGTCTATAAAGTTAGATGAGGCAGTAAGTAGAATTTAAATATGAAAGTTAACAATTATATATATATATATATATATATATATATATATATATATATATATATATATATATATATGACGATATACTACATTCGACATATGTGTACATATGTATGTGTGTACGTACATATATATATATATATATATATATATATATATATATATATATATATATATATATATATATATATTATAATTTTATCATATAGGCAAAAACAGTTTACTCACTACAAAGATGCAACTTCGTTTCGGTTCATTTCAATTGCACCTCGACGGGTGAGAAGCAAAAATGGTTATGAGCAATTCTGCTTGTAAGGAAGCCGTATGTGAAACGTCACTTCCTTTTTTCCATTTGTTTGAAAAAAAATATACATAAAGCAAAAAGGTAACGGAGTGAAACAATTTAACTGCGACAGTGTCTTGTTTTATTTTCTTCTGGACAGGTAAGCCACAGGGTGAAAGGCGTTGGCTTTGCCATAGAATCTGAACCAGTTAATCTCCTGCAACATCCCCTAAGGCTTTAGCGATAGAATTATGCAGCTAAATGTTCCTCTTCCAAAAAATCGTTACATGACTATTATTTCTGTCTACCACTCTTACAAGCAGCGCCGAAGTGATCTTTTGCCTTTCATCAAGACCTCAGGACAATACTGACGAAGATTTATCTTGTTGATAAAATCCTTCTGCTTGGAGGCTTTAAATTCTCGTGTATGTCAAGATCATAATACGTTGAATTCTCTGGGCAAATATGGACTTAACAAAAATGAACAGTAACGGGCTCCTCCTTCTTAAATTATGCACTCAGTTTAAGTTTGTTATTTGCAAATATTTCTTTAATCTAAAAGAAATCCATAAGGTAACCTAGATACATCCCAGGTTCAAATATGGCTACATCCTTGAAAATGTAACCACTCGTAAACGTGATATCCAAGATGTTTGTTTGGTGAAAGTTATGAGGGGTGTTGACTGTGGTACTGGCCTTATGATGCTGAGAATGAAACTAAAACTTCCGGTTAGGCATCAAGTTAAATGGAATGGGATAAAGGCCCCTAAGCGTGTGAATATCTCTAGGCTGAAGGATCCCAAAATAAAAGAGAAACTTCAAGGAGTCTTTGGGATAAACAATTTTGATGGGATTTGGGATCAGTTTAAAACCAATGCTGAAGTTCTTGGTTATGTTGACCGTAACATCGGGATTAGTTTGATAAAAATTATCCCGAAATTAATCAGCTTCTGGAAGCCAGGAACCAATCACACCAAAGGTACCTCGGTGCATCTAAGAAACACCGAACGGTGTTGCTCCAGTCTTTTAAAGATGCTAAGTTATCACTGTTGCATAATCTCCGCAAAATGAAAAACCAGTGATGGCTAGACTTTTCTAACATAATGTAAGTAGTCTATGATAGTAAAAACTCAAAAACTCTGTATCAGCTCATCAAACAAGCGTTTGAACCTAGATCATCACCAGTTTCACCTCTTATGTCGAAAGATGTCTCAGAGATACTTAAAGGTTCTGATGATGTCAAAAATAGATGGACCCAGCATTTTACAGAGCTTTTTCACAATCCACCAATAATCAATGATGTTATTAAAAAACTACATCAGCTTGACATCATTAATCCAGAAAACCATAAAGGCGAGAAAGCACCTGGTTTTGATGGCATTCCAATCGAAGTCTTACTTCATGGTGGTATAAAACTTGCCCAGGAGATCCTTCACTTCATTATTAACATATGGCAAGGTAGCTTCGTACATCAAAACTGGTTTGATACGATACTCATTTCTCTTTACAAGTTTACGGGATCAAAATCAGATTGTAGTCACTACCGTGGAAGAATTCTACTTGAGGCAGTTGGAAAAGTTTTACGAAAATTCTGCATAACCGCCTTGTAAGTCAGAGCGAATTCTGGTCTGGACGGGAAACTATGGATATGATATTTTCAGCTCATCAATTGCAAAAGAAGTGCAATGAACATCGTGTTCCCCCGATATCAAATGTCTCTGTCGAAGACGACATGCAGGTAATAATGAATCATTTCTCGGGGGGGGGGGGCTTGTATTGCTTTTGGGCTAACCACCAGTCTGAAAAAAGACGAAAGTCATATACACGCCTCCAGTTGGGCTGCACTACATAGAGCCCAATATTCTCGTCAACCCATCCAGACTGGAGGCGGTTGACACTTTTGTGTACGTAGGCAGTGCACTTTCTGGGGATGGCTCACTGGATGCAGAAGTGAATTACCGCATTGAACCAGCAATATTTACATTATTCGTACTATTGTCCTCATCTTTGTCGCCATGTTTATCACAACGTTTCGGCCGTTGTACGCTCCGGCCTTCTTCAGGTGGTTGGAATGTCGAACTGAACCCTTTATTTCGCTCACTGGGGTAGACTGTTCTAGTTCCACGTGCCATGTCTAATGGATGTTAGTTATCTCCTGTTAATTCTCCTCTCTAAGTTCTCCACCGCTTTAACCAGGCATTAAACTCACACTGTTTGGGTCCTGTCACTGGATCTAACTAACGCCTTTATTCCAACCACCTGAAGAAGGCCGGAACGTACAACGGCCGAAACGTTGTGATAAATATGGCGACAAAGATGAGGACGATAATCCGAATAATGTAAATAGTGTACATAATACCTCATCTCAGAAATATAGAGATATTGAACAAGCAAGTCAAGCATTTAGGAAACTTGAAAACAGATTATGGTCTGATCGTGATATTTCCTTAAGCACAAAGGTCGGCATCTACGAAACAGTTGTCATAACCACCCTTTCATATTCCTGTGTAACGTGGACCACCTATCGAAGGCACATTAAGGTCTTAGAGTGTTTTCACCAGTAGTGCCGGAGGCAAATCGTGGATATCAATTGGAAGTCTTGTACACCAGACACAAAAGTTCTTTCGGCTTACATAATGGCTTATGTAAGCCGAAAGCTTAGATTGGATTTAAACATGTGTCAATATGGTGTTTTCCTTTCGTCTTTCAACGATAATGTGATTAAGCTTATCAGACAATACGAAAGGAACTTACTTAAAATAAATAGACAAAATCTTGTCTATATTATTTAATGAAACATTCATTAATGAAAAATTGCTGCCGAAATATATATATATATATATATATAAAAGAGATAACGATATATGTTTTTATATATCAAGAACAATACTGGAGAAAAATGTATGACAAACTTTTTCCATTTTGTCATACATTTTCTCCCAATATATATATATATATATATATATATATATATGTGTGTGTGTGTGTGTGTGTGTGTGTGTGTGTGTGTGTGTGTGTGTGTGTGTGTGTGTGTGTGTGTGTCTTTATTTAATTACTTAAACGTTATTTTTAGTGGATACCCTCATTTGAATAGATGATCTGTTTATTTATAAAACAGTATATTTTTTTATATTAGCGCATATTTTTCTAATAATATTTTCAGATCATCTACTCAAATACGAACATCCACTAAAAATAACGTTTAAGTAATAAAACGCGTATCTGTGTATATATATATATGTGTGTGTGTGTGTGAGTGTGTGTGTGAGAGAGAGAGAGAGCATATAGGTATATGTACATATATATATGGGGGTGTCATTTATTTAATTATTTCATCTTATGTCAACTACGTGACGCCAGAGGCCATTGCATCTTGCTTGGCCAGTTGAAAATTTCATTCAACACGTCTCTTCCCTCCAAAACTAATCATAGTCGACAATTATCTTTCGGTTTTGTTGCTGCTTTTTTTATTTTTTTATTTCTCATCTTGTTTCGTTTTCTCACTCAATGTCGTCAATAAATCTCAATTGAGTTTTGTTTTTATTTACCGTAGCAAATCTGTCTGCGTGCTGCCTAAGTGCTATCTGTCTTTAACGGTCCTGAATTGTCGATAATTAGAATCAAATTTTAATGAGGTTTTATTCATTAATAAAATCGTTTGCATACTCTCTTCTTTTCATTCTATCTCTCTCTCTCCTTGCATTCTCTCTCTCTCTCTTTCTTTCTTCCTTTTCTACCGTTGTTTCTTTTTCTCTCCCTCTATCTCTTCCTTTGTTTCTTTTTCGATTTTTTCTCTATATTGCAAGACGATGACGAAAACGTAGTAATTAATCTGTCGGAAAAGCATTTTGCTGGAATTTAATCCCCTTCCCAGCATCCTCTTCTCTTCCGCCTCGCGCAACTCTCACTCATGTGACCTTCACCCTTATCTACTCGACAACGTCAAGCAACTTGCTGGGGATCTGATTCCTTCGTAATATTCTGCAATTTTCAATTACACAGACATTGAATATTTTATCGTTGATACGCCAAAAGAAACATACAATAAAATAAAAACTCTGCATGTTTTCCAAGAAGTATTTTTTTTCTTTAGGTATTAGATTCAAGATTTTTCTTTAAGCATTAGATTCAAAACTGGCACGCATATTTTGAAAAAGGGTTTGCAAAGATTTTGTATTTAAAAAATATTCTGTGTCAAACATGGACTAACATGCCCTCAATAAGACGTAGTGTCAAACTGACTGTTTTTCCCATGACACCGCTATTATTTTAACTACCTTCACTCCTCGGCAATATTGTTTTAAAAAGCGATGATTAGAATTTTAATAAAAACTAAACATGATGAAAGTGAATTTATAGAATTTATATACATTTTTTGCTCTTGAGAATTTATAAGAAAAATATTAAACGCTACTTATTTATTAGATTCTTTATTTAAAAGAATAATTTTATATTTACAACACTCTAAAAACTAATACAATTAAAATTAATGCAATGCAATATTTATTACTTATCAATTTATAAAGGAATAAATATGAAATTTTTTATTTATTTATAAACATTTACTAAATTATTGAAATATGTGAACCAACTATAAGGAAATCCTTATTATTTACCATTTTATACCGTTTGAATCAATTGGCAATTAGCTGATGTTTTGCCAAGTATTCCAATAAATAATAAGAATAATTTTCCACCATCCAACCTCTCTCTCTCTCTCTCTCTCTCTCTCTCTCACGCACGCACACACACAGAGGCGGGATATGGAGAGTCTCTCATTGCTCTATCGCTAATTCCATGGAAAGTGCTTGGACGAACTACATTTCTTAGTCCGCCAGGTCTAACCGTCACGGCTAGGTCCCGCCATGTCACTTACATAGTAGCAACACCACCCTCCATATTCCATCAATGAGAAGTAAGTTCCACTCAAACAGCTTCTTCCACTGCCCCGTGGAACAAAATCCCAAGATCACTACAATCTTAACCTTTTCAAGTCTAGAGTTCTTATCTTCTCTTATCCATATAAACTACCCCATAACGTAACCTCTTACCTCGAGTGGCCCCTTGTGTCTTGTACAAGGTGAACCTTGCTGTAAAAAAATAATATAAATAAGTATTATCTCCTTGCTAGGGTTGTTGCTTCTTACTCTGTAACAGTCTACCTGGGCCTTGTACAGGGTGAAAATTATTATTAAAAATAGTTATTGATATATATATATATATTTAATTTCATATATATATATTTAATTTCATATATATAAAGTGTCATATAAGAAGAAAATGAGTAACTTCCGACACCGAGGTTTGATCGTGACAATCTGGACTTACGAATATATGTTTTCCGCCAGGTGTATAAATAGCGGTGTCAGGCTACTGACTGAAGTGATTATTGACTAACTATTGAGTGGAACTATCCAGTCGAATTAGTGTGAATTATTGTGCGTCAATGATTTGGGCTTTGTTTTAGGATTTACTGGACGTTAAGCCGAGCTCCGCTACTAACAAGGTATTCACTTAAATGGTTAATTATCTTTGGTTGACTTTTACTTCTTTGTTCTTGTTAAGAATTTATTTGTGGTTGTAATTATATACTGTTTTATTTAACATTGAAGTTTTGAGTTATACTTAATCATTTACAACCACCGTATGTCACAATATATTATCTTTAGTTGACTTTTACTTCTTTGTTCTTGTTAACTATTTATTTGCGGTTGTAATTAAATACTGTTTTATTTTAACATTGAAGTCTTGAGTTATACTTAATTATTAACGGCCACCGTGCGTCACAAAATGAAGGTTGATATGAGTCGGACAAAAATATCCTCCCAAAAGAGAGATAAAATACAAAGTACATTGAGTCTTGTGAATAGAAGATTGGAGATTGTGAAAAAGTTGAACATAGGTCCGAGAACAATCAAAAATGAAATTGAAGACTTTAGCAAGACAAGAAAAAGATAAATCTTTTAAGAATTACAAAAAAAGAGATTTGAGAAAAAGAAAACATTAAAAGGATTTAACCAAGAAAAATACATTAACTTACAAGGAAATATTTGAAGAACTGATGTTGCAAATGTAAACAGAGAGAAAAGATGCAGAATATTAAGAATATTGAGACAAGGGTAGAAACAACATTCTTCTTCTTTTATGTGACGTGTCCCTTCAGGACGTAGGCGATCATGGCTCTCCATTTCCTCCAATCTCCTGTAGTTCTCAATAAGTTTTGTCTTTTTGCTACTTCTTCCAGTTCTATCATCCACTTGCTTAAGCCCACTGAGTATGACACGCATTGCTTTCCCTTGTCCCTTTTTCCCTCTATTCGCCCTGTGAGGATCATATTTCCGTGAATAACGCACACACTAGCCTAGCCAAAAGATCTGTCCAATGTAGCTCTACATTCAACTTTGTAATGCTAATTTAAAAGTGGTGTCTTTTCCCCATGATATTTCATGGAAACAAAGTATCACATTTAAATTTGGCAAGGCAAGAGTGTGTGTTATACACAGGAACGCATCACGACTTAGAAGACAATAAGCAGATGGCAGAATAAAGTTTTGGGCCAATATTTTAGACAATAAAATTATAGGTCCTTTCAAAATTGATGATGATGGTATTATTAATAAAATTTCAAGTTAATGAGGTACTGAATGAGGTGTTTTTATGAACTTAAAAAGAAGGAAGTGGAAAATAAAGATTATGACGATTTGGCGGACAGATAACGATTAGCCTGAGACTTGAGGGTTGTAGTGTTCAGGAAAGCATCCACGTGGGAGGAATTATTTTGTTGGGGAATGTAACCATTGCCCTTGATGACGTAATTCATCGTATGCCAATCAGGTTAAGAGAATGGGAAGCGTTTGTTTATCCAGAAAGCGTTTTTTTTTTCATTCTTAAAATACCGGTATCAATTTCTTTCTTTCTTTCTTTCTTTCTTTCTTTCTTTCTTTTATTTATACCTTGTTCTTCCTTGTCTGTTATTTGTTGTTTGTTTGTGTTTTTGATTGTTTTTTTCTTTCATTTATTTATCCCTTCTTTTTCCTTGTCTGATATTTGTCGTTTGTTTGCTTCTTTGTTTGTTTGTTTCGTAAAAGCAGCGGTTCTTGACAAGAAGCTTCCAAAGTGAAACGCCCTCCTTACCAAAAGAATGCGTAGTGAATGAGGTTGATTGCATCCAGTAGACTGATTTTGGCTGAAAAGGTCTGATCTTGGGGCTCTAAAGAATGGAGCTCGTCTGAACATTTGCCACGGAAGTAGAGACAGTCCTGGTTGTGACGATAAACTACATCCGGCAGCAAGGCCTATTTTCCGGATATCGGAGGTTTCGAGGAGCGTGAAATCACCTCTTAATTGCTGTTGTTAATTACTGTTCACCCTGAATCAGGGTGGTAGCACCTATTAGACTCTCAGCTATAGGTAAATAGCGAACCTCCAAGCTAAAACAAAATCCTATGATACATTTTTATAGTAAAAATATCAGCAATACCTTTTTATATAAAAAATACAAAGAATACTTGTTTATAGTAGAATTACCAAAAATACTTATTTATTAGTAGAATTACCAACAATACGTATTTATTAGTAGAATTACCAACAATATATACAATATACACAATATGTACAATATATATATATATATATATATATATATATATATATATATATATATATATGTAATTGAAAATATTTAGATTTCGCGATTAAATAACATGAAAGAACTGTTCCATGTCATTAATCTATATAATGTTCTACGAATTCTTAAATTACTTCAAAACTCCCAAGAAAATTAAATTTCGGCATTAAATGACCAATAAGGAGTTAATATGCCGTTAAACATATTAATCAACCAAATCAACTAGTAGCGATGGAGGAGCGAAAGGCTTACCACGTTGCATCTATGAGGAAAGGGGCGGTAGTCGTGGAAATTTTTAAAAGATGCCTGCGATAAAAAGTAGTGTACATTAAATTTGTTTTATTTCAAAATTTTGAACGGAACTTTTAAGGAATTACTTCTAATATCCAAAGGCCTTAACGTCTCCAAAAACTAATTCCAATCTTCAGTTTTGCGACCAGGCCAGGTCGGTTTAACTAAACAACAAAGAAGAGAGACAGTTAATAAACACATGGAGACACGTCAGGTCTCGCGATAACTGAACGCGAGTTTCATATCTTGCGGTATCTGAATATCGCATGTGTAAACCAGGAAATAGTCGTCGCTTGTGGCTAGTGATTTTTGCGCTAACTGGAGTCAGGTAAAGCAGTGTTTGCCTGAATATAGGACCGTAACAAAGAAAAATAATATCTGTGGCAAGCACTAAAATTGCGTTATTGTCAAAGTGATATAATTATTCTATTAGATAATTTTTCGATAACTTCAAAGATATAAGTTGAGCGCGTTAAGCTTTTAACCAATGAAAATTACAACCGAAGAATGGGAATCATAGAACAACATGATAATTATAACTGGACTTCCTTTACTTTCACTTATGCAAATTTGTCGGTGATTTGATCAATGTATTTTTTCAGTTTATCCTTTCTCCATACTGAACAGAGTGAGATCACAAATTTGCCCAACTACAAGTGATACCGCCTTCCTAGGGTACTCAGAGTGCCTACTATACTTACTATAACCTAGGTACTTATCTAGGTAGCTAGCTATCTCAGTCTGCTCATTATCTATCTATCTATCTATCTATCTATCAGTCTTCATCGGTTTCAATAGTTTCTACAGTCCCACTCACTCTCTCTTTCTCTCTCTCTCACTCACACACACACACACACACACACACACACACACGCACACACGCACACACACACACACTCCCTTCTTTTTCTCGCATCAATACTCCCTTTTAATCTTAACTCGTGTATTTTTTACTTTCTATCTTTCCTCTGTACCTATGTTTTTCCTACTCCCTCTACCACTGATTCCTGTCTCCTTCCCTCCCTTTTCTCACTCCCTAATCTGCTCAACATAGACAGAATGCTTACAGGCCTCCGGCCAGGGAGCAAGTTACAGAGGCTCAACCAAGTAACAAGATGTCGTGGTTCCCATACAGGCGGTGGACATCAAAGTACCAACAGTAGGGGAAAAAGGTAAGGGGTAAGGAGAAGAGGGGGGGTGACAGAAGAAGGAAAGGCCGAAAGGAACAATCAGTATTATTAAAATAATTCCGAATTACATGGTAAAGCACGGGGAGCCAGTATAGGTTGCACGGAGAGGAAGAGTGGGCGGCGACAAACAAAAAAAGTTCTGATTGGTCAAATGTTATTAATACGATCAAT
>OZ038508.1:51469958-51479958 GCA_964036315.1 Acanthosepion esculentum | reverse complement strand
AATAATAATAATAATAATAATAATAATAATAATAATAACAGCCCATATCTTACGAGGGGCTTTATCTATGTAAAATACGTTGCTGTTGTTTTTTTTTTTAAATTGCACAGTGGAAAATGTCATGATGCCATTTCTGACCTTAGGTCTCTGGTGGTACCCGGAAAGAAATGAAACACCAGAAATCAAAGGTGGTAATAATAATAATAATAATAATAATAATAATAATAATAATAATAATAATAATAATAATAATAATAATCTCAAAAATGTGGCACATGGGAACATCAACAATCTCTGTTGTAGTTGGAGCCCTTGGACTGGTTGGAAAAGATTCCAGTAGGCTAATTGAAGGTATCCCTGGAAGTCCATGCCTCAAAGAGATACAAAAAATTGTTCTGACAAGTACATCCCACACTTTACGAAGGGCTTTATCTATGTAATTATTTTTTTTTCTTTGCAGTGGAAAGTGTCATGTTACAATTTTATGGGACTACACAATACACACAGACAGAACAATCAAAGCTAACCGCCCAGACATTGTTATTAGAGATCGCACACAAAAAGGTGCCTCCTTATTGATATGGCAGTACCTGCAGACTGTAATGTATCTTTGAAGATCTTCAAAAAGCTATCAGAATACAAGTGGCACATTTACACTTTTGACGAGTAGTATTAAGTTTATGTAATTTAACAGAGAAGGTAGCGAGGAGTGGTGTGAGAGACATGGTCGATCTTAGAGAGGGTTTAATTCTATATTTCTTTCTATCAGACTTAATATTGAGGAAGGAGGGGGTAAGGATCAGACATTGACCTATTAATTCGGTCAACTCAATGGAAATGATGTGTTGAAATGGAAGGAGAGACGAGAGAAAAAGAAAAAAAAAGAAAAAGATACAAGTATAGGATTGGTATATACGGAATAAATTCCAATAACCATATATATAACATATTTATGTTACAATTTTCAAATAAATTATATATATATATTTATATATAAAAGGAGGTACCTTGAGGCGGTGTAATGGTTAGCAAGCTTGTCTCGCGAGAACAATTACGGCTGAGTAGTGAATTCGATCCTCACTGGGTGCCCCATGCTTTCGGCCTTGTGCCACATTTAGGCTACGCTTCGAAAATCACTATATATATATATATATATATATATATATATATATATATATATATAAGGAAGAGGTTATAGTTGTTCCAAAGAGGGAAAAGTATATATTTTAGAGAGAAGCCGCAAACGTTTTTGCTTATAATGTGGATTTTTTTAAATATATATTATACTTTATTTTCTATATTTTTGCTACACGTGTTGCCCGTCTCGCGACCTTCATCAGGCAAATAGTGGTTATTTCCACATTTTATTAGAATGGAATTAAATTTCCTTATGTTTTACGATGTTTAACCATTGTCTTTTGTCTGTAGACTTGGACTTGTGGAGAAAAAAATCTTCTGCTTAAGGAGCAATAAAACAATTAGGATTGGTCAGAGAAAGGTCGAAGAAAGGAGGTCTTTGTTCTTATCTTTTCCAAAAATACGAAAAAGGACGAAATAAACTCTCCTGAATTTTAAAGTTGGTCTCGCCAATTCCAATTTCGTCGTCGATATACATTGAACCAACCGCAAGCCCAAAGACGAGAACTTTAGCTTGTAAATCTAAGATTTCAAATTCTTTATATAATTTTATAATTTGTTTTTCATTTGTTTTCATAATTAGAGATAATATTTTTTCAATTATTAAAATAATTAAACAAGAAAGTTATGCATAATTGTTTTTTTTTTAGTCTTTATACTTATAATAATAATATTTATAATTACGATTAAAGTCTAGTGATTCGCTTAGCAATTCCCAATGTCGTTTATGGAAACGAGATTTTAAATTAACATAATTAGTAGCCATTGACTTGGCCAACGAAGATTGTTCATTAACTAAATGCCAAACATAAACATCTTATAAATACCATCACTCTTTATTCGTCAAGCAATTGTTCATCTTGATCTCCGCCTTACAATAGTCTACTGTCTGACGAACTAAATGTGGTAAAGATGTCGTCGATCGATATGAATAATTCAATGAAAGAACTGAATTAGATCCAGTCTTAGTAATCACGCGACTCGGATAACAATATACAGTTTACTATTATTAAATGAATTAACTGCTCATATAGTCTAAATATAGACTCCATTGTTGCTGTTGGTCGTGAATAAGAGACGCTGAACAAAAGTGGTAACTGAAGAAGATGATCCTTAATATGACGAAAGCAGACGACACTTTTGGTCACAGTCTATTCACATACACTGCTAAATTAATGTGTAATACATCATCCACAATAGGCTTTCTGTACTGCCATTAATATAATGTTGATATGATCGAATTTGATAATTTCAAAAGAAAAATAATTACAGTAAATGAGATTTTAAACTCATCACTACCACCACCACCACCATCATCATCTTCATCATCATCGATCCCATGACCAGTTGTAGTCGTAGGGTCGTTGCGCAGCTGAGCACCATATCAATTCCGTCCACATATCTGCATTAAAGGCTGAAGAGGTATTCATTTATGCGTAGTGTATCTTGGGCAAGTAAACCTGCCGATGTCCATCCCTCTCCAAGTCAAACCACAGCCGATTTCCTCCAACTTGAAGGCTTACCTTGGTCGCAGACACGTGGCCGTTGATTCCATGGGGAACTCTCCGCACTGGCTGTTAATTTCCGTCCAAGAAGCTCTCCGCCCAGCGATGCCGTTTCATTACCGCACTGGCTGCATGCATAGCTACAGAGCCCAGTCTACCCTACTGTACTAGATGATCCTTGACCCGTACAAAAAGGCTCTTCTCGCCATTTGACAAGTCTTGCTTTTATTCTTGTTCGGTGTCCAGCCACCTTCCTCATCTGAACAGCTTGGTGTGGGAACCGGTTTAGTCGCTGAAGACCCGACCATGACCTCCTGGTTACCGCGCTTAAAACTTTGTGTTTAACATTCAGGCAAACATTTCAAACATCTACGATGATTTTTAAGTTTGTGCATGAATCATGATAGCTAAATAAATTTCTTTCTGAATTTGCCGCTTTTTTACTGGGCACCCGGTATAATATAATATAATTTCATATTTAATATCAAATATAAATGGTGCAGGGAACGTTTTATATGTCATCAAAGACGACATTTCTTTCTCTATTTGAATTATTTTGAGAGGAATTCAAGTATCATTTTTTTTTAGTCTTAGAATTATGGAATGGCTAAGATCTAACCTTGGTCATACTAAACCAGGAATAAATTAAACTCGCGGTATGCAGTACGTTTTACGGAGTAGTATGGAGATTTTTACCACTTGACGTGAACGTCGCTGTCGAATCAATAATCTCTAAATAAATCATATCTGGGGAATAATAACAAATAACTTTATAAATGACATTTCTTGAAAGTATTTGGGAAATCCGCCATTAACAATTTCCTCTCATTTTCTATGTGTGGTTTCTTCTGGTGACTTGAAAATCAAAGGCTGATACTTACACGGATGTGCTTCCATACATCAGGATCATCAGTCCTTACATTTATTTCCCTTTCTTTCTTTCTTTCTTTCTTTCTTTCTTTCTTTTACTACATACACACATACATACACACATATATATGTATATACTAACACATATACACGTGTGTGCTGTATGCGTATGCATGCATATGCATAACTGTACAGTTTTATTCAGCTTTTCACACATTATACATCGCTAGTCACAGTTGGTCAGATAACGCCATAAAATATAGATCTCCCCTCCATCATTCTTTCTCACTCCTTTCTTTCGGCTCTATTTCTGCAACCTCTTTTAAAAGGGTGAGATGGATGGGGATGAAGTACGAAAAAAAAAAAAAGATTCTTTCGCTTGAAAACCATTCAACGTATATCAATTTTCAGTTGAACGAAATACACAATGTCATATCAATATTTGATGTCTGTTTAATCCCCGACAGGAAATGGAATCTCACAGGCTCTCGCGAAATCTCGTTTTGAGAGATTAAAGAATAAAGCCGAGAAAACTATAAGACGCCAGGTGGCAGCAGCCAGCAAAGGGACAGGGTAAGAGATAGGGTTTGCTGGCAGATGAAATCAAATTACAACAAAGCTTTGGCCTAGACCAGTACGTCACGCGTCCACTAAGAAAAAGCTAAGTCTTGCAGTGGACTGTGAAAGTGACGAGTAATATATATATATATATATATATATATATATATATATATATATATATATATATATATATATATACATATATATATATATATACATATATATATATATATACATATATATATATATATATATATATATATATATACATATATATATATATATACATATATATATATATATATATATATATATATACATATATATATATATATATATACATATATATATATATATATATATACATATATATATATATATACATATATATATATATATATATATATATATATATATATATATATATATATATATATATATATATATATATGTATATGTAGTATGATTAGGAAGCAATTGTTTTTCTTAACATATTTTATTAAAAACTTATATATTCCTATATATATATATATATGTGTGTGTGTGTGTGCGCGCGTGCGTTTGTGTGTGTATTTCGTATAGAGAAAAACGTTAAAATTACCATCCTTTCCGCCGTGTGCCGATGGCCAAGAGGTAAGATATTTGACTGATAAATCCAGATCGCAGATTTATATTTTGGTAAGTTTCGATAGCAGCATTTTCAAGAATTTTCTATCTAAGTAATTTTCTCTTTTAATAAGTGGAAAATTCTTTAGATCGAAGTTGTGATTGAACGTATTTATATGTGTGACTAATGCAATTGATAAATTGTCATGTATAAGATCCTTTCAGTGTTCATAGACACATGTTTTTTAATTTCTCAACTACTCCATGTCTGTCGCTTTCTTTATATATATATATATATATATATATATATATATATATATCTTTCTCTCTCTATATATATGTATATATATATATATATATATATATAGGTGTGTGTGTGTGTGTGTGTGTGTGTGTGTGTGTGTGTGTGTGTGTGTGTGTGTGTGTGTGTGTGAATTACAATTAATGAGATCCAAACAATTTATCTCATACAGATGACCATTTCATCCATAGGTTTTCCGTGTACTTATCAAAGCAAATACATTTACTAAAATGAATAAATTCCCACGTTTCTTCACAGGAAATTTAAAAGGTAAAGTATGGAAAGAAGGAAAAAAGAAAAAGAATGAATAAAAGGAGAGGGGGTAAGAATTGGCCTATAATAGAGGAGGGAGTTATAGAGATATAGAGAGATAAGGAACCTAACGTGGTTATGGTGGAATCGGTACAGATGAACGCGACGGTTGAAAATGGATGCTGCCTAAATGTAACCTATCATTACCTGTGCAAAGAGGAAGAATGAACAAAAAAAGAGCATAAAAATTCCAGAGAGGAGTTTAAAATATTATAGAATGGGAGTAAGAATTTAAAATTAATACTTTTATAAAAAGATTTTAATATTAATCCATTCAATAATATATCTTTAACTATATAGTAAAAGATACAGTAAAAAAAAGTTATTAATATATTAATTTCATTTAAATATAACCAATCTTATTATATTAATACAATATTAATAATATTTCAAATATATAATTAATGAATTAGTTCCTCTCATTCCCTATAGAATATTGGGCCCCTTTTAACGCTGCTTCCGAACAAAAGCTGACAAATTCATTTCGGACTTGCAGTAAGATGCGTTGTAACCAGTTTAGGAGAAGGAAAGTCAGAATTCAAGCCTGATCGCGTTATCTTAAAAGTATTAAAATTCTCACTTAAACTCCTATTTCACGTCTGAATATATATATATATATATATATATATATATATATATATATATATATATATATATATATATATATATATATAAGGCTCACACACTAATATCTCATGGTTTTAATTTATTACATTGGAATCGTAATTACGATCCACTTCATCAGACCTACCCAAAGGGGTAATTGAACATTAACAAAGTCGAAAGCTTCGACCATATTTGTTGAACTTTTCTTCCGAAATTAATTTCCAGAATAGAATTTTCTCCTTGTCTGAGAAGAAATATTCGTAATATAGAAAAATCGATAATTAAAATTAATAGACACAAGATGTTTGTTGCTTTTAATAATATTTACCTTTAAGAACACATGCTGCTTAAACACACACACACGTGCGCGCGCATATATATATCTAGAGAGAGAGAGAGAGAGAGACAGACAGACAGACAGATAGACAAAGACTGGAGATTTAATGACGCTTGAGTTGTATTGTAACGGTCCCAGTTCAATTCTCGGTAGTGGATGCGCACTGCTGATGAGTCCCAAAAAGGACGAAATGGCCATACAGTGTTTTCTGCATTCTGCATTTCTTATTCTAGACTCACTCAGTGCGACTAGACTTCCGAATGCCTCAAGCCAGGATTGAAACACAACTAATTTGGTGTCAGCCAGAGCTATCTTCACTCGGTAGAGTTACACAACTAAATCTAGCGTATTGTTTTTACAAATGTAAACAAATGCCAACCAGCCAAAGTGCTCCATTCATTTTACTGAAGAGCTTTGCATTAGTACAGGTGGCTGTTGTTTATAGAATTAGCTTATCACTCAACAGTGCTCAATTGAAATGTATTTTCAAGAGCTAAATTATGTCATTCACAGAGTACTGTTTCGCTGTATCACAGCTCCCCAGTGCGACTAGACTTCCGAATGCCTCAAGCCAGGATTGAAACACAACTAATTTTGTGTCAGCCAGAGCTATCTTCACTCGGTAGAGTTACACAACTAAATCTAGCGATATCTGTTGATTTTATAATTATTTATCTTAAATAACACATTTGATGCTTAAATATACAGAATATATATATATATATATATATATATATATATATATATATATATATATATATATATATATATATATATATATATATATATTTGAATTGGACAAAGTCCGACAATTTATTTAAAGACATTTTATTATATGTTTAACGTTCTTTTTATAGATACAAGTATTTAAGCAAAATTCAGGCCGGTAAATGTTATTTAATACTGTTTATTATAAAAACAGAGCATTTGGTTAAATACTTGTATCTATAAAAAGAACTTTAAACATATCATAAAATGTCTTTAAATATATATATATATATATATATATATATATATATATATATATATATATATATATATATATATATATATATTTCTGTTTCTTAATACTTTTGGAAGGCATCTTTCGCTATCCCACTACGCCTCCGGATTTCAGTGTCGCACTTTACGTCTCCTGTTAAAACACTTACCACATATTTAAATGGTTGGACTGCATCTGAGGAGATTGTCCAGCATATTGGAGGACTGATATTATTTCACAGTTCAGTACTATTTTTGTTTCTAACGAAATTTCGAAGAAGAACTACATGACGAAGACTGTAAAACATCCCAACCGTTTCTTTTATCAAGTGCATTGTGTGTAGGTTAGCGTTGTTTTGCTGCGGGATGAAACCATTATCCAAACGTCATACTTTCTTCCGGACAGCCTTCTTCAGTTTGTCCAGTGTTTCACAAAACCTGAGCGACGTTCTGACCTGCGACGAGAAATACACATTTTACATTCGAGAACTCAGTTGTTACCAATTTTCTCGCTAACTGTTGAACTTTCAGTTTTTGTATGGGTCTCTGTAAATAGATAATTTCGGGTCAGGGAATCAAACTTTGTCTCTTTGTACTTTATGCTTTTTAAGCAGTATTTCTTGTGGGTACTTCCACTAATTCGGTATACGTAAAGTTTAAAATGAATTTTTAAAAAGAAAAAGCATTCTTGAAGCTTTCATTTTAGCTTTAATTGAAAACTAAATGTTTTAAAATTTACTATTTCCAGTAAGGAAAATACTCTGTGGTGAATTTAAAACAGAAATTATATTGATCGGAAGAGAATTCTTTTCATTAGAATCGATTCAAACGGCCATTTCTGTTTGCCTGCCCGTGAGAGAGAGTCACACAGGAAGAGAAATAGAGAGAAGTCCTTATTGGTTTATGAAGTAACAGCCGAATTGACGCAAACACGATTGAATGTTCCTATTTATTTAAAGAAAAACAAACACGGTTTCGACTGTCGGTGCTCCAGACAAGAAAGCACTACTTGCAAAGAGAATGATACTATACAATCTTACTACATTAGTGTATTTGCAAAATCCACGATAACCTCACGATGAACTGAATAGAGGATTTTATTCAGTTTCATCCGGGTAAAATTTTCTAAAGCCGATTCCCAAAAAGGAAAGGCGATATATATATATATATATATATATATATATATATATATATATATATATATATATATATATATATATAAAGTGAACATAGAAGTCAACACTTAGAGGCGACAGTCTGTTTTATGTTAGAGGCAATCGTCAGGCCTGACGATTGCATCTAGCATAAAACAGACTGTCGCCTCTAAGTGTTGACTTGTGTGTTCACTTTTATATTTACACACGCTCTATCTCTGATATTGAGCACTTTATCCCATAAATATAGCACATTTTAAGACTATATTTCTTCATATATATGTATATATACATATATATATATGTATATATCTATGTATATGTATATATATCTATGTATATATATATGTATATATATGTATGTATATATATACATTTATACATACATACATATATATATACAAATATATACATATATATACATATATATATAAAGATAGATATATATATATATATATACATCTATATATATGTATATATATGTATGCATATATATATATATATATATATATATATATATATATATATATATATATTGTTGTGGATTCTGAGATGAAATCCGGTAGCAAATAATAACAAACGCCAAGAATAAATAGAGGAAATAAATGTATTAATGTAATAATACAAACTGGTAATACAGGTTAGTAGTTCCAGGAATGCGGGGTTAGTAGACAAATATATATATATAGGCTTTGGTATCGACGTATCGCTGTATGACTTCTTACTGAGTCCAAGTGCTCGTGACTGTGACTCTTGCCGCTACGTTATTCTACCGACCGACTCAACGTTCCACTACTACTCTTCGGGTATTCACTGGCGGTAGTATATGTATACCCTGGGTGAGTCGATTTGTGTAAAAAGGGGAGATCCCTCAACACCCCCCTCCTTAGTTCTCTTTTGGGGGGAATTAGTTTTTTTTTTCTTATGGTCGATAATCAGAGGTTCGGTAGATTTTTCTCTTTCTGTTTGATCTAATTTCTGTGTCTTCCTGAGGTCTTTGAATCTCATTTTGTATTTGGTCAATATGTCTTCTGTGGGTAGACTTTTCACCTTGTACTGTGTACATCACATTTCCTAGTCTGTTAATTATTGTACCAGGTTCGAATGATCTCTTGAGTACTATAGGTGTATGCCGGTTTATGTTCCTGTTCGGCAATAACTTATCACACACAGACCGTATTCTGCAGGCAAACGGCACGTTTCGCTTCTTTTTTACTGCTGGTTGGACATTTTCTTTTAATTCAATTCTAGCGGCAAACTTGTTACCTCGTGCCAAACCGCTCTAGAATACTTCGGAACATTTATTATGTAATTCTTCCTTTAACTTTGTCGCTTCTGATGGTTTGCACTTTATCTTCTTACAAAAAGAACTGATAGGTAAATCCCATATGTCGAACTTTTGTATCCAGTCTGTGCCCATCAGATTTTCTATATCTTTCATTAAGAATATCTTGAGTTTATTAGTTTTTCCGTGGAATTTCACATTTAAGATCACTTCTCCTTCGAATTTTATACGCTTTCCTGTAACTGACTTAGCCATTTTCTGCGTATGTATCATGGTCGGTCTATTAAGCTATCTCCATGTCTGTAGGTTAATTATCATTAAATCCGAACCTGTGTCTAGTTGTAA
>OZ038508.1:51384958-51464958 GCA_964036315.1 Acanthosepion esculentum | reverse complement strand
GTACAATAAGAGGTTTAACAACATTAAATAATAATAAAATACGAGAACAAGTCAAAAATTATCTGCATCTTCGCCATAACATATCTTTAGGTTATTCACACTGACTTCTGCGCGTGCGTCCTTATAGTTGGTACTATTTATGGTCACGGGATCGAAGTTTAAACCTGACCGCGCCATTTTTTGTCTTTTTTTTTTTTTTTTGTTAATAAGGAAATTTATAAAACTGCGTTCCTCTGGGCAGAGGAAAACCGTCCTTAGATCCGACGTGCCTTAACCAACTCGACCACGGAGGCGCCTCACCGATCAAGCAAAGTCTGAAACGTGCCTTTAAGCGAAATCTTTCTCGTGTTAAATTCCTCAAAATTTTCACATCTGTTCGGTTTCGTAACCACACGTAAAGTAATTTTCTAAGATAATAGATTTTTATTTATCACTCTGACAGATTTTTATCATCTTAAACGTTATTTTTGGATACTTGCCGGTTTGCCATTACCGCCATTTCTAGAGCTTGCTGAATCTTCTCGTCAGTGGTAGAGGTTGAATGGCGTCCTGCTCCTTCTCCGTGCGTCACGCTTATCCGTTCACTTTTAAATTTCTCAATCCACTCGTACACACTTCCACACACTTGTTAATTATTTTAATAAAAAAACTGGTATGGAATTAGCTAGAGTAAGACACGATTGTCATCTGCCTAAGTTCACTAAGTGCTACCACCCCGGGTCAGGGTGGACCTGGGAACACCAGCAATTAAGAGGTGAGTCCACGCTCCTCAAAACCTTATGATGAAAGGCCTTGCCGTCGGATGTAGTTTATCGTCTTACCCAGGACGGCGGTCAGTTTAGGGCCAGGAAAATAGTCGATTGCAACCTTACAGTAACGTTGCCATATGTCCCCCGACCAAAATACGGCAATCTTTAACCTTCGTGTTCGCAACATGGAATAGAAGTTATAGCGTTGCACGTTGGTTCAGCATTACAGACTCCTCTTTTCACGGATCTTCTTCTTCTTCTTCTTCTTCTTCTTCTTCTTCTTCTTCTTCTTCTTCTTTCTTATGCCTCTTGATTCCTTGGGGAACATAGGGCCGAAACAGCATCTCTCCAACGGACGCGGTTCCGGGAGATCCTCTTCAGCTCGGCCCATGTCGTGCCGGCTGCCTTCACCTTCCTAGCACGCGTCATACTCTCCACTTTGGAGGACTTTTCCTTGGCCATGTCGTTGTTTGAAGATATCGTTGAAGTTTCTGTAACAAACTGGTTTTTAAGTGAGTAGGTTGTCAGACCACTGAACAACCTACAACCTGGAGGACCAGGATGTGTCTTTTGTCTGGCTCCTACCCCGCAGACCTGTTGAGCTTGGTTGAACCTGCTAAGGGCCAAAGCATCCCCCGCCCACGTAGCTCGGGGCGCGGGGGGAAGTCGTTGAAGCGCGCAAGCCGTCCTACTACGTCAAGGCGCCACACCAGCAGGACGGCTTTTCACGAATAATTGATAAATATTACATAATTAATGTATTTATTTCCAAAAGAACCTGGTTATTGATTTCAATCTTTCAATTATTCACAGCATAACATTTAGATGTTTTTTTTTTTTGTTTTTTGGGGGTTTTTTGTCAAAAAGTCATTCAAGTGAACAATAAAGTTGCAAACAAAGCGGGACTTTGTAGGAAGACGAAGCTGTCAATCTTAGCAGAACGTAAACTTCTAAAAAATGTTGGAAATAACCCAAATACTACAACCATCCAGCTAACAAAATGGCAACGTTACATTCTTTCTTCCTATGTCCCGTGTCCTTTCAGGACGTAGGCGATCATGACTCTCCACCTTCCTATATCTCTTACAGCTTTCAACAAGTTCCTTCCCTGAGCTTCCTCCCCCAGACCACGTTCTGTTATCCACTTGCTTAAGCCCACTAGGTATGTCACGCTTGTCGCTCTTTCCCTCTATTCGACCCGTGAGTATCAGATTCTCCAGACCCTCCTTCCTCATTATGTGTCCCAGAAACTTCAGCTGCCTCTTCCTAACGTTAAGCATAAGGCTCCTCCTTGTTTGTATCTTCTCACAGGCCTCATCCTTACTCATACGCTCGGTCCATGATAGCCTCAGTATCCTTCTGTAGAAACACATCTCCGATGCCTCAAGATAGAGATTGCAAAAACTTTTTTTGTAGACTCCTCAAAACGTTCCCAAAACGTTACTTTGCAATGTTTCAAATACACTGCTGTGTAACGTTACATTAATAAAATGGATAATAAATTTCAAAAAGGTATTCGAATGTGCAGTAATCATCTAAATTAGTGATTCACAATTTTTTTAAAATACGAAAAAGATTTTTATAACTTCTCTATATATTGTTAAGTGAAAAAAAAGGTTTTCTGGAATTTTTCAGCTATAGCAATTCGCGACGCTATCATAATATTGTGACAACATTGAAAATAAGCGGTTATTTGGGTTGTCAAGAAAATAGTTGTGTATGAATGTGAAGGCGCATATTTTATTTTTACATATCTTGAATATTCAGGCCGGTAAACAATAATAAATATACTGATCTCTAACTATAAAAGACTGGATGTGTGTGTGTGTGTGTGTGTGTGTGTGTGTGTGTGTGTGTGTGTGTGTGTGTGTGTGTGTAACGAATGCACGGCCGTAATTTTCGACGGATTTGCACCAAAATTTACATGCACATGCTCCAAGTTAGTGGGAAGGCCAAGACCGATTTTGCATTTCCCAACTCCCATCGATAGTGGAAATAATCGATTTTTTCATGCTTCTACGGCAGTTTTCATGTAGTTTGCGGCCATTTTCTACTGGCCAGAGTGAGGGCCTATAGGTGGCTGCCACGAATAGGCAGGAAGATTCAATTGGCTAGCGTGAGAGTCAACAGCTGACTGACATGAATGTTAACTAGCATGCTAGCATGCAAAAAAAAAAATCGATAGCCGCATTCGTCACAAGTGGGAAAAATTTAAATCTGCATGGCACTTTACTCCAATTGGCTCATTCGTTTGCTTAAAATCAACGTTGGGTGTGACAGCGTTTCGGCCGTTGTATGCTCCGGCCTTCTTCAGGTGGTTGGAATGTCGAACTGAACCCTTTATTTCGCTCACTAGGGTAGACTGTTCACTAGTTCCACGTGTCATGTTTAATGGATGTCAGTTATCAGTTATCTCCTGTTAACTGATATCCATTAAACATGGCACGAAGAATGCCGGAGCGTACAACGGCCGAAACGTTGTAATAAATATGGCAACAAAGATGAGGACAATAGTCCGAATAATGTAAATAGTATTACATAATACCTCATATCAGAAATATAGACAGAAACATAAATACATCTAACATTTTTCTCTTATACGAAAATATTATTTTTCATTTAACTCATTTTAGACGGAATATTATATTATACAATCTTAACGCCTAGCCTTTCTCATCGACTCAAAGAAGCTATCAGCTAAGTGTAGGGCAACGCGTAACTTTTGATCGTAAACTTTGGTATCAAAGTCTCGGCTAATCTGCTCGGTTGATGACCAAGGAAGCTGTCTTGTCCTGAGCAACATTAGATCATCTTTACTCGAATGTTTATAGATAATTGCCTAAGTAAGAAACAGTGGCGCCCGACAGACTATAAGAAAAGTAATCAGACAATTTAAAAGAGTTTTATTTCTGCTTTTCTTTAAACGCAAAAGAAGAAATCATGGGTGGTGATAATATTTTTTTAAAAATGCGGAAGTTGAATACGAGACGTGGGATGGCGGTCGAAGTCTGGTGTATGCCGGGTTTGAAAAAATGTTGATAGGGGAATGTCAGGGTTGGTGGAATGATATCAACTGACCAATTTACAATATTGATCTTCTTTTCATGTTTAGTTTAACGATTCTTTCCTCGAGGCAAGAAACGAAAAACAAAATGAAAGAAAGAGGTAACTAAAAGGGAGATAACAAAGATTTCCATCTTGCGTTGCTAGTAATGACCGTTTTAATATATTTCTTGAGTGCGTAAAAACAAACCAACAAAGAATGACCCCTTTTGCCAAACTCGATGCTAATAATTGTATGTAGTTAACTTGCTCCCACAACTATTTCTTTCACCGCCATTATACCTCTACTCCACCTTCTACACTATCCTACACAGAACTAATGCAATTAATATTACCGTTATATGTTGCCACAACTTCATTCGCCATCTTTGCTAGCAATTTATTTAAGACGTGCAATGATTGCTTCTTTGGTTTGCTTTTATATTTTGTCTTTTTTATTGCATTGTTTTTCTTTCTTTTCCCTTCTTTGTCTTTCTTTATTTTACTCTCTTTGCTCTTTTCCCCATTTCTTTTTCATTCTATTGTTCTCTATCGACATTTTTTTTCTTTTTTTTTAACCTCTCTGCCTCATTCCTAAAAAGATGAATCAGATAAACAGATTTTTTCTCTTAGTTTTTCTTTCAGTTTATCATTTTCTTTCTATCTTCAGCTTTTCTCTCTCTCTCTCTCTTTCTTTTTGTTAATTTTTCAGATTTCTTTCTTTTCATCCTCTAAAATTATTTCCTTTATTGCCTTTTCTTCTCTGAAAATTTTACCCCTTTTTCTTCTTTTCTGCGCTTTTTTCTGTCGTCTGGATTCTAACGTTTTCAAATCTTTTCAATTTCTCCAATCCTCTTTTTTCTAGATTTTTCTACTTGTTTTAATTCTTTCAATTTTTTTTATTTTCTTCTAATGTGTCCAATTTTCTCGATTTTCCCTCGTTCTGTATTTTCACCTTTTTTCTTCTTCTAATGGTTATTTTCTAAGCGTATCGTAGATGTGGCATAAGGCCGAAAGTATGGGGCATGTGGTGAGAATCGAACTCACTTTTCAGTCGTAAGTGATCTAGCGAGACAAGCTTGCTAACCATTACACCACGTCGAGGTGTCTCGTCTACTTCTAATGTGTTCAATGTTCTTTTTAGCTTTCATTTATTGCCGCCATCTTTGTTTATTAGGTCAAACAGTTCTTCTTTTTCCGTGTTCTTTCTTCTTTTACTTTCTTTTTCATCAATTCTTTCATTAATTTTTATTTCTTAGTCAAAATTCTTCTTCTTTCCTTCGTTTCTCGATCTTTCTTTTCTTTATTTAATTTCTGCTTCACTTTTAACTATTTTCGATTGCTTTTTCTTTCTTTCTTTCTTTCTTTCTTTCTGTCTTTTATGTCTTTCTTTCTTTCTTTCTTTGTTGTTACTCTTTTTATTGTTTTGTTTCTGTTTTTTGTTTTTGTTCACCTAATACAAGGCCCATGGGTCACTCAAGGTATAGGATTACTGTGTAAGATTGTTAGGAGGGCGCAAGGGAGATGAAGGGTGCATATTATGATGATATCTAGGGTAGAAATCTGTTGACCCCAGATTTGAAGACGTTAAGACTTACGACCATATGACGTTGAAATACCAGTTCTCCTACGATCACCGAAGTTAAGCAACGTCATACCTAGATGGGTGACTGTTTAGGAATACCAGATGCTGTAAGCTTGGGTGTGCGGGTGGTATAATAATGGCTCCGAATTGTTAATTGTTGAAGATTCTAAGATTGTACTGCACGTGGAAGCATCCTCTCGGGGGCCTGTTTTAACAGTAACAGTACTAGGGAAGAATCTACTCGAGTGGAACTTACTCATCTTACCAAATACATCTGCCATCAGTAATAGAAGTAGAATAGTAAGAGGCTAGAAAAGTCTCGTCCGGGTGACGTGGATAAGAATGGGATAATGGTTATGGACCCCCATTGGTTGGAACGTTCGCACTCTGACCGTGAAGCTCACGATGGTCGATTTGTCAGGAAGGAGATTTCCTGATGTTATCAGACGGGAAGCGTCGATCCCAGCGTTTGGAAAGTGCCTGAAGACCATACCACGGGTTGACCCAAGCCTTGTGACTGAAATTGGATAGACGGAACCCTTTCGGACTGTCAATAGCTGTGCTAGCACGAAGTCACAAGTCATCGTGGCTGAGGGCTTGAGCGTGCTGGCCTTCTTCAAATTGTTGATCACGCTAGATAACACGCCCTTTCCCAGAAACTTTAACTAAGGCCTGCTCAGCATAGTTGCAGTATAAACCACAGGTGGGCTCTGTGGGTGTTGAATAAACACAAATGCGCCTGGGCAAGCGTCTGCAATAGGGATTGTCTAGCCGCCCTAGTAGACGGGTATCCTCGAATACGAGTGGCCAGCTATACATACAATGGTTGCGGGCGAAACGTTGCTTCTTTTCATTAGCCTATCGCTGTTAAGATGGCCAATGTTAAACACGCTACTTTCCTTAGTTCGTTTTTCTTTTGCTTCTTCTCCGTGTCGCATTCTTTCATGACATTGGCGATGATAGCTCTCCAAAACATTCTATCTATCCTTCTCCTATCTCAATATGCCCTGTGGGGATTAAGTTTTCCAAGCCTTCCTTCCTCATTATGTGTCCAAGGAATTTTAGCTGTCCCTTCCTGATTCTGAGCATAAGTGCTCTTTTTTGACATTTTTAAGACCTCCTCATTGCTTGCTCCCTCCGTCCATGGAATTCTCAGTATCCTTTTGTAGAACCACATTGCTGTGGCGTCCATTCTTCGCCTCGTCCGTGGGGATATTTTTCAGCATCCACTGACATATGATGGATATTACATAGCAATCCAGTATTTTTTCTTTGTTCCCAACGAAATCCAGTCTCACCTTTCTCATATATTTAGAAAAAGGGAACAATACACACACACACACACACACACACACACACACACACACACACACACACACACATACATACATACATATATATATATATATATATAGAGAGAGAGAGAGAGAGAGAGAGAGAGGGAGAGAGAGAGGATAACGATATATAATATTTTATGCATCAAGAAAAAATTCAAGAGAAATAAGTGTGGGAGAGAAATGGAGGACAAAGAAAGAAAGAAAGAAAGAAAGAAAGAAAGAAAGAAAGAAAGAAAGAAAGAAAGAAAGAAAGAAATGATCGCTTGAGCAATAGAAAAAGAAAGAAAGAAAGAAAGAAAGAAAGAAAGAAAGTAATAGATAGAGCAATAGAAAATGTAAAAAGAAAGAACGAAAGAAAGGGTCGATTGAACAATAGAAAAAGAAACAAAGAAACAAAGAAATGATCGCTTGAGCAATAGAAAAAGAAAGAAAGAAAGTAATAGATTGAGCAATAGAAAATGAAGAAAGAAAGAAAGAAAGAAAGAAAGCGTCGATGGAACAATAGAAAAAGAAATAAAGAATGAAATGGTTGATTGAGCAATGGAAAAATGAAAGAAAGAAAGAAAGTCGATGGAACAACAGAAAAAGAAATAAAGACTGAGAGTGTCGATTGAGCAATAGAAAAAGAAAGAAAGAAAAAAAGAAAGAGTAAATTGAACAATACAAAATGAAAGAAAGAAACTAAAAGAAAAGCACAAAAATGAACGACTGAATACATAAGATAAAGAGAAAAGAAAAAGAACGAAAGAAACTAATGGATAAAGCAATAGTGAATGAAGTTAACGAAGGAAACGAAAAATAAAAATGAAAAAGATGTCGATGTTTAGAACACACAAAACTGAAAAAGAAACGTTTGTAAAGTAAAAAGAGAGAAAACGGAAAAACATTGTTTGCAGTGTGGAAAGCAATAGACGAGACCTAAAAAGAACTGAAGTGGTTGGGTAAGAAGTTGTGCTCCTTTCTCTATTCGACGGGATTCGAACGGAGAGAAGTCCGCTTATGTGAAAGGGCAGGTGACAGAGACTCCCCTTATTAAGGATGAAAGCGTTCCTTGCAATGCGCACGCCCCCTACAACTTCTAACTTATTTAATAAAAGACAGAAACAAAAAGACGTTAGTGAAAAGAAGTGGTGGGGAAACGAAACAGAACAGGAAAAATAAAGGCGAAGGATGGAGCAGAAAGATAGAAAAGGCGAAAAAAAAACGAGATGAGTTCGTAGAGCGAGGTGGTTGATGTCGGCAAAAATAAGACGATGCTTTGGGTGGTGTGATTATAAGAAGTGTATTTCCTTTTAATTAGTGCAAGGAGTTCGGTCTTTATTTTGCTTGTGTTTTTATTGGGAGAGGATTGGGCGTATTGAGTCGTGCGCATGCGTTAACGTAAACCCGGATACTCCTAGTGTTCTAAGTAAAAGATGACTACATATTATAAATACCTATGTCCTGACTCAGGTATCCAAACACACACACATTAAATAGCTTTACCCTTTTAATATTTACATAAATCTTGCACTGCCTCAAGATTTAGGTATATTATAACAGCGCTTAGACAGGGATGAGGCTGATTGCCGGAGAGAGACGGTAGAATATAAATAATGTACAAACAATAATCTTATTTGGAATGGTGGGAGATATTTATCTTTGTTTGTGGCCATATTTTATGATATACTTTATCAACACTATATCTAAATTGTGTATTTAGATATAGTGTTAATAAAATATAACAGACATCATCAAAAATTGGATAAACATGACAATGTCGGAACTCCTGAGAGCCACTGCCAACAATTCAGCCTGAAGGAGGTTGTCTGTTTCTTCTGCCCTCACGTCTCCACAGCAAATGAAACAGTCGAGGGATTGATAATGATGAAGATGTTGATGCTGCTGCTGCTGATGATGAAGATGATGGCGGTGAAGATGTTGTTGATGATGATGATGATATCTAAATGCAGCTTCATGTCGCATATTTCAGCCAAAAACAGCGTTGTTATTATAATTAATTAAAGATACGATTTGCGTAAAGAAATGACATTGTCACATCTTGCTCTCCCTCGTCAGCTCTCGCCCCTCAGCAATTCTCTCCCCTCGAAAATTTTCTCCCCTCGACAATTATATATCCCTCCGTCAACACTTTCCCCTCGTCAGCTCTCTCCTCTCCCATCAACTCACTCACGTCGGTATTTCTCTCCCCATCATCAACTCTCTCACGTCGTCAACTCTCTTCCCTCAGCAAGTCTCTTTACTCAGCATTTAGTTTCAACCCTTAGAGTGCCTACCTAATAGCAATAATTAGACAATGCTTATTCGTATCTATGTATGTATGTTCTATCTATCTATCTATCTATCTATCTATCTATCTATCTATCTATCTATCTATCTATCTATCTCAGTTTGTTCATATCTATCTATCTATCTACAGAGGTTGGACAAAATAATTGAAAAAACATGTTAAATTCAAAGGAAATTTATTTAATATGGAGTTGGTGCTCCTTTAGCCTCACATACAGCTTTAATACGTCTAGGAATGGAATCATACAGCTTCCTGACTTCATCCAGAGGAATTTTCAGTCAGTGGAGAATAGCGGCTCTTAACTTGTCGCTCCAAAATGCACCACAAATGTTCAATATTGATTGGGGAGGCCACTCCATGTGTTCTAGCTCACTTTCATGATCTTCATACCAATTCTTAACCACTTGAGCGGTATGTATTGGAGCATTATCGTCTTGGAAGGTGCAGTCACCATCAGGGAATAAAGTCTGGGCCATCGGATGAACATGATCTCCTAAAATGTTCAGGTAGTCTTTGCTGTTCATTCTACCATGCAGGACAGCTATTGGACCAGGATATTTCCATAATATGGCGGCCCAAACTATCACTGATCCACCTCCATGCTTCACTGCTGGAAGAAGGCAGTCAGTGTTGTAAGCTTCTTTGGGCTGCCACCACACATAAATTCGCCACGAAGTTGGGAAAAGAGAAAAACTGGACTCGTCTGAGAATATGACTTGCTTCCATTGGTCTGCAGACCAGGCATTGTGATTTCAACCTCTTCTGAATGTTGCGTGTGGAGAGAAGAGGTTTCCTTACGGCAACTCTTCCATGATATCCAGCCTTATGGAGCTCATGATGAACAGTTTTAGTAGAAACTGGACTATTCAGATGATTATTCAACTCTGCAGTCACTTTGGCTGCAATAGTCCGATGATTTTTTGCCATATTGCGTTTCAATGCATGTCGGTCTCTGTCAGTAAGTTTGCAAGTCCAGCCCGGATTGCTACGGTTGCTAAAAGTTTTGCCCTGTTTCTCGAATTGCGTCATAGTTCTTGATATGGCAGCTCTTGAAAAACCAAACAGTTCAGTAAGCTTAGTAATCAAGGCTCCTGCCATGCGAGCTCTAACAATTTGCCCTTTTTTGAACTCGGAGAGGTCACACATTTAGCTTAAACTTTACTAAATTCTAGAAATAAATAAGCCAAAGAGAATAAATTAGATAAATAAACATATTTACAATAGATATAACCTGCAATTACAAAGTTTTAGTTAAAGTTCTGAATATAATAGGTCTTTGAAATATAGGAGTGGAATTTGCACCTGTTTCAATTATTTTGTCCAACCCCTGTATCTATCTATCTATCTATGCTGTGCGCATGTAAGACTTGGGTCACTTACCGGAAACACATGAAAACTGTTAAACGTGCGTGAGTGACGGTGATATCCTCGAACGCAGTCAGTCCTACCGGTATTGGGAACAGGGGTACATCAGCGCCGATTGCGATGGAGTAGTTATGTAGCCGAGAGGAAGAACAATAAGGTTACTAAGCAGTTTCTATACGGAGAATTGGCTAAGGAAAAAAACAGTTTGCAAGCCGAAATTGAGGTATAAAATACTGCACCCAGAGAACACTGAAGAAGGCCAACATTATGCCAAATGACCGGGAAGATCTGGCTCTAGATCCTTCATCCTGGTGGAAAGCAATGCGCAATGGTAAGGAACAGAATCGTGTTGCGCATGAAAGACTAAAGAGAGATATTCGTAAGGGCCTTATTGTTAATCTCCCTGAAAATGATGCTACAAAATTTGATCGAACGTGTAATGAATGTGATCGCGTCCGTCTAAATAGAACAGGCCTAAAAAATCATCAAAGACGCTGTGCATAGAGAGAAGTCATTCTTTACACGTTATGCGGTATTTATTTAACAATTACTACAAAAGAGAACCCAACGTTGCCGCATCTGTGCAAGAGAATGTAAGGCCATAGTAAGATGGAAAAGCCACATCTGCGCAGTTCATATTTGAGAAAGGATCAAGCGATGCCATTGCTTGAAATCGAGTCGCTGTCATATTTTATGACCGTTCATATCTAGCTAGCTTTGTTCATATTTATCTATCTATCTAGCTAGATATCTATGTCCGTTTCTTTCTATCTATCTATCTATCTATCTATCTATCTATCTATCTATCTATTATTAGTCTGTTCATATTTATCTATCTGGCTAGCTAGATATCTATTTCTGTCCGTTTATATCTATCTATCTATCTATTATTAGTCTGTTCATATTTATCTATCTGGCTAGCTAGATATCTATTTCTGTCCGTTTATATCTATCTATCTATTATTAGTCTGTTCATATTTATCTATCTGGCTAGCCAGATATCTATTTCTGTCCGTTTATATCTATCTATCTATCTATCTATCTATCTATCTATCTATCTATCTATCTATCTATTATTAGTCTGTTCATATTTATCTATCTGGCTAGCTAGATATCTATTTCTGTCCGTTTATATCTATCTATCTATCTATCTATCTATTATTAGTCTGTTCATATTTATCTATCTGGCTAGCTAGATATCTATTTCTGTCCGTTTATATCTATCTATCTATTATTAGTCTGTTCATATTTATCTATCTGGCTAGCCAGATATCTATTTCTGTCCGTTTATATCTATCTATCTATCTATCTATCTATCTATCTATCTATCTATCTATCTATTATTAGTCTGTTCATATTTATCTATCTGGCTAGCTAGATATCTATTTCTGTCCGTTTATATCTATCTATCTATCTATCTATTATTAGTCTGTTCATATTTATCTATCTGGCTAGCCAGATATCTATTTCTGTCCGTTTATATCTATCTATCTATTATTAGTCTGTTCATATTTATCTATCTGGCTAGCCAGATATCTATTTCTGTCCGTTTATATCTATCTATCTATCTATCTATCTATCTATCTATCTATCTATCTATCTATCTATCTATCTATCTATCTATTATTAGTCTGTTCATATTTATCTATCTGGCTAGCTAGATATCTATTTCTGTCCGTTTATATCTATCTATCTATCTATCTATCTATTATTAGTCTGTTTATATTTATCTATCTGGCTAGCTAGATATCTATTTCTGTCCGTTTATATCTATCTATCTATTATTAGTCTGTTCATATTTATCTATCTGGCTAGCCAGATATCTATTTCTGTCAGTTTATATCTATCTATCTATCTATCTATCTATCTATCTATCTATCTATCTATCTATCTATCTATCTATTATTAGTCTGTTCATATTTATCTATCTGGCTAGCTAGATATCTATTTCTGTCCGTTTATATCTATCTATCTATCTATCTATCTATCTATCTATCTATCTATCTATCTATTATTAGTCTGTTCATATTTATCTATCTGGCTAGCTAGATATCTATTTCTGTCCGTTTATATCTATCTATCTATCTATCTATCTATCTATCTATCTATCTATCTATCTAAGTGGAGAGATGAGTACCAATGTACGTCACTCTATTGTTTGTTTATAAATCAAAACGTCTTTGTTATGAATGCCAAAATAATTATTCATTCATCTGTCTATGACCGACGCATAATTCAATATCAATTGTCGTCTGCTTTATTTCTGCTAGCGAGGTTCAGCATTGGCGATAATCGTTGTTTTTTGTTTTTTGTTTTTTCGTGTCGAAAAACATCTTTGTAGCATTTTCTCAGTCCTTTCTTCTCCTCCTTTGTATTTCCAGGTTCATAAAAAAGAAGAGGGGCTTGGCTTCTTTTCTGCGTTTCGAAAACATCGCTTATTGAAAGCCAAGTGCGTCTTTTCGTAATTCCACTTAGTCTTTGGCCCAGAAAAGCGATTTTTATACGACTCCGTGCTTCAAAGAGTATATAACTTTGTATTTGGTCATTTTTTGAGAGCTTTTCTTAATATATTTTCACTATTATCCATTAATCTACACGATCGATTATTCTCATCTCTATTGTTTTGGTTGTTGCACCTATACTCTTGTTTTCACCCGGTGTCTATTCGACATTGCTCGAAATTTAGGGATCAAAAGAATAAAGATGAGAATATTAGTACCAATCATTCATAGAATAGGGACAATGCTGCCATTCATAGGAAGACTAGAGAGCGTATCTGTCGAAATATAATATACAAGGCATCAAAGACAATGATACTAGTCAAAATATTTCAAGGAGACACAATGAAAATCAGTATCTGGAATCTGGCCAATTCTCAAATTAATGATTGATTTGTTTTTTACGGTTTATCAACCTTTTGCAGATTATTTAAAATCAGAAAATATTTTCACATTGTAAGAATTTTTTGTAGATAATAACGATTTATTGATGCAAGTCCTACTAATTAATCCATAGATGAGGGGTAGAAGAGGTGGATTCATGTCTTTCCCAAGAATATATGCGTGTAAATGAATATAACGAACCCAATTGGAATTTGAACTCGACACTCCGTTTTCCTTTTCGTTTATTCATTACACCACCTACACATCCCAAATTACAGTATTTGATATTCCTTAGCGGTTACCCATCTATGTACAGACCAGGCACGAATTTGCTTAACTTCGGTGATCATACGAGACCCGGTTAGGTGTCCCGAATGAAATTAATGCTTAATTGGAACATTCGAAAAATTTAACAAAATAGGAGATGAAGAAATGGAAGTAGCCGAAGAATATATCATCTTAGGGCAAAAGTCAACGTTTACGAAAGTAAATATAGCGATAGGGTAAGAAGCATTTAATAAAAATACAGGTATAATGAAAAGCTTCTTGTCACTATGCTTAAAACGTGAAGTTTATAATGAATTTATATTGCCAGATATGACATACGGACGCGAAATGCAGAAATTAACAAAACCGCTTGAAAACAAACTCAAAAATGCACAAAGATGAACAGAAACAGTAATACTGTGAGACAGGAAAGGCCGGTATTGACCTGAGAACAGCTCAAAAAGATGTCATGCAAGTGATTAAACGATACAGAGGTAAGCACAGTTCCTAGTAAAAAAGAAACGATAACAGATGGAGTAAAAGGTTGCTCTATTAGTGCCCAAGGGGTAAACCAATTCGACAGAAAAAGATCAAACAGAAGATTGAGAGATGAAATAGAAGGGTTTGCTGTCAAGACATGGTAAATGAATAGCATCGTCACGGTAGACATGGAAGGAGTTGGGAAATGTACTGTCGCCTGTGTACAACCGCTTCCTCCGATTTAAAAGTGGCTTTAAGCGAATGAAACCTGTGGATCTCAACGAAGACCACACTTCTTCGAACATTGTGGACTGGCGCTACACAATCACAAACGAAAACTGTATCAAATAACAGAAACGGCATCACTTGAGGACTTTCGATAACAACATCAACTAAAAGGGATATCGCATGTAACGCGAAGAGAAAATAATGCCAAATTGTCAAGATATTGGCATTCCACACTACTTCAAAGAAAAGGTAGGAAAAGACCCCCCTCCCCAACATCAATAGTGGAAAGTGCTATAACAGCTACTGGACTTGAGAAATCTATTTACCTGAAAAGTTATTTTAAGAAAATGATTTTATAAATTTCAACAGACAGTGACAATGGATGCCCGGTCAATGAATGCCGAATGCTTCCTTATAAGGAAACAGCTAATATTACCATTACCATTTGTCCATACAGTGGATTAATAATGGATGATGATGATGATGATGATGATGATGGTGGTGGTGGTGGTGGTAATGATGATGATGATGATGATGATGATGATGATGATGATGATGATGATGATGATGATGGTGGTGGTGGTGGTGGTGGTGGTGGTAATGATGATGATGATGATGATGATGATGATGATGATGATGATGATGATGATGATGTGTTCTTGATATAGTTATCTATGAATGCTTTTGACAACGTTATCCAACGTTAAAAATCCTTTTCTTTAGTCTGTCTACATGACGAATATAAAGAACTGCGGTACATGCGGCAAAGGGAGATGGAATTCAGTCGACAGGTGAAACTATCTTATTAGAACTTGATCGACTGGGGGATCTGTCGTCATATATCTACGCGTCCGGTGTGCGCCATTTTGATGTCAAAGAGCGTATATTTCAAAATCTCAATTCTATACGTATATCATGAAGCATTATTTATTTATTAATTCCTTTACTCGCCAACTTGACATCCAGTTTTACCGGTGCGACGTTGATTAAACTGTTTTACACTGATAAATGTCACTTCACGTAAGCTCTTCGCTCGTTTAGTCTTTAAGAAGGAGCAGACGACATAACAAATATCAAAGGGAAATAATTCAAATACGGGCGATGAATGATGTTACTGATGTAACACTACAGTGTTAATTGATGCAGTAGCGAATGTTGACAAGAAAATGGCAAAGACGCTAGCGAAAAATAATCTGTTAGTTACATTAAACATGTATTCTTTATGTGTGTTTATATCTTGTTGCCATAGAAGATTGCGTAGATATAATTTATTCAAGGTAACAAGTTTTGCAAGCACGTTGCCAACGCTGTGCGTTCTATCTAACCAAGGCTTCAACTTTATATATTTTCGCAAATTGATCATACTATTATAAATATTGCGCTAAAATAATTGTCCAAATGAGTGAATTACAAGTAGATAACTTATTTATTTAGAATTAATATTTATTTAGTTAGATTGCATTTGAATATTGTGCCGATCAAGTCAAACTAGTAGAGGGCTTGTGAAGTAATGGTTGGTAGTTAATATTCACACATAAATGTGGCCTTGTGTCAAATGGATTTACTATTGTAGAACACCTATATTATTCAGTATATTTCATCAGTATCTATCTATCTCAGTATATTAATATCTATCTATCTATCTATCTATCCATTATTAAATTTCTCTCACATACACGCCATTATTTTTCAGTGTTTGGCAAAATCTTTGTGTTTTTACAAATTTTCGCCGTGACGCAACCGGAATTGATAACATGTAAGATCCACCCCATCTTCCCCGCCAAAATGACTCAAAATGATCTCCTGTGTTTTATATGCGAATTTGTGCTACATAATAGTCTAATGTTTAACCAGACAACATCGACTACCAGCTTTTTTACCTAACTTAACACCATAGTGTAATATTAAATGTAGAGAGTGAATTTGGTTCGTATATGCCACCAAATTAAAATAATATATTAACTAATTTATTAGAATCTCTAAAATATATATTTCGTGTAGAAATGAATAGTTTCTATACGAAATATATATTTCATAAATTCTAATAAATTAGTTAATATATTATTTTAATTTGGTGGCAATTTGATGGTTCCTGGAACTCTAGGAATCCGCGAAACTCAGACTGGGTATCCTTGATTTAATCCAGGAAGCAGTTTGTCTGCCGATCAGGGTATGTAGTCCGAGGCACACGGATAACCGATTCGTAGCAGCTATAGATATTTGTTGGCTTAAACAATTTTTAATGTTAGAACCGTTTTACGGGGATCTCATCCAGAAACGAACTCACAAGCTTTTAGTCGACAGAATGAATTTAAGCTATTTAAAGGCAAAGAATTAGACGACAAATTTACTTGCAATGGCACATATCTAGCCTGTCTGGATACAATCCTCCGATGAAAAAGCCTTGTATAATATTTGACTTGTACTGTAAATGTGCATTTATTATACTATGACAAGGTGCGGTATGACAAAAAGCAAAAAGAAAGAGATAAATCGAAATAAATAGAGACAAGTAGAAGAAAAAAAGAAAGAGACAAATCGAAATAGAGACAAGTAGAAAGAAAGAAAGAAAGAAAGAAAGAAAGAAAGAAAGAAAGAAAGAAAGAAAGAAAGAAAGAAAGAAGCTGAAAACAGAAAGAGGCAGAAAGAAAAAGGAGAAAAACAGGTAAAAAGAGGAGGGAGGAAATAAAGAAAGAAAGAAAGAAAGAAAGAGCCAAGTCTAAATAAATACTTCTTTAGTAGAAAGTAAGAAAGAAAGAAGCGGAAAGAAAAAACAGAGAAAGAAAGAAGCAGAAAGAAAAAACAGAGAAAGAAAGAAAGAAATAGACAAATCGAAATAAACAGAGGCAAATAGAAAGAAAGAAAGAAAGGAAGGAAGGAAGGAAGGAAGGAAGGAAGGAAGGAAGAGGCAAATATCGAAATAAACAGAAGCAAATAGAAAGAAATAAAGTGACAAGTAAAAAGGAAAAAAGAAAGAAAGAATAAGAAAAATTTAAATACTTATACAAATGAGAGCTAATAGAAAGATAGACAACAAATCAAAAACGAATAACGACATAAATAATGAAACAGAAAATCAAGCGATTTGGAAACTAGAGATAAAAAAAGATTCTGTAACAAAAGAAAAAGAAAAAAAAAACAAAAGGTTTTATTCGATAAGGAGTGTTCATGTATTATCTCTTAATAATAAACTTTATGATCTTTTTATGCCTAATTTCGACAGTGAGAACCCCGACCACAACACTTCCCATCCGAAATCTTGATCTACGCCACCTCCATTCAGTTTTCTTTCTTCTTTTGCCCTCCCGTTGCTCAGGCGTGTGCCGGGGTACATCTGCTCAGGTTCACAGAGCACAGAAAGCAAACAGCACAGGAACCAACGAAGCCATTGCGCATGCTCTGCTCAAAGTGGGAAGAGGTAAAGACAAAACTGATGTCTCGAATGGTTGACCGAGACCCGAAAATGGGTGTTAGAGGAGGGTTGGTATCAAGCAAAAACAAGCACTTCAGTAACACCACCAATAACAATGTATACGACGTGAAAATAATAATATCAAGAAAATTATGCTATAGGTCAAAGTTTTTTCTTGATTGTTAATTATTTATACGTAGAGGTTTAGATTCCGCTGATGATACAATTTTGATCAACACTTTTGATCTCAAACGAAGGGAATTTAACATTAAACTTGACAACAATTAGCTATTTAGTTATGACCTCTTTAGGTGCTCCACTACAGTGACCTTGTGCCAGACTATGAAGAGCATATTACAAGGCATACTAGTTGGGTTAAAGCAGTGTTTCTCAACCGAAGTTCACATGGACCCGGTGGGGGAGGATAACGTAAAATTACTTGGGATTCACACAAAAAAGCCGACGGTAATATTTTAATGGTCCATAGATCAATTTCACTTCGGAATGGTTGTTACAACTGAGAATTGGAATTTCTACAGTAATCTACGCCATATTAAAATACTCAAAATAGAACAACAACAACAACATAAAAACTAGCAGAAAACTGGATCAAGCGATGTAAGTAGCGTCCCTCTTACTCGACCGGATGTTTTGATTGTAAGAAGTATATATAAAGGAAGGATTATATATATGTATATATATACAATCGAAAGCTTGCAGTAAAAAAAAGACCTTATACAACTGGAATTTATAAACCGGGATCATTATTGCTTTTTCTCATGTTCATCTTCTCACGTAGAAAACCATCGCCTAACACAGTGGTTTTCAGCCCGAGAGTTTCATGTGACATTACAGGGGATACACACCAAATGTAGCCAATTGGGTGCCCACGATAATATTTTAATGGTACATGGATCAATTTCACTTCGGAAAACGGGATCAAGCGATGTAAGTTAGTGTCCCTCTTACTCTACCGGATGTTTTGATTGTAAAAGTTGAATAAAAACTAAGAAGGATATATAAAGGAAGGATTATATATATATATATATATATATATATATATATATATATATATATATATATATATATATATATATAGCGAAAAAAACATATTTTAAATCAATTAATTTATAATATTAATGCTCTGTAAATTTACATTGAGCACTATTGTGTAAAAATAAAAATATCTATAAGAACACCGGATTTTATATCTTACTGTTCTTTCTTTTTATTTTTATATATATATATATATATATATATATATATATATATATATAAAGCAAAATTATATAAAGTTTATAATTTATTATATAAATTAATTTAATATATTAATAATAAATAATAATATTAATTTTAAATATCAATGAAATAATATAAAATATTAGTATATTAATATAAATTAATTAATATAAAAATATAATGCTAATAATAAAATTAATTAATTTAATATATAAATTATATAAAGATTATATATAAAGGAAAGATTAACCTCTTCAGCAGCAACATAGAATAAATTTGCACTTTTTTAAATTTATTAATTACTCAGACTTTCAATTGGTTTATTATGAATTATTTTACTAGCGTAGATAAATGTTCCCTAGAATGTATTTGTTAAATACAAGTTCATTTTCATTAAATTAGTTTGACTTCAAAATAAAGCATTTACTATTTCTATAATGCAATTCCTAAACTTATGTATTAGTAAAAAGTAAAATAAGCTTTTTTTCCATCGAATGGGGGTACACTCCCCAAAATATTAAGAGTAAAAGTGGTCCATGGGTAAAAAAAGATTGAGAACCATTGAATAAAAGGGTTGTATATTTCCCACCGGATAAAATCGAAGATTTCACAAGCAAGCTGTCCCTACTTGGAAGGCTAGCTCTACACAGTCTTCCCACCACGCTTATGAATGAACTAAGCCATTAATGGGCCCATGATTAAAAAGTGCGCGGACATGCGCAATCAGATAGGGATTGGAGGATTTGATACTCACAGGACATTTTGAAAACAATAGGGACATAGAAAAGCAGCACGTAACCTAGCTAGATACGATACTAACGCTTAAAGAAGTATTTAATCATTAGTATAACCTCCATACCTTTCTAGAACTTCATTCCATCTCCCAGCATGTTTATAGATGCCACTTTGTAAAATCCTTTAAGTTTTTATGTAAAATACAAGATCTTCTTGTTGGCAACTCTAGGTCATCCGAATTGTTCTACAAACTCCTAAACTTGTGATAATCAGAAAGAGGAATGTGAGTATATGTAGCTCTTTAAAAGATCAATAGTGCAATGTGAAGACGAGCATTATCGTGGTGAAAGATTACTCCATTTCTGTTGACTAACGATGGACGTTTTCTGTCCAAAGCAGCTTTCAAAAGACGAAGTTGTTGGTAGTAGAGACCAGTGTTGGTTGTTTGATAATTGTCTGACAGTTCATAATGAATTGATTGAATACCGTCCCCTACATACACTCAACATGATTTTCTTTGGATGAAGTTGCAGAGCAGATCTGTTCCTTCGACTGGTTCTCTGACGACGGCCCTTAACATTATGATAAAGGATCCGTTTCTCATCGCCATTAACAAGCCTGTCCGAAAAAGAATACTTGAAGTTGTCGTGTAAGCAATGACTCGGTATTTGCCCAAGCTCTCCCGACAAGGCGAGATGTGACACAAGACCGGTTTTTAACGCCGGGCTTTCCGGGGCACTCGGGTAAAATTCCCCGTAGACCCCGCATACACGGGGCCGGGTAGCTGTCTAACTCCCCAGACGAGACTCTGCCCGCAGGCATAACCTCGTCTGAGGTTCTCTCCGCCCGAAGGCAGAGAAGTCAACAAGCAGAGTATTGGCAAACTCAGAGGTAAGCAATGACTCTCAACAATCGACACGTTGTTGACGATTCTCTGGAGACAGGTCATGCGAGGCCCATTTTTCAATCACTGAAACCTTTCCAATCCTTTTCGATTAGCGTAGGACTGTCGTATGATTAAATTTTTCATTGAGTTCCCTAGCTATAGTAGCTCTCAAATCCTCTGTATTTAGCCCTGTCACTCAATCAGCTCCTTAAGCGAGCTGGGTTCACTTTGCTGCTGCACTTGCGTTGACACCTTTATAAAACATAATGAGTACAACATTTCCAATGCACTTTTTTTTAGTTGGGACGAACAAAGAGGCAAGTTCCGAATGATATTTTGAATAATATTCTCATAATTTAAAAGAAAAAGACATCAATTACTTATAGTAGCAACATTAAGCAATATAAAGAGGCAATACTTTAATAAATTTTGTTTAACATTTTCACCGTAAAAATCGATCAAAACTTCTGTTCCGGCCTGATAGTTGACAGACCAGGGATTAGGCGAGATAGCGGGAAAAAAACAGACCTTACTAAGAGCTACAAAAGACTGGACGTTATGGAGAGCCATGATCGCCGACACCCTGAAGTGACACTGCACATAGAAGAAGAATATAACCGCATTTCCATTCTTCATAGCTGTGGTACTTGTCGATGGTAAAAGTCAAAAAGATTAATACAGATTTTCAAGGCAAACATAAACTCAAGGCTTAACTGATTGGCTCAACGCAATCTTCCTGTACATACTTCCTCCATTTGGCCTTATAAATCTCTCTCCTTCTCTCTCTCTCTCTCTCTCTCTCTCTGCCTATATATATATATATATATATATATATATATATATATATATATGTAAAGTTAATGATATAAAATTCGCCATTTTATATCATTAACTTTACTAATTTACTTTTTGTGTGAATGATTCATTGTAATACAAATTGAACTACACCATATATTTTATATATATTTATATATATATATATATATATATATATATATATATATATATATATATATATATATATTACTCTCTCTATGTATATATATATATATTACTCTCTCTATATATCTCTATATCTCTCCCTCTCTCCCTCTCTCTATCTATCTCTCTCTATCTCTCTCACAACCCTATGAGAGTCTTGTCAGTAGGCGAAACAGTTGTATACTAACCACATGTGGTAGGTGTTTGAGATCAGTTAAATATATGGACTCTTATGCTGGTTTCCTCGTCAGGGATATTGGCGCAACATAATCTTACATTACTTTTATTATTTTTATTATATACCAAACAAGACATACTGAATAAATATTCATGGAGGGATCCTAAAGAAGGCCTCGGATTAACGCAAGATTTAACTCGCCGTAATATTTCGTCCGTCTCACTGTGTTACTTCATCCGCATAAATCATGACTCTCCACAACTTCCTACACTCTTTATCTGTGTATATTTCTGAGATGAGGTATTATGTACACTATTTACATTATTCGGACTATTGTCCTTATCTTTGCTGTCATATTTATCACAACGTTTCGGTCGATGTACGCTCCGGCCTTCTTCAGTTGTTTGGAACGTCGAACTGAGCTCTGGTAAAAAAAACATGCAATAATAACAGCAAAAATTGCAATATGAGCGCTGGTAAAAAAATGATTGCTGAAGCCATTACGTTTATAAGCTCCAGAAATTCATGGACGGATGTCCTTAAGAACACATAGCACAGTGGATAAAGGCGTTGGTTAGATCCGGTGACAGAACGCAGTGGATAACTTGGAGAGAGGGGATTTAACAGATAACTGATAACTGACATCCATTAGACATGGCACGTGGAACTAGTGAACAGTCTACCCCAGCGAGCGAAATAAAGGGTTCAGTTCGACATTCCAACCACCTGAAGAAGGCCGGAGCGTACATCTGCCGAAACGTTGTGATAAATATGCCAACAAAGATGAAGACAATAGTCCGAATAATGTAAATAATGTTCCTACCCTCTATAGCCCTACGAAATGTCTGTTCTCTTAGTATTCCTATCAGTCACTGTTTTGCCACCCACTTACACAGGCTAGGTGAGTAGGCTACTCGATGTTTCCCTATGACTCCCTTACCTTCAATATGCTCTGTGAGTATCGAATTCTGTAAACTTAATTTCTTTTTTATTTGTCCCGGAAGTTTCAACTGTCACTTTTTAGATTCTAAGTGAAGATGTTGTTTTTGCTTCCATTTTCCTTAAAACTTAATCGTTGTTCATGTGTTCCGCTTATGGCATTCCCAGCATCCTTCTGTAGAACCACATCTATAGGAAAAGAGCCGCATTCATTAATACAGAGGAAGATGTATATTACATAGCAGCTTAGCTAACGAAAATTTTCCTGTTTCATAATATTTTGTTTAGCTTTTGAAAGGCATTTTTTTATTATTTCAATGCACCTCCGTCGAGTTAGAGGGTTACAGAGTCAGGGGCACAGTTTTTATGGATATGTGGGGAGGATAACAGTAAACTCTAGACTTGTACAGGTTAATATTTTAGCGATCAGGGAAGCATCAACTTGGGAGTTGATTCCACAAGGCAGTGGTTCGTGGGAAGAAGCTGCTCGGGTGGAACTTGCATCTCACCAATGGAATACGAAGGAAATGAGGGTGGTTCACTAAAATGTGCGTAACATGGCGAGTCTTAGTCGTGAAGTTTAGAAACTGATGAAACTAAGGAATGTTGCTCATCATAACAATTCCCAGGGAATTCAATTTAATTACCAGGGAATTGTTATAAGCGTAGATACCATCTTAAAATATGGCGGTCGTGGTCGATAAGCAAGACGCTTTAAATGAGAGAATGCAAAAACGAAAATGATACGATTAAGACCACCATTTTGTTTAGTTGAAGTGATCAAGCATACAAATTTAAGATTTGGGTTATGTTGACATCCACCAAAAGAAACTATAGACATTCTATCTTCTTTTGAATGTATTCAATGTAAATAATTAGTTTTTTATATTTGGATAATTATTCTTAAATACAAAGATTATTTCCTCCCACGGCCATCTCGATTCTTAGCCGGTCCTTAGATGTTGGGAAAGAAAGAGGTATATCTGGTTATTCGCGCGTGTTCCTCGGCCCGAGTGGGAAACAAGCCTCCCCACCACCACGCATTTTTTCCCTCTCCAACATGTGTCTTTTTATTGTATTATTTTATGTGGCAACAACGTGCGCGAATGAATCTCAAGTGAACCGACTAAGAAATTAGTTCAAAACCGACTTTCATATTCTAGGTTATCGATTGGTCCGCCGCAGAATAGAGTGCATTTAAACGGTGTTGTCGCTTGATTTCCCCGGGATGGAAAAGATTACTGCCGCCTCCTGCAGTCAACAATGACGACGCCGCAGCTAATATGGCTACCCCGACCCGCCTTTTTTTTATCTTCTCCCGCCTCCTCCTTGATCTTTACATTCTATACCTCCTTCTTTTTATCATCTTTCTAACCGATTCTTCTGGCTTCTTTTCTTTTTCTCCGCCTCTTCAGCTCTGTTTTGTCACAAACTGCTTCAATGCTACAACCCAACCAATCGACAGCCGTAAGGTACTTCGTTACCAAGTCAAGAATATGTCTTCTTTTTTTTTTCAATCTGGTCTGACACACAAAAAACGACATGGAACAATGCGAACGACAAGCAACAAAACTACACTAATTATTATTATAATAATAAGCTGGAGTGTTATAAACAACTTCTTGTATGACAATCCTCCATTGTTCTTTCTTTTTCCTTTCTTTCTTTTTCTTTTTTCTTTTTTCTTTCCTTCTTTATTTCTTGCCAACTTTCTTTCTTTTATCTTTCCTTCTTTTTTGTTTCTTTCCTTCCTTTGTTCATTATTTCTTTTTCTTCCTTTCTTTTTTCTTTCTTTCTTTCTTTCTTTCTTTACCTGTTGATCTTCATTTTTATAATTTTTGTCCCCTTTTACTTTTGCATTTTTACCTTCTAATTTTGTGATCGATTGATTTGCTTTTTACGATTTATCAACCATTTGTGGGTTATTCAAAGCCAGAAAATATTTTTTGTACTATAAGAATTTTCTTTTTGCTGGTAATAATGATTTGCTGATAAAAATTCTACTATTTAACCCCTAGCTGTGTGGAAGTGGTGAATTCATACATTTCCCAAAGGTATTTGCACGTAAGTGAATATAACAAACCCAACCGGAATTGGAACTCGGCTCTCCGATTTCCAATCCAGAGCCATTATCCATTATACCATCCACTCCAAGCTTACAACACCTGGTATTCCTTAGTCACCAAACTAGTTACTGACCATGCTCAACATTGCTTAACATCGGTGATCGGACGAGAACCGGTGTTTCAACGTGATATGGCCCAATTTTGTGTAATCTGTATCATATCTCTCTCAATCTCCACACACACACACAAGCGCGTGTGTGTATGTGTCGGGTTAAAAATGAATCCATTGGTTCATTGGGCTTTGTCTGAGTTTCGGATACGAAGCTGAGCAGATATGAAATTTCGAGAAAATAATATGCATGAAGGAGATATGCTTTTCTTAAAAAAATGAAAACAGAACACTGCTTGCTGTGATGTGCTTCGTGGCCGAGCGGTAAAGCGTACTGGATCAAATGGCGGTTTAACCCTTACAAAGGGGGATACACTTTTTTACTATGATTTCTCGAAAGCACAACCTAATATACACAATACACACTGTTTACTAAATAAGAGTGGGGAGTCTGTACCCCCTTCAATAACGTCTGAAGCAATAAATATATATTTTGTATAATTGTATCACAATATACACACACACGCGCGCGCACACACATATATCACTCACACACATACACACACACATATATATATATATATATATGATAAAAATATAATTTCACTTATGCTGTATTTATAGATCAGAGTGCTCAATATTAGGAATAGAGTGCATGTAAATATAAAAGTGAACACTGAAGTCAACACCAAACGGCGACAGTTTGTTTCATGCTTGATGCAATCTACAGGTCATAAAGATTGCGTTCCAGCATGGAACAGACTGTCGCTGCTTGGTGTTGACCTCAGTGTCCCCTTGTATACGTATATATATATATATATATATATATATATATATCTGTGTGTGTGTGTGTGTGTGTGTGTGTGTGTGTGTGTGTGTGTGTCATTCACGAATATGACAGACAAGGGACATTTTAGAAAGTTTTTCTCACGTTCTTACAGTTTTCCTAACGGGTGGGGCGCTTAGAAAGTGCAGAAAATGTCTGCGATGAGTGCCCCAAGTGCATTCGGACAATTCGTTAACCATTCTCAAGGGTTTCATTGTTTATTTACAATAGTGATGTTATCAACAAAAATTTTTTTCTAATGGGGCAGGCATTTTTTGTAGGTGTCTAGATGCATTTTTTATGGCACTGAGATCACTTAAGTGGTTTGTCATCTTTCTACTGATAGTTGTCATCGTATAATCAATGTAGATAAACAGTGTACCCCTAACCTCCTCTTCTCCGAAAATATCTTTAGTGAGCTCAAACATATAAGACAAACATTGGTTTACACTAATTTCCCCAATGAGATTGTTGATAACCAAATATAATTATTCCTAACCATGCCAACGGTAAAAATACAGTGCAATAAAATATTGATATCTTTTATTACAACCGGACGAACAAAATTATAAATGGTATGAATTCGCCATGCGACGCATCATTCACCCCAGCAAACGTGTAAAAATGAAGCAATAGAAAATTAAAAACTACCAACCTCATAATTAGAAATAACAACACGCCTATCAAATCTACATTAAAAATGACAAATGTAGTATAACAATTCATTTGCTCAGTACAAGACTGCGACTCTTGCCATAAACCGACGTATTATTCAGGTTTTTATTGTTTATTGTCATAAACATGTATTTTTCAGGATTTTATGAATTATGTTTGCCTTTTACGCAGGTGTTAGATAATGTTTGCAATGTTTCATTGTTTTCAGTTTATTTATTCATTCGCTATTCTTTCACTTTTCTCTTTCATTTACTCTTTTTCTTTCTTCATACCTTATTTCTTTCTATTATTCCTTTTTCCATTCCTTCTACTCACTCAGTTATGTGCCATGCGGGATACACGCTTAGGCGATCATGTATCTTTCGATACATGACTGACGAGGCAGATTTTTCTTCGGTAGACCAGTTGCCATCCAAGGCTATAGAGTTGCCATCCAAGGCTATAGAACCCGGTCTGTCCTGCTATTTACCCATAGCTAGGGGGGAGAAGAAGAGGATTCATACCTTTCCTAAGGGTATTAGCACATAATGGACGTAATGGATTCGACTGGAATTCGAACTCTGCTCTCCGTTTTCTCAATCCGAGCCGCTATCCATTACTCCATTGATTACTCTTTCTTTAATTAAGATATTTTTCGTCTAATCTATAAGTTGTTTCAATGTTTCATTATTTTATTCTCTTTTTCATTGGGTATATATACAATGGCAACTATCATCTGAAGAATAACAAGCAATTTAAGTGATCTATTTATGGCCGAATTGATAAAAGCGTTGGTTGATTGATCCTAAAGCAGAGGGGACAAAAACTTGGGGAATTAACTGAAATCAAGATAACCAAAGGCATGGCATGTGGAATTAGAACAATCTACCCACCCCCGCGAACTAAATAGAGGGTTCGGTTCGAAATTCCAACAAATATTACCTGAAGAAGGTCGGAGCTTACAACGGTCGAAACGTCGTGAAGATGGCAATAAAGATGAGGACAACAGTCTGAACAATGTAAATAGTGTAAATAAACTTAAGTGATCTCAGTGCCATAATCTAGACACCCTCACAGAAACTGCCTGCCACTGTTAGAAAAATTCTTGTTGATGACACCATCATTCTAAATAAATCGGGTGACGGCTTAAGCTTTTCGAGGCTCTTTACATAAAACAATTCAAGACAGGCCTCAATATTAGCTTATTTGACAACAACAATAACGTGTTCTTGGTCTTTTAAAATACACTTCGACATGGAATCACAATCACGCTTCTCTTGCATAGCTTAGAGTTTACCTTACTTTCAATTTTAATCATTTCACCCCGAGCAAGTCAATAAAGCCACTAAGGCGCAAGGGGTTACTGGGTGTTAGACAATATGAGAAAAATATAACATTATTAAAGAGAAAGAACAGTAAAAGGGCGGGCATTAAGAAGACACAGTGGCATTACATTTAAATTTTTGAAGATTAAATTTGATTGGAAAAGCAAGAAGCCAGAAGAGTGTTCCACAAGTGAGAAGTCCAATAGTAGAATATATTAACATAGAACTTGCGGTTACATCTAGCCATTTCAATTGTAAAATGATGACAGTTTGCCGCCAATATAGTCAGCTATGTGCCATGCGTGATACACACTTAGGCGATCAGGTATCTTTCGATGCAATTTTTTCCCGCAGTAGGTTGCCTTTTCTTTCTGCAGTAGGTCAGTTGTCATCCATGGCTACATAACCATGTCTGTCCTACTATTTACCCATAGCAGGGGGGATAATAAGTGGATTCATACCTTTCCCAAGGGTATTAGCACGTAAGTGAATGCAATGGATGCGACTGGAATTCGAACTCGGCTATCCGATTCCACAATCCGAGCCGTTATCCACCGTGCCTATAGTACTACGCTTAAATTCATAAAATCTAGGTGTCATAGAAGAAAATTCATCATAACAATTACCGTGAAAGTATTTATAGTAAAGGCAAAGGGAAGGTGATTCACGACGGTGGGAAACTGAGTGAAACCGAGATGCCAGGTCAGGACGATAATATGGCATATTCTTCTTTGGATTTTATTAAGGATCTCTAATGTATAGCAGAAGCGCCAGACCATATGTGACAGCAATACCCAAAACAAAGGCGAATGGTAGGTTTATAAATATGTAAGATAGATTGTGGCGAGAAAAATTGTCTAAAACGACACAGTGAACCAACTTTCCTAGGAGCAATCCTAGCAATGGATTCAATATAATCTTTCCGCTTCATGTCAACGGAAAACATTGAGGCGAGAAGATGCAATGAGTCACTCTCCTGGAACTTAGCTTCTTTTAATTTACTTCCACAAAACACACCTTAGAACGCAAACATTGAAAACATTAACATCGAACCGATTGAAAATGGCTAATGAATTGGCCGAAAGCGCTTCGGACAACAATCATTACGGACAGTTTCTGCCATCCTTTAGCACCCCCAAAAGGGGAACTGTAACAACATTAAAAAAACTTAATAACTAAATGTTACCTTGTGTCTGTTACGTTCAATGAAACATGTATTTTTCAGGATTTTATGTACATGAATTATATCTGCATTTTTCGCAGATGTTAGATAATTTTGCGATGTTCATTTTTTTCAGTTTATTTATTCATTTGCTATTCTTTCAATTTTCTATGTCATTTTTCTTTTTTCTTTCTTCATACTTTCTTTCTTTTTTCCTTATTCTTTCTTTTTTTTTTACTTTTTTTTATTCCTTCTACTGCTTTCTTCAATTAAGATATTTTTCGTCTAATTTATAAGTTTTTTCAATTTTTCATTATTTTATTCTACTTTTCTTAGAAAAAAAATTCTGTTCATCCGCCATTTTAATAAAAGTCTTTGTATCAAAACTCAAATAAAGAGGATTTAAAAAAAAAATAAATGGCTATCGGGAATTGTAAATGTTACTGCCAATCTTCTTTTAACAACAAATAAAATTGGTCATGTGAAATTAAGTGCAAATAATAATCAGTGAGCCAATGGAGCATTCAAAATATTTGCATTCCTTTCGATTTTTACTTCCTTTCTTTTTCTTTTTTTTTTTCTTCTTTCCTTTTCTTATTTTGTTTCTTCTTACCGGTTACTTTTCCTTCTCTTCATCTTTCCTTCCTTCCGTCACCTTTTCCTTCTGTCCTTCCTTCTCTTTTGTTTTATTTTTCCGACTTTCTTATTTCTTCTTCCTTCTCCTTTTTCTTCCATTCTTCTCTTTTTTCTTTTTTTACGTCTACATTTCCTTCTCTTATTCTAACCCGCTTTCTCATTTTATTTCCTTTAGACTATTTTCCTTCCGTATTTGTCTCGTTAGTACTTGTTTTTTTTCTCTCCCCTTTTTGTTATTTCTTCTTTACTTTTTCCTTCATTTCCTTCGTTTCCCTTTTTTCCTGGCTTTCTTCTATTGTTTTTCTTCTTTTCTTTTTTTAATTTTCCTTCTCCATTTTTTCTTTCTTGCTTCTGTTTTTTTCTTTTTTCGCCTTTTCGTTTCTTATTATTTCTTTTCGTTCCATCGTTCTTCTATTCCTTCTTTTTTTCATTTCCCCCTTCTCTTTTCTTTCCTTCAATCTAGTTTTATTTCCTTCTTTATAGTTTTCTTTTCTTCCTTATTTTTTCTTTCTTCTCTTCTAACTTCTTTTTCTTTTCTTTTCTTTCATTTTTTCTTCTTTTTCTTTTTTCTTCCTTCCTAATTTTCTTTCCTTCGTACTCAGATTCCTTTCTGCCTTCACTTTTTGCTTCTTTCCTTCTCCTTCATTCTTTTTCCTTCCTTTTTTCCCATTCCCTCTTTATTATTGCTTCCTTCCTTCCTATTTTCTTTCCTTCTTTCACTTTTTCGTTCTTCTTTTTTTCCTTCTTTCCTCTCGTTTCCTTTTTCTTCTTTTTCCTCTTCTTCTTCTTCTTTTTTCTGTTGTTTTCCTCCCCTTTCTTGCCTTTCTTTTTCTTTCAAGTTAGTTCTTTCTCTTTTTCTTACTTACCTTCATTTTTCCTTCTTTTCTATTGCTTCCTTCCCATTGTTTCCTTCCCTCCTTCCTTCCGTCATTTATTCTTTTCTTCCTTCACTTCTCGTTTGTTCTTTCCTTTTTTTCTTGTACTTCTTTCCTTACTTCTTCTTGCCTTTCTTTCTTTTTCTTTCTTTTTCTTTCCATTCCAATTATCCCCTCTTTCTTTCTTCCTTTCTATTTTCGTTTTGCTTTTTATTTTTTTCCTTTCTATTCTAACCCCGTTTCCTTTCTGTTACTTTCTTTTCATTCAAATTTTTCTTTCTTACTTTTCCAGTTTTTCTTTCTTTCTTTCTTTCTTTCTTTCTTTCTTTCTTTCTTTCTTTCTTTCTTTACTTACTTACTGTTAAGCTTTCCTATCACTTGTTTATTTATTTTATTTATTTTCTTTTTTAATTGTCTCTTTTTTTTTCATTGTTTCTCTTCTCTTCTTCTTTTTTCCTCTCCACTTTCCTATGTTGCTTTTATTCTTTCTCTTCTTTTTTTCCGTTGTTTGCTTTTAACCTCTTCCGCTTGCTTCGTTTACCTCTTTCTTATTCCCCTCTCTCTATTTATTACTTCTTTTCCTCCTTTTTAATTATATTTTATCCTGTCTTTCTTTATTAGATTTTTTAAATATATGTTTTCCCAATTGTCTTTCTTTGTTTCTCCTCTTCCTTCCCATTCAGATGGATCTTTTATTCCTCTACTGGTTTACTCGAACACTCAAAAAATGACTGCAATATTTAAGTAATTTTGCAAGTGCATTGGTTATATCTTCAGCATGAGTTATCAAAGATTTTGCATATACAATTAAAGCTATTTCTACATGCAATAAAGAAGTCTCCTTTTTAAATCATTAAAACTAAAAGTAAAAATAACCAAAGAAACATACAACGAATCCATATTGTCAGTAAAATGAAGATAATATTTAAGTAATTTTGCAAGTGCATTGCTTATATTTTATGCATAAGTAATCAATGATTTTTATATATTAAATCAATTTATTGCATAATGTAAGAAAGAATTCTGCGTTTTAAATCATTAAAAGTAAAAAATATACAAAGAAAGCTAACACGACCGGTACAGTTAAAAAAAAAAGAATTGACTGTAATATTTAAGTAATTTTAAAATTAATTGGTTATAATAAATAAAAATGAAAAATATAGTTTTTATCTATACTCTGTTGTCGAATGTAAAAAAAGTGACCTTTCTAAAAGATTAAAAACAAAAGTATGCAACGAAATGTAACACGAAGCAAAAGAAATATAAAGCATTGTATTAGCAGCCTGATCTCACAACTTACAGATAATATATTCCTATGTTATAGTAGCGAAAGTTTGGCGTCGAGTAATTTCTCCTGTTGCTATAACAACGAGATATTTCATTAGTAAATAGGCCATATCAGGCTGCGTGAACGATAAATACAAGTCATTTTGTGTCTTATGACATGCAATAGATTTTAGGAATTTTGCAATTCTTTTTCCATTTACTTACTTTTCTTCAAGTTTTCTTTTTTTTTTTTAGTCTTTCCGTTTTTTTCTTTCTTTCTCAGTTTTATTAACCGTATCTTTTTGCTTATGAGACGCCATTTTTTTCATATAAAATATCTCCAAAAACGATCCCGCGTCCTATCAGTGATAGGAGTTAACTTCTTTTTCGAATTATTACATTCTAAATCTTTTTCTTTTTATGTGCCGTGTCCTTTCAGGGCGTAGGCGATTATGGCTCTCTACTTCCCCCTATCCCTTGTGGCTCTCAATAAGTTTCGTGCCTCTGCCAACTCCCTCAGACCACGTTCTGTCATCCACTTGCTTAAGCCCGCCAGGTATGGCATGCGTTGCTTTCCCTTGTCTCTTTTTTCCCTCTTTTCACCCTGTGAGTATCAGATTCTCCAGACCCTCCTTTCTCATTACGTGTCTCAGAAATTTCATTCGCCTCTTCCTTATGCTAAGTATAAGTTTCCTCCTTGTTTGTATCCTTTCTAAGACCTCATCGTTGCTCACACGCTCGCTCCATGGTATCCTTAGCATCCTCCTGTAGAACCACATATCCGCTCCCTCGAGTCTCTTCTTCATCTTTGCGGAAATCGTCCAACATTCGCTGCTGTATAGGGAGATAGATGTCATGTAGCAGCTCAGTACTCTTTTCTTTGGCACCAACGAAATTCTCCTTTCTCGCAATATTCTGTCCCGCTTTTGGAATGCGTCCTTGGCGATCCCAATCCGTCTTCGGATCTCAGCGTCGCACCTACCGTGAAAATGCCTCCCAGATATTTAAACTTACGCACCTGCTGGATTTTAGTGTCCCCGACCTGCAAATCGCATTTCGGACTCATCCTTTTCCTGATGACTATGTATTCTGTCTTCTTGTAGTTTATTGGTACTTTTTCTCAGTCTGTGCTGAACTGGTCATGATTAGTCAAATTTTCAGGCTGAAAGATGCTATTCAATGGATAAAATTGGGGATAGTAAGGAGGGCTGTGAAGTACAATGAAAAACTTTTTTTTTCCCGATTTCTTCCTTTAAAATCTTTGGGGGCGTCTAATGCGTCATAAGCAGCGAAATACGTCACTTTTAAACCTTTTTTATGTTTTAATTTCCTTTTCTTTACAACTTCTTCCTTAGAATATTTTATTTGTTTTCTGTTTTTATTCAATTTCCTTAATTTACTCCCTATTTTAGCTTTTTCTCCTTACTCTCCTTCTCTCCCATATTCTCCTTTGCTTTCTTTCTCTGTTCTTTTCCTTTACTTCTCGCCATCTTTCTCGACCCCATCTCTACTCAGCATTTTTCTACTTTCTCCTCTAGATCCACTTCTCTTCTGGTTCCTTTTTCTTTTGTCCATCTTTCTTACCTTCTCCCTCTTCTTCTTTTTCCCCTTTCTTATTTCTTTGCCGTTTCGTACTTCACTTCTTTTACTCTTTCTTTTTGCATCATTATTATCTTTATTAATCTCCTTCTTCTTCTCTTTTGCCTTTTCTATTCCTCTTTCTCCCTCTCTCTTTTGCCTTTTCTATTTCTCCCTCTTTTCTTTGCACATACCGCTTTCTCCGCTTTCTTATACGTTTTCTCTCTTCTATCTCTTCTACCTCTCTTCTTTGCACTTTCCCTTTCTCCCTCTCTCTTTTGCGGTTTCTCTTTCTCCTTCTCGCTTTTGTGTTTTCTCTTCCTCATCTTACTTTTACGTTTTCTCTTTCTCCCCCCTTTTTGCACTTTCTCTTTCTTTCTCTTTTATACTTTCATTTTCCCCCTATCTTTTACGCTTTCTCTCTTCTACCTCTTTCCTTTGCACTTTCGCTTTCTCCCTCTCTCTTTTGTGTTTTCTCTTTCTCCTTCTCACTTTTACATTTCCCTTCCCCCTCTTACTTTTCCTTTTTTTTTCTTCCCCTCTCTTCTCTACTTTTTCTTTCTCCCTCTCTATTTTACGTTCATGTTTCTTTCAAAAGTTAGGCAATTTTCGGAAAGTTACTCTAAAGCATGTGTTGATAAACTGAAGATTTTAGTTAATTGTTTTTATTTTTTTCCCGCAAAAATCTATCTTACACATTTATCAGTCTGCCATTCGTCCATGCATTGAATATTGCTGTCACATCTGGTCTGGTGCTCTTGCGATATACTTAGAGATTCTTGAGAAAATACAAAGAAGAAACTGCAAGCTTATTGGTCTTCATTCGGCATTTCGACTCTTCCAAAGTAAAGTACTTTCCCTGTACTTTTTCTATAGATATTTTTATTGGTAATTATTCTAATGAGTTTTCCTCTTTGAAACATAGACTTCACGAATTTAAGCGCTTTCCTATATTGGCAGCCATTTTACAGTTTAAATTTCTGGATGTAATCGTAATTTCTATGCTAATGGGTTTTTTTTTCTGTTGCACTTCTCGCTTGTGGAAATATCTTCCGACTTCTTGCTTTCCAGTCAACTTCGATCTTCAAAAACTTAAATCCAATGTCAATCGTCATTTTCTGTCTTGTTAATTCCTGTTCTTTTATTGTTCTCTTTCCGTAATGTTTTAGTCTCTCATATTCTTTCACACTCAGTAACCATTTGCTCCTTAGTGGCTTTATTGCCTTTCTTGGGGATGAAATGGTTCAAAAGAAATACCTGTTCTGAAACCGTCTGAGAAAAAAGGTTAATAAAACCCTGAGAGGATTCCTTAAGAAATAAATTTAAGAGTGAAAATTCGATAGACGAACAAGCAATGCGATCTTTGCTTTTTGCTTGTTCTTTTTTGGTTGGGGAGGGGGGTTGTCCTTTAATTTTATACTTTGGCATTTTAAGTTGTTAAAAAATTAAGCCTCCTTATAACGTCGTTTCGCTCATAAAGGGAACTTAAAACGTGAGGCATATAAAAATTCAATGAAACTTATACAGCGACTTACGGGCTAATCGATTTTTATCGAAAAAAATATTTTCAGGCCGTTTTTCTTTTACTCATGGGAAAAAAAAATAGAAAATGATCAAACATTGAACCATTCCAAGAGTTATATCCAAAAATATAAATGTGTTAAGGCCGTGATTGTAAAACTGGTAAACGTTTCAATGCCGTTATATTCCTTTTGTCTTTTAGGAAGAAAAGAAAGAAAGAAAGAAAGAAAGAAAGAAAGAATGAATGAATGAATGATAGTGATAGGGAGAATAAAAACAACAGAAAGCAAGAGAATAATTAAACTACGTTCCTTTATGTGCTGAGGTACCAACTATACCGGTTTTCCCATGTTTCGCGTATATTATTAACAAAATAATATTTTTATATATATATATATATATATATTAGTGCTCCACTATAACAAACGGCAATCTTAATCAACAATAAATTTATACAGCATGCGAGAAATAAACGCACATAAATGCTCAATCTTCACAAGCACAGAGCAATTATATTTAATTTTAAGAAACTTGCATAGAGTCTTACCGGATAATCGATTTTCCCTGAAACGGATCTTCAGGCTGGAAGCGCTGTTTTTTGGGGTTTTTTTCTCATGAAAAAAGATGAAAAACTTAACAAACTTTCACCCATTTCAAGAGGTATATCCAAACGAATTGATGTGTTTATTTTCTAAAAGTACAGAGTAATCATATTTAATTTTAAGAAACCTGTACATCGGCTTACTGGCTAATCGATTTTCACTGAAAAGGATCTTCAGGCTGGAAGTGCTGTTTTAACAGAGTAACCACACAGAGTAATCCCGCGTATATCGGCTTGTTGCTTATACATCATCAGCCTAACACTTATAATGCCCCTCACCTAAAAGGAAATTCAACAGTAACAATTTTAAAAACATTATTTTAACACCGAACTAATAACTTCACTTAGAAGTGTATATATTTGTATGTATGTTTGAAGCGTGTATATCTTTATGTAACGAAGTACTTGTACCGCTTACTGCCAACACGTACGGACGAAATGACTAGCACGAGACTTGAATCTTTCATTATTTAACGCTACCAGTACTTCGTCAGTTAGTCTCGGCCAGTCTGTTGTGAAAGCCCCACCCACCCCGGAGCCAATGTCCGAAACGTGGGACCTTACATTCTAGTCTGCGATGTCTGAGAGACTGCCCAACTTCCCTCTGAAGCGTTTCTTTATATATCCATCTGTCAAATAGTTTCTTTCTCATGTACGCTCATATCACGCGCAGTGAAACCCGCAGGTTCACCATTGACAACAGGAGAATAACGGATCTTCGCCCCACTCTGGGTCTGGTGTCGTTTCAAGTCAACCTGGCTTCCTTGATAATCTGGTATGAAATTGACTGCAGAATCTATTTTGATATCATAATGCATTTATGTGTACTATGTACTTTTGATTGTAATTACATTGTATATTTTCTTCTCTTTCAGAGCTCTTGGTTATGGCAGTGCAGGAAATCCCTACACGTTGGCGTCAAGTTATCCGACATTTTGTGGCGGTTGCTACTACAAACCACCAGCAGCGATCGAACCTGCGCAGAGCTTCCCGCCACCTTTCCGACTTGTTTAAAATGTTCAGAAGAATGTGGAAGCTATATATATATATATATATATATATATATATATATATATATATATATATATATATATATATATATATATATATATATATATATATATATATATATATATATATATATATATATTAAAAAAGAATGAAAACTACACAGGAGGATATTTTCCACTGAAGAACTGTATACAACGAATTTGAACTTGGGATTTTCGAGAAAGAACTTCCCGATAATATTCTTAAGTTTTAATAAGCACTGGCAGATTTAATAATCGACGAAAATATCTATCACTGGAAAAAAATAATTTACAAGTGTTTGGATACATTTTCTAACTATCGATTCAAGTGACATTTTAAAAGATTAGACACTTTTTAAATTGAAAATATTGCAGAAACAATCGCTCGGCATTTTTTAAAAAAACTAATTTTATACTGCCAATTCTTATCTTTAAATTTTCTCGGAATTCTGGAATTTTTCCTGTGACGTCACGAATGGCTGATCAAAATTTCTAACAGGCAGATCATGTTCTTGGGCGTATTGTACGTTTCTAATGGGAACACTATGAAATTCGGAAAGTAATTATTTTTTAGCTACCTTTGCAGGTGATCGCAGTATCCTGAAATTTGTCATCAGGAACAGTTGCAATAAATTATCTACCCGAAAAAAAAAGGAAGAAATAGTGTCCCAAAAAATAAAATACATATTTGTGAGAAAAAAAAAAAAATTCCTATTTTTCCTTTCAGAATTTATAATACTTTCCAATGTAGGAACGACGAACATTTCTTAAGCATCGGATAAAAAAGAAATACAAAAAGGCGATACTTTCAGAGAATTATAACTTTGGCATAAAGCTTCACTCTTTAAACAATCTGCGAAGCTCTGGCACTTTTTACTATTTTCGAAACGAAACAATTTTGCTACTGCGCATGCTCTGGAAATTGGGCGTTAGTAATAATACCAATAATACCCTGAAGCGGCTTAATAAAGGCAACTTAGTAAATGTGTCTATTACAACGCATACAATAAAGGAAAGACTTAATTTTAACAGCAATGACATGGAATATAATACTATCTCTGTCCCATAATAGATGTTACATTTAGTGTATGAAATATGTATAAAAATGCAGCCAATTTTATGGGACAGGGGTTGTATATATGAAAGAAAATTCCTTTTTCAAACATGGATCAAATAACCTTAAACAAACAGTAACTAAGAAAAAATCTGTCATAGGCAGAAAATATCTTGTATATGAACAAGACTGACCTTTTGCATGCTTCCTGAATGTGTGTTATATAAATCGGGAGATTTATCAGCAAATCACAGTTAAGAATAGAAAAAAAGTTTTAAAACCTGTTCGCTTGAAAGAATCATCTTTTTTAGGACTTGGAATTCATATAAAATGAAGCGGACATAAAGACTGGCTAAGAATTAGGACAACCAAACGAATAGTTATAATAAAAAATGTCTTTGAAATAATAATTATTATTATTATGATAATAAAAAGACGTTATTATGTTACTGATTTTATTACTATAATATTGATACGTCATAATACTGACATAATGATATCTTACTCGGTGATATTAGTGACAACATATGATATATCATTAATATCATCGTGATGTCCTTATATAAGATATTATTCTTATGATGATATCTATATTATTGTCATCATGATAAGATATATATTATAGGAATTATGATATAATGATATATAATTATTGACATATGTGATATCATATGGTATAATTTCATATTGATGATCTGATGATAAAAGATGGTATTGAAAAAATAATTATGTAAATGAATATTTTAAATACGAAGATTCCAGAAAATAAAAACCAACCGAGAATTTAAGTGTTGTCTGAAGGTCTGACATGAATTATTTTCCTTATACACCAAATTATTCGCAACAGTATCTTCTTTGTTGTTTTTATCACAACGCTTCGATCCGTATGTTATATTTGCCTACTTCGAGGACATGTTGCATCCAGCAGTCTCTGGGAAGCTGCTAATCCGTTTTTGAAACTTCTATAACAGTCCCAGTGTCAAAACCTCGAGGTGGGAGTCTCGCGAGCACGAGATTTTGATACTACGACGCGTGAACTGTGAAATATGATGATTCTATAAAGTAAAAAAAAAAAATGGAATATATACACTTGAGTTAGGTCAAAATACATGTCACCTGAAATGACTTGAAAAAAAAATAAACACCAAAGATAAAGACACTAACATGAATAAATAGTGAAATAAATCTGAAATTGAAAGAACTACAAGATTGTAACTAAAAGGAACGCTTGACCTTGCCTCGTGAGGTTACGGGTTTCTAGAAACTCAACCAAGCAACTGAGCATGCGTAGTTGGTGCTTGTCTCGCCGTAGACATTTGGACTCGGCTTTTTAGGACACTCAATGAATGTTAATATAGTAATGTGATATCCTGTCTTGTATGTTTGATGTAATATTATGAAACTATTCAAGAAAATAATTTGATTTCAGTGTTAAACAGATTCGTAAAAATGAATGAAAAAAATCAAAAGCAAATATTATAAAGCGATCAGTACACTTTACATCATCGTTTGTTGTTATTCAACATCATCGTTTGTTGCTAAATCACTATAAATGTTTAACAAAAAGGTTTTCACAATACAATAATGTTCATCTCGTTTAATATTTATCTCTATCTTCATCTTTTCTATCTATCTGTAATTTTTTAAAATAACCTTCAAACTGTTGCTAAAAATGGTTTGTAAATTTTAACACCTTCAAAACGAAACCATTCTTCTATCATTGCTTTCAGTTCATCTTTGGTTTTACAAGGAGTTTTGATGGTCTCTCGCTCAGCTGCACACATGATAATCAAGGGGATTGCAGTCTGGGCAGTTAGGAGGGGTGATGTCATCGCAGAAATTGTCTAACAGCCATGACTTGGTTCTCCTGCTTGTGTGGCCTGGTGCAGAGTCCCGTTGCCAGACATAAGGTCTTCCAGCAGCATCCCTCTTGGCCCAGAGCAGTACTACCTTCTCTTCCTTGAGTTTGAGGCTCTCACCAACAAATTCGGGATTTATTATTAGAACGCTCAGAGTGAGTTTTCCGAGCTACCGTGCCTTCGTAATCACAATTAGATTCATCAAACTCTTCCGAATCCTCTGTACTTTCCTCAGATTGACACAAAAAACACTCTGGAATGGTCGTATTGGAACTTCCGGGGCGAACGCCAAGCAGTACAGCATGCCGTTTCCAAATTTCTGTACAGAAAAAGAGAGAGAGAAATATCATGATTATTTTCAATCTGATCTTTTATAAATATGTGATTTGAGATAATCGCCAAGCCGTTCCATCCAGAGAATTAGATGCCGGTTCAAGCAAAGATATACAAGTGATAGAAATTATTAGGAGGATTTGAGATAATCAATTCATCGTGTCTAGAAGAAACCTCAACAGAATGCAGAAAGCACTGAACGGCCGTTTTATCATATGTATATATATATGTGTGGGGGGGGGGGTAACAAGGTAATGTCGACCATGGTCTTTCTGGAATATAACGTTAAGAGCTTTCAAAGCCTACATCTGATGACTTTATTTTCTCATCTGAAACATAAAGTCATTTCTCAGAGATTAATAGATTTTTATTCATATTCTAACGCTATTTCTTACCGCTTTAAACGTTATATTATATTATTTACCTAACGTGTTCTTTCCTATATATATATATATATATATATATATATATAAACATATATTATTAAATATAACAGACAATGAATGTCTATTATGTCTGATTATGAGCCGTTCTAAAGTTCGAATGTTTGCTTTAATTTCTGGTGAAAATAAAGACAAAAATTGTCCAACATTTGGGTATTTATTTATTAAGTTGGTCCTAAACCTTTCAGCTCACATGAGCCATCCCCAGAGTGGTTGTACAGACATGAAACAAAGATATCCACCGTCGAAGATGATATTTTGTTATTTTGACATCGAAAATTGCTATGCGACGATAACGGTCGCGGAACAGCAGACGCAGATCGTAAGTTCAACATGCGGTTCTATGACGTCATACCACGCGATAGACCGAAGACAGAGCCAATGTCTAGATGCAATGTAATGTGTTGTGACTAGTTTAAAATGTAATTTTGTTGAGTGTGGGTTGCTTTGTTTTAATGTAGATGGCCTCCAATATCTGAAAGTTCTTTTTACTGTCTGTGTATGTGAGTATTATTGTGTTATCACCTAATATCTGTCTAATATTATGTACATGGCTATGCTTTTCTAAGAAAACGTTGTTTAATAAAACTAAGATCAGAAAGGTGACAGGTAAGTCTATGGGAGAGCGTGGTTCTAGTAAAACCAATATATGTAGTAGTTTTATTATTAGTATGAAATACAATCTCTGAACGGGCATGTAAATTGATAAACTACATTGTTTTTTGTAGAGGATTTAGTTGTAGGGTTATTAGAGACTATGAGGTCAGTTGTTTTAAATTATATATATATATATATATATATATATATATTTTTTAAATCAATTAATTTATAATATTAATGCTCTGTAAATTTAAATTTACATTGAGCACTATTGTGTAAACATAAAAATATCTATAAGAACACCGGATTTTATATCTTACTGTTCTTTCTTTTTTATTTACATATATATATATATATATATATATATATATATATATATATATATATATATATATATATATATATATATATATTCAAACTTTTCATTCATTACTTCCTATTGCATCAGCTTCTTTTGCTTTCTGTCTGTCTTTCTTTTAGTAATTGTTCTATTTCAGTTTTTCTTTATATCTTTTTGCTTTAACTTTTCTTTGTTCTTTTTTACAATTTGCTTTCTAGTCGAATTATCCTTCGTTTGTTTTGTCTTCTTCTTTCTTTTTGTCTTTCTTTTTTTCTATTCCAGTTTTTCTTTCTTTCCTCCTTCCTTTTCATTCCAATTTTTCTTTGCTTCTTTCCAAATTTTCTTTCTTTTAGAATTATCCTTTCTTTCTTTCTTTCTTTCTTTTTTTCTGTTCCAGCTTTTCTATTATTTCCTACCTTATATATTTACTTCTTTTCCAATTTTCTTTCTTTTCAATTACCCTTTCTTTCTTTCTTTTTTTTCTTTCTTTTCTTTCTGCTTCAGCTTTTCCATTATTTTCTTCTTTCTTTTCATTCCAATTTTTCCTTTGTTTTTATTCCAATCTTCTTTCTTTTCCAGTTATCCTCTCTTTATTTCTATCTGTCTTTCTCTGGTTATTTATTTATTTATTTATTTAAAGAAATATTATTCTTTCTTTTTTTCAACTTTTTTTCTTTTATTTTTTTCAACCTTTTCTTTTCTTTATTTCATTCTTTCGTACAGTTTCCTCTTTCTCCGTACTATTTTTTCTTTCTTTATTTCCTTTCCTTAGAATTTGTCTTTCTTTTTCAATTTCCTGTCTTTGCCAATCATTCTTTCTTTTTCATTATATTTCAGTTTCTTTCTTTCTTCTATCCCTCCTTCGACTCTCTCTTTCTTCTTGCACCTATTGTAATATTTTTAAAATAATTTCACCTCAAGTAAACCAATAAAGCCACTACGATCATTAAGGGGTTACTGGGTGTTAGAAAATATGAGAAAAATATACTATTAAAGAGAATGGACAATAAAAGAACAAGAAACAAGAAGGCAGAAGATAACGAATTGTGCCACAATTCTGTATGTTACATAATAAATCGTCAGAAGATAACGATTGACAATGCGTATAAATTTTTGAATAAAGTTGATTGGGCAGCTAGAAGCCAGATGCAAGTTCTACAAGTGAGAAGTGTAATAGAAGAAACTGTTAGCATAGAATTTACGGTTACATCTAACCATTTCAACAGTAAAATGATGAGACCTAGCCGCCAATCTAGCACTGCGCTTAAATTCATAAAGTTTGGTTAGCATAGAGGAAAGTTAATCAGAACAATTACCATGAAAATCTTCATAGAAAAGGCACAGGGAATCTACGTGTAAACGATGGGAAAGTGACTGAAGTCGAGATGACAGTTCAAGACCGACATTTCAGATTCTGCTTTAGATTTCAACAAGAATTTCCAAATATATAGCAGCAACACCAGACCAGATGTGACAGCAATATTCAAAGAAAGGACGAATGGTAGACTTATAGATATGTAAGATAGTAAGATGTATAAAATATACTAGAAAGACTATTCCGGCTGTCTTCCAAATGGGGAGGAATTATCTGAAAATTCAATCTTGCATTTTCTTCTTGTATTTTTGTTGTTACCTGATCTCAAACTTTGAACTCTGGCATCTGTGGAAAATACGTAATATCGGCGTCATACGAATAAGAGACAGACTAATGAGAAAAGGAGGCCTTGCTCGTTGTTAACATATTTCTTTTGGTAATCTGTCTCTTTTCATCTGGCTATGAAAGTATTTTCAATTAAAATTAAAATGCTGAAGAATACATTGGCTGGAAACCTTATTACAAAAAATCAATAAAAAAATGAAAATATTTTTAAAAGATATCTGTAGATAATTGATGCTTTTACAAATAATGCATGAATAGAGAAAGAAATACAAGAAAAACAACCATTTTCCTTTTCTCTTTTATACTTCATCTTTCATCCTATCTATCTCTCTTAATTTCTCACTTTTTTCTTTGAGTTTTCTCTCCTTTTCCTTTGCAGTTTTGTCTTTCGCGTTTACTCTGTTCCTTTCTTTGTCTATCACTTTTTGTTTCTCTTTATCCATTTTTTTAATATTGTCTTTCTCTCTCTCTCTCCTTTCTTTATGATTCTCTCTATCGCTTTTTTGTCTTATTTTTTGTCGCTTTCTCGTTTGTCGCTTCACATCTTCTCTTTCATATTATTATTCTCTCTCTTTTTCTTTGTGTCTCTGTCCATCTTTTTCGTTTTCTTTCTTTTTTTTGTCTTCTTTTTTTATCACTCATTCGTTTTCTATGTCTTTCTCTCTCCATCTTTCTCCTCGCTTTCTTCTTATCTTTCCCCCACTTTTCATCTTTTTATTTCCTCCCTAATGATTTGCTTTCTATCGTTCACTCCCCTTCGCCCATTTATTGGATGTTTCGCAGACTTTCCTTTCTTTTTCTTTATTTATTCATTGTTTATCTGTTTGGTTGGGTTTATTATTGTCAAATCTTGGCGTCTGGTGTGAGTAAAGCTCATCTTTTCTGTGTCTTTCATCAGCGGATACTAACTCACCATTATCCCCATTCAAAATGCAGACGATTCTCTTTAGTGACATCACTTCCTTCGAGCAACATCATTTTTGCAGTAATTGGCATTGCTTGCCTTTCGTTTTTTGATCCCAAATCTGAAAAACACGTTTGTTTGTCTACTACGTAGGTGCCTTTATTGCAAAAAAAAATGATCTTCCCTAAAAGCTATCATGAAAAGGGCGTTTTCTTCCTTCGTTTTTTTTATTTTATTTCTTTTCTTTTTTCGACTGATTTCTATTTACAAAACGATTTTAACTTTCATATAACCATATAACGGCTACTTATCTCTTCACTCACAAAATTCTTTGTCACTCTCTCTCTCTCTCTCTCGCTCTCTCCCTCTCTTCCCCCGCTCTATCCTCCCCTTCTTTACTCTCTCTCTATCCTCTTGTGTGTGTGTGTGTGTGTGTGTGTGTGTGTGTGTGTGTGTGTGTGTGCGTGTGTGTGCACACGCGCGCGCGTGTGCGCACGCGCGTTCAGATACTATATGCAGCAAAACAGCTGGAAGGATTCAAATTAAATTCAATAATTACGCGTCTCTTGAATAAAACAAAGTGTGTAGTTTGATATACCTGGGTCTATCTTCTATATGCCGTGTTCCTTCCGATTGTGGATCTCTACAACTTCCTATCCCTCGTAGAGTTTCTAACGCCTCCCCCCCCCATTCTCCCATCAGTCCACACAAGCTTGTCAGTTCGGGGATCCGCTGCCTTCCCCTATCTCCCTTGTGTTCGATGTGCCCTGTGAGTATTAATTTTTCCAAAGTTATCCTTCCTCATTATGGGTCCAAGGAATTTCAGATGTCTCTTTCTGGTACTGAATACAAGTATTCTTTCTGTTGCCGTTTTCTTTAAGACTTTCTCGTTGTTTACTCGCTCCATCCACGATATTCTCTGTGGAATCACATTTCCATGGCTTTCAGTTTCCTCTTCATCTTTTGGAAGACTGTCTAGCATTCACTGCCATAGAAGAGGATCGATATCACCAACAAATTCGGCACTGTATTTTTTTTTTATTTCTACCGAAATTTTCATGTTTGGGGGGGGTCGGGGGGTGAGCTTTCAGAATACACCTTTCGCTAATCTAACAGACGTTCGGTTTTCGATGTCACATTCTCTATCCTCTGTTAAAACACTTCCCAGATATTTAAACTTGTCCGCAATAACAGCATCAAAGTTACTTCGTTTGATTTGTCTAGACCTTTGTTTGAAAGTCTATATATTTATAACTGATTATACGGTCTTTTTATATGTCTTAAAATAATTGTCAGACTTTGTCCATTTCATAATGTGTGACGTCATTTGTTTACATTTGGATACGCATCGAGCAGATATGAATGTACGTGAGAAAATCATGGGGAATTGTAGTTTAAAAAAAATAAAGTCGACCTTGCTAACCGAAACGCTCCTCTGTGGCTCAATCGGTAAAGCACGTCAGGCTATATGACGATTCCGTATAGGTTACAGGTTCGATTCCTGTCGGAGGAAGCATATTTTCTATGAAAATTTCTTGGACATTCAAGCCGGTAAATGACGTTAATACTGTTTATTACAAGCAGTATGGCCAGATTGTGAATGTCACTCCAGAATATGAGACAGGTGAGTGTGTGTTCGAGATAATGATAGATCGAGAAGCCTTCACTTACATTCCCAACAGCTTGGAGATAGGCGGGAAACACTACCCTGTCATTGTGACGGGTAGGAAACCAGCTTGTTGGAAGTGTGGTGAGATTGGTCATTTCGCTCCTTCCTGCCCAGAGAAGAATGCCTCTGGAGTCCCGCCTAAGTCCGATACCCCTCGAACTGATACTTCTTGTTCCGTGGCGCCTGTAGTGGGCCTATCTGTGACTGGCACCGGTGGTGGAAAATCCCCGGTTGGTTCTCTTCCAGAGGCCACATTCGCTGCCAAAAGAAGACGGAACATAAGCAGGAATGGCAAGTGGTGGGTAGAATAAGAGGGAAGCCCCATGCTGCGAGATCTCTGTCCTTGGAAGCCCCCAAGAGCAAGGAGACCAACAGTCCCATTCCCAAGGATGATACTCCTGCTAGTTATGCCCAAAAGCTACACCAGCAGTCAAAGAGATTTGACCCAGGCTATGAGAATTCCTTGAAAATTAAGGAATTAGACAAAAAGCTAAGACAGAAAAACCAGCCTGGATCAGTGGAGGTACCGCGTCCCTCTGCCTCTTTATCATTTTCCCCGCGAAAAATATTAGCTCCCCCACCCCCACCAATGACTAGGTCACTGTCCTTAACGCCCTCAAAAATGGCCTTCTTGAAAAAGGCGTCCACATCCTCTGGGAAAGTTGATAAAAGACCAGTGGGGGTACCTCGCCCCTCGGCCTATGCCCCAAATTCCCCATCATGTAAACCTCCCAATGTGACTAGGTCCCAGACCCCAACCCCGATGAATATATCCCCCTCTAAAAAGATGCCTATTGCTTCTGCATCACAATCTTCCACCATCTCCTGCACCAAACTCCCAAAAGATGCAGCGAAGCCCTTCGTTGGAAACTAAGGAGAAAAGGCGAAGGGCTAAATTGCTCTACAACCTTGGAAACTGGCTCCTGGTCCCGGCATACATGGGGAATGGTGGGGGAAGCCATCAAAGGAATAAAAACTTTCACCACCAATTGCAGTCTGGAAGTCTGAAAAGGCGAAAAAGTTACGTCAATTCTGCTCGGGAAGGGTCCCACTTTTTGATCACCCCTCCCTCTATAGAGCACTTAAATTAACATTTCCGTGGGATATCGGGGGTCTCGCGACTGAGGGTCATATGAATAAGGAAATGGGCCATGGATCGATGGGCGAGGCCGTCGGCATCCTCACCCCGACAATTTTTAGGGCAGGTGGCCAACTCTATTCGATCTAACAATGTCTCTCTTTTTAGCCAGTTTGTCCAGGGGCTGAGGTCGGAGTCTCGAAAGGCGAGACTCGACCGCGACCTTCGGCGCCCTGGGGTGGGTATATGTGCTGTACAAGAGATTCGTTTCCATTCTGGGGACCATGATGATATACTGACGAAGAGGTTTGACCTCTTTTCAGCGTGTTATGATGGCCGCTCTAGGTGGGTTTCTTGGCTGGTGAACCGTTCCTTGAATGCTGCATGTACGCTTGTCTTCGCGGATCTGGAGGGCAGGCTTTGTGTCGTGGATGTTACCATAAAAGATCAGGCATTTCGTCTCATTGGGGTTTATGTGCCCAATGATCACAGGGAGCAGACCGACTTTTTTCGGCGGACCGATCCGTTTCTGACGACTTCTCGTCGGGTAATTTTAGCGGGTGACTGGAATGCCGTCCTCGATCCCGATATAGATCGCACGGGCACTAGATCGGGTACTAACAACCCGGATGTAGAGGCATTTCGGGACTTTATCGATAGGTTAGATCTTGTCGATAAGTTCAGGAATGAATTTCCCTTTGACTAATAGGGGCAGCTCGGCTTCGGTGTTGCGTACAATCTACATTGACCGAGTCTTAGTTAGGCGAGTCGATCTAGGGCTCTTAGGCTGTCCAATTCATTATACTATAGTTTATTCGGACCATAGGCTTGTCCGGGTTCGTTTAAACTTAGATAAGCCTAGAATTAGAACGGCTGGTTATTGGAAATTCAACACATCGTTGTTCGATGATAAGGATTTTCAGGACCAGTTTTTACTAACTCTAATGCGGGAATTGACGGGCTCTGGTTGGGAATAAGTGGTGGGATCACCTTAAGGCTACTATTAGGTCGTTTGCGGCTGATTATAGTAAGCGACTCAACCAAGATAGATTAGCAGAGCAAACGGCACAAGAAGCTAGATTAGAAAGGGCTATAAAATCGGGAGATAGTGGGGAAATAGCCGTAGCTAGGGCAGAGTTGGCCTCCTTGCTTATCAAGAAGGATCAAGCTCTGATAGTTAGGGCTAGATTAAAAAGGATGTCTTCCAAGGCAACAAATATGGCCGCTGAACTGCGAGCTGAAGAAGTTCGGAGTATCGCAGACCGATACATGGCTAGCGTCACATTGACGAATGGGCGTACCGTGACTACAAACGATGGCATATGCGAGGCTTTCCGAGCTCACTTTCAGGAGCTTTTTATCAGGGAGCCCGGTCTGAGTTCGACTCAGTTCGACGCCTATTTGGCTGACTTTCCTCGCCTCGGGGCGACTGAAGCGGCTGGGTGCGAGGGTCCGATAACAGAGGAGGAAATCTGGGACGTGTTGAAGCATGACAAGACTCCGGGTATCGATGGAATTCCCTATGAAGTGTACTTGAGGCAGTCGCACGTGTTTGTCCCTCTGCTGGCACTGATATTTAACCAATGGATGAAGAACGGGAATATTCCCGAACGCTTCACCAGAGGTTTGATCTAGTTGCTGCGCAAGGATAAACACGGAGGAGATGGGATTAATAATTTCCGGCCCTTAACTATGTTAAATAAGATTTTGGCCAAGGTCTTAGTTAACCGTTTGCAGGCTGTCCTACCTAGTCTTATTGGCCTCGAGCAGTCTTGTGCTGTGAAGGGTAGGACTATTCAGGACAACCTTCATTTGGTGCGCTTGATCGTAGAACAAGTCGACAGTGAAGCCGCGCTGATCAATTTAGATCAGTCCAAGGCATTTGATAGGGTTGACCATCGATTTCTCGAGGCTGTCCTCGAGTCGGCCGTACTTTCGATCTTGGATTCGTCTCTTGTATCTTTCCCCCCGGTGCGATGGTGGAGGTGAAAGGAGTGAGGTCGAAACCTTTCACTTTGTCCAGATCCATTCGTCAAGGTTGCCCGCTTTCGCCGATGCTGTACATTCTTACGTTGGGGCCCTTCTTGCACAAGTTAAAGGCGAATCCGGTCCCACAAGGAATTACTCTCCCTGGTTCGAACACGTCGGCCAGGTATTCCACCTTTGCCGATGACGTCAGCGCTTTTGTAAAAAGCATTGCCGAGATTGATGAAATTGGCAAGGAAATCAGCAGGTATGAAGAGGTGACAGGAGCCAAAATCAACTGCGACAAGTCTATCGGCTTTCAGTTGGGTGCGTCGAAGGGTGTTTCTCTTCTTGGACCCTTCACTTGGACGGACGGGGCTTTCAAGATACTCGGCGTCTGGCTTGGCCCCGACCTCCAGTTGGAGAAAAATTGGTTGGAGGTCCGAGAAAAGGCCGAGACTGCAGCTAGTCTGTGGTCTCGGAGGAGGCTTTCCTTAAAGAGGAGGGCGGAAGTTTGTGCCTCGCACATCTATCCCATCCTTCTTTACCGGCTCTCGGTACTTCCACTGCCGTCTGCCGAACTAATTTTATTAGTACGAGTCCTGTTTAACTTCTTGTGGGGTGGCAGGTCTCCTGCGGTCCTTCGGCCGGTCTGTTGCCTCCACCCGTCTGAGGCCGGCTCAAGTTCCTGTGACGGCCTCTTCTGGAAGGAAGACGCTAAGAAAGCATTTCTGTCTTTGAGAAGTGTGCATGAAGGCGAGGAGGAAGCCCGCCGTACTCCTCGGGCCGAGTGCTCCTTCTATCGCGAGTGTCGACGCGCTCTGAAAGACTTCACACGGGTTAAGAAAACCTCTCCGACACCCGACTGTTGTCTCCTAAGACATTATATCGGGTGTTAGTGCGGGGGCCGCTAGAGATACTCTAAGGGATGAACTCGGTTTTACGAAGGTGGAGTTTAGCCCTCTGTGGCCTTGGGCGTCTGGATAGCGGTTTCTTTATAACGACGAGGCATCACTCACCTGGAAGGTGTTGCGGAAGGCCCTCTGGGTCGGCAAAAAGCTCTGTACGGCGGGCTTGGCAGTTACGGCAAACTGCGTGCGTTGCGGGGGGGTTGAGTCCTTGGGGCACATCTTCTTCGACTGTAGCGTCGTACGACCGTTGTGCAAACTGATTGAAGGATACATGGTTCGGGTCCTAGGCGGAAAATCCTTTGTTTTTGAAGCCAAGTCCGTATGTAGCAATGTTGTACTGCAGTTGAAGAGGAATGAACACTATGTGTTCTTGTGTTTACTCGGCATTATGCGAGTCGTGGTTTGGATGACGCGACAGAAGGAATTTTATGGAGGTGAGAAGTTTTCCTCTTCTTAACTGGTTTTGATTTTTAAGCACCAGCTTAAAATCAAGATTAGAGCGGAAAGGAAGCGGCTCTCTTCATCAAAATTTGGCGAAAGGTGATTGAATGCTTCGCGTTTGGTTCGCTCGAGAGGGGGGCTAATTTAGAGTGGCATCTGGAGGTGACATAGGCTTAAGGATTTTGGTCGCCTGACTTAAAACATTTGTAATTTAGGAATAGGTTAGAGTAAGTCGTTTTCTTTTTGGTCAAATTTGCTTGATTTAACTTAGCTAGGATATGGATGGTCATTGGCCCCTTTATTTTTGTCCCCCAGTTTTTGGTTCATTTCCCCCCTTCCCTCCTCATTTAGATGAACAGAGCTTGCAGTTCTCTGGTTAAACTGTGGGATGCTTTTCGTTTTCGAGTGTGTCGTTTCGTTTATTTGTTAGCATATTTTAATGTGTGAATGCTAGAGTGAATAATTGTAGAACGGATGCATGGAAAATCATTCTATTAATCCGGCAGTATTTTTCGTCTAGTATATTTAGTCTACGGGTAATTTATGGCCGAGCCTACAGGCTCGCTAACCTCAAATTAAATTCGGCCTTGTGCCACATCTGACCGCGTGGGGCGGTTGGTAGATATCCTGCCGTTAGAGATTCTACGCACCGGCGAAACTTATATGCGTTGTTCTTGTCCTAAGTATTATCGTTCATTACCAACCTTCGTGTGATTATTCTATTCAGTAACCTCCCCTAGGTTACAACAATTTATATATTCTTTTTAGGAATATACAGTAACAATAAAATGTTCAATTTTTCCTTGCAGTGAATATTGTTTTATAAAATAATTAAATATTTTTAGTGCTGTGTAAAATGTGTGGACATACTTACTTTATGACTAATACATTTGTGAGTTCGTAGACAAGACCTTAGTCGGAGGCCACTGGTTTATCTCTTCCATTTTGTGCTTGTGGGGGTGTGTTTGTACGCACGGGTAGATCAAACAGGTCACCAAAATTGTTTTGGAACCCCGAGAAGCAGAATGCTTCTATTTTTATATCCATAAAGGAAATCCAAAATTTAACATAGAGGTGTGAATTTTTTGAATACAAGATTTTCATTATTTAGAAAATAATTTCACACTGGCTCGTAAAAGTCTTTTTCTCGAATTTTCGAGAGCGGTGAGGGGAGTTATTATTGTTATTTTGTAAATGGTCCAAAAATAACACGCAGTAAGTTTACAACTACGTCCGCAAGTAATTTGGCGGTATTTGCTCTAGTAATGATTATTTATCAAATAAAACTTCTGATAGAATTGTATTAGTTGAAAAATATATTTAAGATTTAATTCCTATAATACCTTTACACGTCTCTGCTATAACTTCTAAGGATTTGAAAGACTAGCGTAAAAGGCTTTTCATATACAATCTATTTTCCGTGTTTGGTCTCATACGAGACTAAGTTGCAATTACCAAGACTCGACCTTCTGACTGTTATCTACAAGTTCCTAAGAAAAATCAATGCTCTTTTCTTCATCTTTATTAATTTTGTTCAGCAGCAAGAATGGTTGTTGATAGTTTGACTTTTTTCTTTTTTCGATAGTATAATTTGTCCTCTTTGATACCGAACCTTTACGACATCTTGTTTAACACCCGGCAATCAGGAAAGCATCCAAATTCTCAGTGCTAGTGCAGATGTTTCAGTTTTTTTAAGGCAACCGAAATTCCATAAACACAGCAAAAACAAACGAAAGTGAAAAATGAAATTCGCTATCATCATTACATTACAGAAGAATACAATAAAACAAACAGACTTGTTCCTCCGTTTATTTCCATCCGATATATATATTTTTTCATAATAAAGGAAGCTGAGGACGTTGTTTATTGAAAGTATGAATAATTGATTCCTATTGTATCATTTTGAAGATTGCCAATTCGATTCTGCTGCTGAAAGTATACTTTCGTCTAAAAGTATGTGGACAGTTTCTATCTATATTTCTGAGATGAGGTGCTGTGATTATTTACAGTATTTACATTGTTCGAACTATTGTCCTCCTCTTTCCTGTCATATTCACGATGTTTCGGCCATTGTACGCTCTGGCATTCTTCAGGAACTGTCTATATTTTTTAGATGAGGTGCTGTCATTATTTACAGTATTTACATTGTTCGAACTATTGTCCTCCTTTTTGTTGCCATATTCACGACGTTTCGGCCGCTGTATGCTCCGGCCTTCTACAGGAACTGTCTATATATCTGAGATGATGTATTGTGATTATTTACAGTATTTACATAGTTCGAACTATCGTCCTCCTTTTTGTTGCCATATTCACGACATTTCGACCGCTGTACGCTCCGACCTTCTTCATGAACTGCCTATATTTTGAAAAAAGTATGGGACCTCAAAGAAGAGATTTTCATGTTTTTTTTTAAATAGAGGATGTGGCTTGTGACTTCGCCACCAAAGTAAAGGATGCAGAATGGGTGTGTGATTTTGCATTTGCTACAGATACCATGCAAAAAATGAATGAGCTCCACACAAAACTTCAAGGTAAAGGTGTCTTTGCTCATGATTTAGTTGTGGAAGTAAAATCCTTTCCGACAAAGTTTACACTTTTTGCTAAACAACTGTCTGATCAAAACTTTTCTCACTTCCCCCTTCTAAAAGATCAGCCTGTTGAATATACATCTGCCCCAAAATACAGTGGATAGATCACAGCCTTGAAGGAAATCGTCCAATCTTCAAGCAGTATTAAGAATTAGTACAAGCAGATTGGAGCCAGACATAAGCAAACTAGTTGACGACTGCAGTAGACTACATCAATCTCATTAATTATACACCTGCTATTGTTCTTACAATACATTTTTCTTGCATTTTATCAATTATTTATGCTATAATACAATTTTTACATTATAGTGAATTGTAATTAAACTACAACTAGCAAGATGTTGTTAATAATTAACTGATCATGAAAATTTTTCACTGATTCCTGCTGTTACATTTTTCAATATACAATCTTCAAAAGCATCTAGCCCAGTAGCCATGTCTATAGTAACAATGCAGCCCACTAAAAAAAGTAATTGCCCACCCCTGTCCTAAATACTTGCATTTAAGATATGTCCCATAATGACGGGACAACCTGCATTTCGCTAAAAGAATAATTTTTCTATTATACTTTGTTAATAGATTGATGCAAAAGTTTCCAGCATTTTTAACAAAATTGATCTAGTCAGACCTGGGAGATAACAATGTTTTTCAGTTGCATTTCATGTGGCTTGGTAAAACTAGCAGTCGCTACTCCGAAAGGTTGCAATGTCTAATTTTTTAAAGACGGTATCTCCTTGTCGTACAGTGAGGTTCCTCTGCGAAGCAAATGTAACATGTGACTCAAAATAAGTCTATCGTTGTAACCACGACCAACTTTACTAACTATATGCATTCCACAAGTAGAATGTACGTCTAATCCGATTGCCTAATGAACTATACAAAGCCGAGACGTTCAACTCCCTACGGTAATTCTTATACCTCGGTTATCGATCAAATTTCAGTTCTCGGACAACATTGTCGAAGCGGACGGAATAATTTCTGAGGCGAAAGCCGTGTTGTATACATTCGTGTGTTGTAGCGTGCTTTTCTTTTACAATTTTATTGTATTGTAATTTTTTTCTCTACATTTATTCCTATTGGAAAAATAGTTTCAGTTTATTAACATTTCGGTTTACGAACGGTCTTCAAGAATGAATTAAATTCCTGAACCAAGGTTCCACTGTACATTTACTTATTTAAAAACAGTGTAATAGTATAGTACAATAAATGACTAACTTAAACAATGTATTGTCATTCATTACCTGGCTTACATAACCTGTAATTATCTAGCTCCCAATTTAAATATATTACAATTTAATTATTCTAAAAAATCTATAATAGTATAAGTACAATAATTTCCTAGTGTAAACAACGTATTCTGAATCTTCTGAATTGAAGAACGTAATGTGATTTCCGAGCTCAAAAAACGCAGAACGATATCCCAGCTTAATCACACCGTGGTTCAATAACTTCCTAACCTAAACAACCCACAATTATTACCTAGCTTACTGTTGTGGTAGGATCCACCTAATCTGCATAGGTGACTACCGACTATATAAATAATGGTTGGTACCGGAAGACACAGAGGGCGAATACAGAGATCCAACTAGAGACTCTGCCCGACTGCGACTTAGTCAACACATTCTCCAGGAACGTCTTCCCAGAAATATACAGAAATACTAGATGTAAATACTGTGTACACTTTCTTGTTATAATACATTCTTGTTCTAAGTACATTTTGTGTTGCATTATTATTCCATGCATTAGTCGAGATTCAACAACGAGTCAAGACTCAACACTTACATAATCAATACTATTCCAGCTTAATCATGTCATTATGTTTTCTACACAATTTTGTAGCTTAAACAATTTTTTAAAATTTCCCAGCTTAAACAAAAACGTTCCATATGAAAAGCGCCATATTTGGGATAAGAATAATTTTGAAAGAAAAATCAACGTTTTCTCCCAAGTCCCTCTCTTTACCCTTTCTTCAAAAACCTCTCTTTACTCTTACTTTCACTCTCTGTACCCCCTTACGTACTAGTGACACTCCCACCTTACTTGGAGTGAAAAGCTAAAAAAAGAAAGAAAAGAAAAAGTATTCCAATAATTAGGACTCAAAATAAACCTTTCCTAAGCATAAACTACGTTCTGAAATTGGAATGAAAGCAGCGATTACGCGTAGCCTAATATACTCCTGATCAAAAATTCAAGACCGCTTGAAAATTTTTTATAAGAGACTGTTTGTCATGGATACATTATAACATTTTTCTTACTTAAGGTTACTAATTCTATAATCTAAAAGGTTATGTAGACAAAAAGTTATAATCCGATCAATTTATTCAGAAATGGTCATTTTTATAAAATGAGGCGTTTTACACTTGATCAAAATTATAAGATCAGGGGGTATAAATTGTTAGATCTAGGGTAATTCCAATGTTTTTAGTTCAGTTAGAGATTAGCAATCACTGCATAAAGTTGTCACCATGCCTAAAGCAAGCAAACTTACCGAAGTTGAGCGTGCTCGAATTCTAGATTTCCATAATCAAGGTTTATCACAGCGGGCGATCAAATCACAGTAAAACTGTGATTTGCAACTTTCTAAAGGACAGTGCGAATTATGGAAACGCAAAGTCTACTGGTAGGCTCGCAAAAATTTCTCCGGCATTGAGTAGGAGAATAAGACGTGTTGTTGTGAAAGACAGTGGACTTTCTTCTAGTCAAATTAAGGCAGCCAAAGATGCTGATTGCAGTCCAGTAACCATCAGACGACACTTACGACAAACAGGCATGGTAAATAAAAAGCGCAAACAAATTCCTCGGCTGCTTCCACGTCACAAAGGGAACCGTTTAAGGTTTGGTCGTGAATACCAAACATGGGACATTGAGAAGTGGAAGAAAGTCCTGTTTTCTGATGAGAAAAAATTCAATCAAGATGGTCCTGATGGCTTCCAACGATATTGGCATAACAAAAACATGACACCTGAAATTTTCTCCACACGTCATAGTGGTAGAGGGTCCCTAATGGTATGGGGTGCCTTTTCTTACAGAGGGACGATGGAGCTCCAGGTGGTGCAGGGTCGTCAGACAGTGGCTGGTTATGTTACAAAAAGCATCGTTGGTGACCGAGGGCCATTGTTTGTGTGGGGATGGATGGTTATTCCAACAGGATAATGCTGCAATCCACGCTGCATGTCGGACTTTGACCTTTCTACAAAAAATGTGGTCCGTCTCTTGAGACATCCTGCATGCTCACCGGACTTGAACCCAATTGAAAATGTTTGGGGATGGATGGCAGGAGATGTTTATCAAAATGGCAAACAATATTCAACAAAAAATGAACTTCGTGAAGCTATCTTCAGAAGCTGGAGCAATATTCCTCGCAGCTTAATGGAAACACTAATTTCTAGCATGCCCCAAAGAATTTTTGAAATCATCAAAACCAGTGGAGGTAGAACTCATTATTAAATTTGGTTGTTGAATGTTTTTGTACACTTTTCGTAGAATTTTTGTCTCTGGTCTTATAACTTTGATCAAGTGTAAAACGCCCCATTTTATAAAAATGTCAATTTCTCAATAAAATGTTTGGATTATAACTTTTTGTCTACATAACCTTTTAGATTATAAAATTAATAACCTTAAGTAAGAAATGTTTAAAATTTTTCCATGAAAAACAGTCTTTTTAAAAAAAATTTCAAGTGGTCTTAAATTTTTGATCAGCAGTGTATATCAAACACTTAAAATACCTCAATTTGTGGATCAGTTACAACAAACCTAGTGTTGGAGATAAAGAAATTGAACATGGAAAATATAGCGCTAGTCTTGCCCAACACCGCAAGATGCTGCAAAACCGAAACATTCACCTAAGACCTTGAATCATGTTCTTAAATAGCATCGTCAAACTGAGAATTTCATATGGATTTGATACATAGAACCCAAGACTCAATGGGTGCCACACCTACTGAGGCTTGGGTGTCGTATGTCGACCGACAGCACATTAACTTCCATCATCTTTCCTTTTTTTTTCTTTTACTTTAGGACGTAGGCGATACTTTTCTTTATTATCTATGAATTGCCATATCCCATCAGGATGTAGACGATCATGGCTCTCCACAGGTTCCTTTTCTTTATTATCTGTGAATTGGCCATGTCCCATCTGGATGTAGACGATCATGGCACTCCACAGATTTCTTTTCTTTATTATCTGTGAATTGGTCATGTCCCATCTCGATGTAGACGATCATGGCTCTCCACAGGTTCCTTTTCTTTATTATCTGTGAATTTGTCATGTCCCATCTCGATGTAGACGATCATGGCTCTCCACAGATTCCTTTTCTTTATTATCTGTGAATTGGTCATGTCCCATCTGGATGTAGACGATCATGGCTCTCAACAGATTCCTTTTCTTTATTATCTGTGAATTGGTCATGTCCCATCTGGATGTAGACGATCATGGCTCTCCACAGATTCCTTTTCTTTATTATCTGTGAATTGGTCATGTCCCATCTCGATGTAGACGATCATGGCTCTCCACAGATTCCTTTTCTTTATTATCTGTGAATTGGTCATGTCCCATCTGGATGTAGACGATCATGGCTCTCCACAGATTCTTTTTCTTTATTATCTGTGAATTGTCTTGGGCAATAGTGGAGTGGTTTTCCGTTGCCTTCTCCATGGATTGGAATTCAAAGTTTTCCTTCTCTTAGACTGGTTGCCACCAAATGCCCGAGAGTCCAGTCTGCATCGCTATTTATCCCCTAGCTGAACAGAAAAAGTAGAGATGGGTTCATGCCTTTCTTAAGGGAATTTGTTCGAAAGTAAATGCAACAGACTAACTCGGAATTTGAACCTGGCTCGCTGATTCCATTTTCTGTGCCAATATCCATTACACTTCCCGCACACCCGCTTTTCAGGTAACCCCCCCCCTCTTAGATAAAGAGTAACTGATTAACTGTTCCCATTAAATTTCTGACATTGCAGATTCCTTTTTAGTTCATAAAACCACAGTAAGAACCACAACACCAACACTTCACTCTGTCCACCAATGATGACATCAATCTATACTCTTCATCTGTTCACTAAACAAGTTTTTTTTTTTTAAATCATTTCACCCCAATGTTATTAAGACGCAAAGAGCTGCTGAGAGTGAAAAACATTGGAAGACGTTAAAATATGGCACGGAAGTAAGAATCCAGAATGGAGTTCCACAGGTGAGAAGTGCGAGAAAAGAAACTACTAGAATAGAACTGATGTTTGCATCTAGCTAGTTCAATAATAAAACGGTCAGGCCTATTTACCAAAAAAATGACTGTCGAGACGCCAGCTTAGGATCGATTGTATTGCAGACTCCTCTTCTTTGAATGATTTTTGTCTCAGAGAATTTGGAGCTTTGAAATTTGCATATTTGACTTTTTCCCAGAATTCCACATTTTGTGTCGTTTGTCTTTGTCTTCAACCCTGATTACCATTTTGTGAGCACGGTTAGACATTGCTGCGAAGACTTTAGTGCGGAGAAAGGACAATAAAAGAACGGGTTCCAGGAAGTGCAGAAGAAAATCTTTGAAGATTATAGGTGGCAAGGAAGCAAGACATCAGGTGTTCCACAAGCGACACAGTGAATCAACTTTCCTAGCAGCAAACCTGGCAATTGGTTCAATATAAATTATTCCACTTCACTTCAGATCAGGGGAAAACGTGAGACGGAGAATGCGCAATTCTCCTAGGGGTGAGCATCAACCTGATTAGAAGGCAAACTAGTTCTCTCATTACGAAATACTGTTTCACTGACAGTTATTCTGTTAAGCACACCAAAGAAAGGGCAAGAGAAAGAAGCGAGGGAGGGAATGATTCAAAGTCCTCTTCTTCTCCCTCCACGTGACATGTCGTTTTAGAATGTGCATGATGATGGCTCTCCACAACATCCTATACTTTTCACCTCTTAGCAATGATTGATTTTTTACTCTCGGTTTCTCTCACTATCTCTCTCTCTCTCCCTCTCTCTCTCAGTCTGACATCCATTTACTCAAGCTTATTAGATAAGTCTCCATCTGCACTTCTTGCTTTTAATATATCATGTGAGTGTGAAATTTTCCAAGCCTGCTTTCCTCATTATGTGTCCCAGAAATGTTAACTATTTCTGATTCTAAATATAAATAACCTTTTGGTTTCCTTTTTCCTTAATGCTTCCCTGTTGCTCACATGTTCAGTCCCTGGTATTCTCAGTATCCTTCTGTAGAACCACATTTCTGTTGCCTCAAGTCTCTTCTTCATCTGCGAGGAAATTGTTCAGCATATACGAGGATTGACATTGCATATCAGTTCAGTACACTTTTTCTTTTGTTTCTAATAAAATCTTCCTTTTTCTTAATAATTTGCTTACTTTTTGGAGGGCATCTTTACCGTTTTGTTTATATCATACAACAATTATCTCCGTTTCCATTCAATTTCACATTATTAATGAGTTGGACTAACATTAAAATTCCGTTTTTTTTCTTTTTCTTTTTCTTTTTTGGTTTGGTTTGTTTTACGACATTTCAACCTCAATGGGTTATTTAATGCCGACAAGATTTTTATTGGTGGTAACCGGGTATTGAACTCACACTCTTTGGGTTCTGTCACTGGATCTAACCAACGACCCAAAGAGTGTGAATTCAATACCCGGTTAAGGCAGTGGAGAACTTTCAGAGGGAAAAATTAACAGGAGATAACTGATAACTGACATCCATTAAACATGGCACGTGGAACTAGAACAGTCTACCCCAGTGAGCGAAATAAAGGGTCCAGTTCGACATTCCAACCACCTGAAGAAGGCCGGAGTGTACAACGGCCGAAACGTTGTAATAAATATGGCGACAAAGATGAGGACAATAGTCCGAATAATGGAAATAATGTTCGATAAATCTGTATAATGGATGACAAAGTATCTTAGGGCATCTTAAGTATAGTGATGCTGAACAAAAAAGGACAAATATTGGGGCAGCACTAGCGAATATTCCACCTTTCAGCTCTTTACTTAAGTTGAAAGGATTTTTTTTCAAAAGTTGATCCTTATTATTACAGAAAGCACAAAGCTTCAAAGTATGGAGTTAGTAATTAGTGCTGCTGTATCTGGCTCGAGTAATTGCCTCAATTCGATGTGGCATCGAATGGAAAAAGGTTCAGATTTTCTCAGTGTGAATTTTTTCCCCATTCTTCTTAGTAGTAAACCCAAAGCTCTTCGAGATTACGTGCTTTTAGCTGGAGCACTTGTTTTTTCAGTTCCCATCACAATGGTTCAGTTATAACGCTATCAGTATTTTGTACTGATCGTTCTTCCAAAAGTTGACCGTCTTTATCCACAAGAGACCTTTTTGATGTGCGACAAGGAGCACGGTCGTGTTGAAAGTCTTCTCCATCTTCGTCTGGTAAAAGATTAAACTGTTGTAAACTAACATAGTTTTCGCTGTTTAAATTACCATCAACTGTTAGCAATTTTCTTCTACCATTGTTTTGATGCAACCCCAAACCATTACGTGTCCACTGCCAAATTTTATCGCCTTTAGGATACATCTTGCTTTGTTTCTGATCTTACATATTCTCTTGCATAAGAATGTAACTCAATTTTGTATTCATCTCTAAAAATTACTTTTTACCACTTTCTCCAGCATCCCATATTATATGTTCTTTTAACCAATTCAATTTTCCAATGTTTTGTCGAATCATTTTTTTTTTTTGCTGTTATATGTCCGTACGAGTTGTGGTTTTTTAATACTCTGCATACTGTATGAACTGAAACTCACTGTTAAGACTGTATTCACTCCTCCTATGTATGGCTGTTAATTTTGGATTGCCTACGAAAACTCTCACAATCTTTCTTTCATCGCTTCTGTCTAACTTTTGTGGTCTTCTGGTTTTCTTTGCACTTAAAACACTTTCAGTAGTAGCAGACGTCTTTTCGGAGGCTTGAAGACTGTTTCTGGAAATACCAAGTCGCTCTCGTTGAGTGGGTTTGCCTTTCAAAGTCACAACCTTCATCTTTACTTCAGCAGAAATTTTAATCATGATTTTAGTGAAGAAAAGCAAATTAATGTTCAACAACAATGACTTACCAAGGAACCTTATTAATAAGGAACCTTGTTAATAAGACACCTTGTTAATAAGATGGAACAAGTCCTACTTAGAAATTTGCATATTATCATGACTTTATCATCTCAAACCTTTGATAGGCCCAATAGATTTGCATGGCCTCTGTTTTTTTTTTTGTTTTTTTTAGAGTTTTAAACTTCTTAAAGCGGTGTATCTTGTTACACGGCACCTACGAAAATGAGTCAACTTATTTTCCAATCCTAAAGGTCAAGCTGTTCAAGCTACGTTTTTCTGGTCATCCAGCTAGGATAAAAGTGTAGTATCTGTTCTCCTCGTCTCTAATGGTAACGGTAATATTAGCCGTTTCCTGATGTGGAAACATTCGGCATTCATTAACAGAGTAAATATTACTACTCGATTTACGCTTTTCTTCCCTCTTTCGCCATCTGACTGGTATCAAAGTGTAGTATCTATTCTCTCCATGTTTGAGATGGGAAGAGGCTCCCCGTTCCAGCGATTCCAACTCTGCGTCTGTGCCTTCCTCATTCCACTAAGGGAGGTGGGGTCGGTGTAATATTGATGTCAGAGTGACAGTGATCGCGAAAACTGGGCAATAGTTGTCCTTGGCCCGTACACATATTCATATGTATGGGTTCCCCAACTCTAAAAAAACAAACACTTTGTGCTACATCCTACCTTAGTGGTAGAGATCAGGCAAATATTGACTCCTTGCCCATCGGACTGGGATCAAAGTGTAGTTTCTGCCTTCGAAGAGATGAACTACATTTCATCTCTCAATTGAATTCTGTCTTCGAATTGACAGAGCGGAACGGAAAATATTATCGAGAGGTTCCCGGTCTAGGGGAACAGCTGCTTTCCTCATTGGACTAAGAGTGGTTGTATCGGTGTAATAACGATGCCATCTTGACAGTGGTCGCGAAGACTGGTCAATTTTAGTCCTTGTTCCGTATGCATATTCATGTGTATGTGTTCCCCCACTTTAAAAAAAAGTCTTTGTGACACATCCTGCCTTAGTGGGGGAATAACTCCCTGGCGATCGGGCTAGGATCAAAGTGTAGTATCTGTTTTCAAGAAAATCGATTTCTCATGTTCGCTGTTATCACTTCTTCTAGTATTGATGGAGGTTTTCTTCCTAACCTTATGCTTAAAGTAATGTGGAACGCCAACATCTTGATGATATCATTATTTTCTCTTCGAGATATGCGTGATGTCCATAAGATCATAGTTAATTTTATTTGGTCGCACCCATGAAATTTACACGTGCTCCGCTCGTACTTATCCTATCAGCGTGGTCGACTCATTATATATTTAGCAAACTTAGAAGATTGTGTTGCTCAAGTTTCCAAAGTGGTGAGGGGCTAATTCACTTGAAAATCAGTCTCCGAAATCCCAGTTTTTATATCTAGACACGAACGCAACGACGGAAGTAAATACACAACTGAATGTAACCAAAAAAGGAATGTCTCTTTTCACTTGAATTGGGGTGACAGAATTGGCAAGGATTTATTGCAGTCATTTTCCAATCATTTTTATATCCTGAAATCTGAAACATTTATCTAAAGTGTATCAAACATAATGAAACTAACTGAATCTACTTTGCTATAAATTATTACTCAGCATTGATTTCAAATCTCTTTCTCAATTTGTCTTTCTTGTTTGTTTGACTCAATTCATTATCTTTATTACATTATTGTCTTTCTAAGTTTCTGGTCTTTCTCAATCTATTGTCTTTCTAAATTTATTGTCTCTCTCAATTTATTGTCTTTCTTATTTTATTGTCATTCTCAAATTATTGACTTTCGTAATTTATTGTTGTCCCCAATTTATTGTCTCTCTCACTTTGTCTTTCACAATTTATTGTCTTTCTCTTTTTATAGTGTTTCTCAATTTATTGTCTTTCTTACTTTTTTGTTTTTCTCAATTCATTGTCTTTATTACGTTATTGTGAGTCTAAGTTTCTGGTCTTTCTCAATTTATTGTCTTTCTTACTTTTTTGTCTTTCTCAATTCATTGTCTTTCTCAATTTATTGTTTTTCTCAATTTCTGTTTTTTCTCAGTTTATTGTCTTTCTTATATTCTTGTCTTTCTCAATTTATTGTCTTTCTTACTTCATTGTTTTCCTCAATTTTTTGTCTTTCTTATTTTATTGTCTTTCTTATTTTATTGTCTTTCTCAATTAATTGTCTTTCTTATTTTATTGTCTTTCTCAATTAATTGTCTTTCTCAAGTTATTGTTTTTCTCAATTTCGTGTTTTTCTCAGTTTATTGTCTTTCTTATATTCTTGTCTTTCTCAATTTATTGTCTTTCTTACTTCATTGTTTTCCTCAATTTTTTGTCTTTCTTATTTTATTGTCTTTCTTATTTTATTGTCTTTCTTATTTTATTGTCTTTCTCAATTTATTCTCTTTCTTTTTCATGGACTTTTGTCAATTTATTGTCTTTCTTACATTTTGTTTTTCTCGATTCATTGTCTTTATTACCGTATTTTCTTTCTCAGTTTCTGGTCTTTCTCAATTTATTGTCTTTCTTACTTTATTGTCTTCCTCAATTTATTGTCTTTCTCACTTTGTCTTTCTCAATTTATTGTGTTTTTTTACTTTTTTGTCTTTCTCAGTCTGTTGTCTTACTCCCTTTATGGTCTTTCACAGTTTATTATATTTTATACTATATTGTTTTTCTTTCATTTATTGTCTTTCTAAGTTTATTGTCTTTATCAGTTTATTTTTCTTACTGTGTTTTTCTTATTTCATTGTCTTTCTCAATTTATTGTCTTTCTTACTCATTTTCTTTCTACTTCTTTCGATTTTATCTTTTTCTTTTTATTCATTTCTGCAATTTACCGTCCGGACTCATGTATTACTTATTCTTTCGTATATTCCATTGCCTTTATAAATTTTCCTCATTTTTGCGAATCATAAAATGCTATGTCACTTGCTGACCCCGCTCCGTCCACCATAAATCTGTAACATATCCACGACGGTATTTCATGTAATTTACACGACATTAGGTGCGGACAGTGGAATGTTTGACAACCCAGGAGAATCGGCGAACCTAGTTCGAATCCAGGCCGAGTTGTGTTCAATTTCGCACAAATACCTATGTGAAATTTATGAAGCTGTCGCTTCTTCCATCTCCCATCTATGGATTAAATAGCAGTGATGAGTAGGCTCTTTTGCCTTGGAGTGACAATCAATCTAAAAGAAAAACTCTGAATTCAAAACCAGCCTGAAGTGGGAATGGCTTTGTTAAGAGGGAAAAGCTTTGGAAATAGTAGCGAGAGACGAGCAATATTTTGTATATGAGAAAGTGATTTCAGGGCGAAAAATAATTTTTATTTTCACTTACACGCAAATACCCTTGGGAAAGGTACGAGTCCGATCGTTCCCCCAGCTATGGGTTAATTAGTAGGACTTGTATCAGTAATTCATTATTATCTCAAAAATTTCTTAAGTAATATAAAAACCTTCTATGGCTTCAAATATACTGCAAAAGATTGATATACTGTAAAAAGAAAATCAAATAGTATTATCTGTAATGCAAAACAAAAAAAAAGATCTTATTTGTCAGGTATGTTCCAATATCTGAATCTTTTTTGATTTGTAGTTCCATATTTCTATATTTATGACCGGATTATTTTTTAAGTTCTATTTCGTCATTGGATTAAAATGCTTCATTATCCTATTCATCTGATTATATATCCTTCGAAAGATGACTCGGTTCAACACAATGATTGCAACATTTACAGCAGTAAGTATAGAACTTCATTTAACTTTACTGGTTGACAAATATTTTATTCATTTGCCATAAATTTAATATATATTTATTGAAACATTAGTCGCTTATGTAACTTGTCATATCCGAGTCTGAGTAACTTTCGTCTTTCAACAATGAGTCCTGGGGTTTGACTCTCAATTTACTTTCTGAATGTTATCTTCACGTAATCTTCCTTGAGAGACGATCTCAAGATTTTTTGTTGTCGTTTGTAATAATATTCACTCTTACAAAGCCCACGGACCTCTCGAGGTAGATGGTTACAGAGTAAGAGGCACGGTTTATGGCGATATATGGGAAGATAACTGTTGACCCTTTGATTAAGATTGTAGTGATCGGGGAAGCATCCACTTGGGAGTCAGTTACACACAACAGCGGTTCGTGTGAAGATGATGCTTGAGTGGGACTTACACTTCAACAATAGAATACAAAATGGAATGAGGTTGGTTCGCTACAATGAGCGTGGCATAGTGAGTTTTAAACGTGAAAGTTTGAACTGGTGAAACTAAGGTATGTAATTCGTCTGTACACTTTCCATGGAAATAGTTGCGAGAGACGGACAACATTTTGTATATGAGAAAGGGATTTCAGGGCGAAAAATAACTCGTCACGTAAAAGGACGCGGAGATGCTTTTGAAACCGGGTTAGTTTGAGGTCAGAAGTATAGGACCCAAGGTAATGACCACACTAATAATCAACTAGTCAACCAAACTAGCACGCTAACCATTACACCATAGCGAGGTTTGGCAGGCGAGGCCTTGTTGAAGAGAAAACGTTGTCTGCCTCACTTGGCAGGCGATGGGGGGGACGCATGAATAGACGAAGGACCAGGAATACGAGTTGGTGTTTGAAGCTGCTTTCTACCTTTACAAGGGTCAGATCAGGCCGAAAATGAAGCATTGCTCCGCGTCCATGTGGGTGATGAATTAACAATCCCTTTCCCACAGACGAAACGTTGCAAACCACACGCTACTCTATCGCTCTTTCCTTGTTAAATCTTCCGATAAACTACATTCCTAGGCTCCACCAGTTCTAACCTTCACGGCTAGGACTCGCCATGACACGCCCATTGTAGAGAACCACCCTTTGTATTCTATTAGTGGATGTAAGTTCCACTCGAGCAACTTCTTCCTACGAAGAACCAGTTCACAAGAGAATGCTTCCCCAATCACTACAATCTTAACCTGTTCAAGTCTAGAGTTAACCGGTATTTTCCCCACATATTCCTATAAACAGTGCCGCTTACCCTGTAACCGTCTACAACGAATGGCTCTTGGGGCCTGTAGAGGATGAATATTATTGAAAGAAAAACCAAGTGTCTTTTTTTTCCATTTTCCCTAAAATTACCTCAGTACTCACAAATTCATACCATGGTATTCTCAGCATCTTTCTGTAGAACCACATATCTGTTGACTGTGAGGAGATTGTCCAGCATTCATTGACATATAGGCTGTTCGATATTAAATAATAGTTCACAACGTTAAACGCTATCTGAACATATTTTTGAAACATATGTAGAGTCATATATGTGCATACAAATGGGTGTCCACTTTGAGATACAGCTTCAAACATCAAAACGAATACCCGGGTATTTGTCTACGCATGCGCCCCACCGTCTGCCTACTGAGGCAGACATTTTTTTCTTCAACATGCCCTCACCTGGTGAGCCTCGCTCGGCTAACTTCGCCGTGTGGTAATGGTTAGCGAGCTAGTCTGTTTGACTAGTTAAAAAGCGTGTTCAGTCATTTCCTTGAGCCCTATACTAGTGACCTATTGCCAAACTAACCTGAGCTTAATAAATAACAAAACTCCAGCTGGCCTCCATTTATTTCAGAATGGCCGACTTATCTAAGCGATTTTCAATATGTTCACTCGAACTAATTTTATCTCATTATTCCCCTTGCTTCGCCACCCGACACACAAACGCGCGTATATTTATGTCTATAACTGCTATGTAGGATATATATATAAAGATTATACAGATATTCAAATAGATAGATAGGTAGATAGATAGATATTATAAAGATAACTGCAATATATGAATCGAATTAGATAGATAGATAGATAGATAGATAGATAGATAGATAAAAACACGTCATATATGTGTGTCTCTGAGTGAGTGCTCGTGTGTGTCTGTGCGAGTATATGCATACATCAACATGTGAGTATACATATTAATTCATGTGATTATACACACGCGCACGCACAAACGCACACACACACACACACACACACACACACACACACATATATATATATATAAAGATAGAGAGGAAGGCGTTTTTCTTATTGTACATCCTACTACCTACTTACGCATATGTGTGTGCATGTATGCGTTTACCTATGTAGGCTTATATATAACTTTTTACAATTTAGAATTATACAGCAGATCATTACATAAGCATTTACATACACGCATCTAAATAGGCCCACATAAATAAATACACAGACATACAGATGTTTGAACGCACAGATGTATGCGCATTCACACACACACACACACACACACACACACACACACATATATATATATATATATATATATATATATATATATATATATATATATATACACCCTCACACCGCTCTCACACACACACAAGCATATATATATATATATATATATATATATATATATATACATGAGTGTGGGCTGGTGGGTGTCTCGCTACTGTTTGCCCCCTTCTTCTCCTTATCGAGCGTCTTCCTTTTTCCTGCCCCGATACAAATGCCTCATTCAATTCTGCCTTCAATCTCCACTTTCCTACAGTCAAGACGGACGGTTTCACCGTTCGTTCCTGCTCGGCTTGTAAAAAGCGCTCACGGGGGGAAAGTATGTTAAATTTCTTCTTTTCTGTCGTTCTTAACGGGCAAAAGAATGAAAATGAAAGGGAAAAATAATCAAGCGAACGAACAAACAAATATGTAATTGTACAAAAAGAAAGGGAAAAGAATGAGTTGCAGGGGAGGGAACTCTATGGAAACCAATAAAGAATGTAAAAGAAAGAAAGAAAGAAAGAAAGAAAGAATAAAAGCCAAGTCAGTATCAGAAGAAAAAACAAGCGAGAAAGAAAGAATGAAAGAATAAAGAAGGAAGAAAGTAAGAAAAAAATAATCAAAGTAAACTTAAAGACCAAAAAAAATACAAGTTAAAATGAAAGAAAGAAAAACCGAAGCAAACATTAACAAAAAAAAAACAAGCGAATAAGAAAGAAAGAAAGAAAGAAAAACAAAAAGAAACGAAGACACACTAGGAAATAAGAAAGAAAGGAAGAAAAATCAAAGTAAACTTAAAGAAAAAAAAAGCACTAGCGAAAATGAAAGAAAGAAAAATAGAAGCAAACATGAACAAAAAAATAAGCGAATAAGAAAGAAAAGAAAGAAAACCAAAAAGAAACGAAAACACATGGGCGAAAACGAAAGAATGAAAGAAAAAAAGAAAGAAAGAAAGAAAGAAAGAAAAGGCAAGATAATGGGCGAGGGAGTGACATTTATCCCTCAATTTCATGAAGATTTTGATAGCCGATACTTTGGAGATGATCACGCAAAACGCTCTTGCAATAAGCTATGGAAAACATCTGCCGACGACGTTTTGTGCCTAGGAGATTTTTCTTGGCCAATAATGGAATTATTAATTATTTATACGGGAGAAAGCACGTGTAATTGAAGGATTGGGCCAATTTCCGTCGCGTTTCCTTTGATTTTCCGTTAGATTTATTCCACCCCCCAATCTACATATCCTCCATTCTCCTACAACAGGCAATGCTTGCTCGGTTTACTCTATTTAACAGGTTCGTATTTTGAGCTCTAATTGTTGTGGTGTGGCACAACAGAGTCTTCCTGATCGCATATTGTGGCCTTTTCTTGTGGTGATCTCGCGCGGCAATTCACGTTGCTACACTTGGACTGTTGGCGTTGGGGAAAGTTGCGGTGGTTGTTGGTTACCGCCGTGGTTGTAGTAGTAGTAGTAGTTGCTATGATGCTGAAAGTAACAATTGAACGGCGAGCGGGCTGTTTTTGTCAAAGTTTCGTTTGCTTATGAAAAACGCCTTTTTTTTCTTTTCTCTTTTTTTTTTTTTTTTTTTTTTGGTACAAATGTTACTGAAAAGTTCTCAATCCGAACCACTTTCCAAAACTAGTATTTCGATGACCAAACTTTTTTTAAGTTTAAAGAAGGCTGAAAAATGATTCACTAAACGGAATAGCATAAACTTTTCACGACTTTAAATTATTCTCTTCTTCGTCAGGCTGGGGAATTTTCAGCACCCTCTTATAAAAGCTGAATGTCGGTTGATTGATTGGGTTTTTACGAATTATTAACCCTTTGCAGGTTATTTAAAGCTAGAAAATACTTTTAGATTTTAAGAATTTTTTTGAGATAGTAATGATTTTTACTGGTAAATGTCTTACTAATTAACCCTGAATTGGGTGGAGTAGAGGTGGATTCATACCTTTCCCAAGGATATGAGCGCGTACGTGAATATAACGAGCCCCACTATAATTGGAACTCGACTCTCCGATTTCCTATTCTGAGCCGTTTTCTATCACACCACCCGCACATCCAAGCTTACAGCAGTTGCTGTTCCCAAGCGGTCACTCATCGAGGTTAAGCAACCTTGCTTAACTTCAATGTTCGTACGAAAACCAGTGTTTCAACGTGATATGGCTCTAAGCCCTTTCTACCACCCGTACACACAAGATTACAGTACCTGGTATTCCTAAGCTGTCACCCATCTAATATAATAATGTAAAGGAAATATGTAACACGAAATAGTGGAGAGAGAAAGAAGGAATCGATATGGAAGAAAACAAAGAAGAAATGAACGAAAGAAAAAAAGAACAAAATTCTAAGACGAATGAAAGAAAAAGGGAAGCGAAAATTAAAGAATTAAAAATGTTAAATGAAACATTTTGAAAGAGAGATATAAATAAATCTAAGAAGAAAAGAAAAAGTGAAAGATTCGGCATTTAATGAGCGAACATTAGCGTTATTGTTAGTTGAAATTTATAAAATCTTTTTCCTACACTTTTTTCAAGAAATTTGACCTCTCAAGTTCATTAAATTTCATTGCTCTTTCTAGTATTGATGGGAGTTTCCTTTCAAACATTTTGTTTGAGGTTTTATGGAAAGTCAACATATTGATTATATTATAGTGATTGTGAAGAAAAATTTTTTTAAATCTGTGTAAATTGAGACTTTGTAAAACAAACAAATCAGACAGATTCGAATTGTAGCAGACATATTAAAACGTATTTTATTAATCAGTTTCACACAAAATAAAATCTCTTTTAATGAAAATTATTAATAGGATACATTATTCTTACTGGGTGGAAATGAAATTGAAATTAATTTTAATCAAATTTAAAATTTCATTAACTTATAATTTACAGAGAAAGATTAAAAAAATTATACAGCAGTTAAAACATCAAATTATTAATCTACACAGTTTCAGCTTTTAAGCACACATAGTTATTATAAATTTTATTCACTTCAAGTAACACATTTTAAAATAGAACCAAGTATATTTTCATCTAAATATTTGCGCGCTTTTTGTGTTTACTACTACGTATGTGTACCAGGTATAAATAAATACAATGTATCAAATAGTCGGGGTCCGCGGAATAGTACGAGTAACAGCCGGATGTAACAGTCTGTGTCAGAGTCGGAGTCAGTATTACATCACATTGTGTCCAGTCTATATATATATATATATATATATATATATATATATATATATATATATATATATATATATATATATATATATATATAGTCAAACCTAATGAGCCAGACAAAGCTATCAAGGTTTCACTTAGGCTGACCCTGACGATCTGCCTAATTGAAACCTAGCTAGGTTTGTCTGGCTCATTAGGTTTGACTAGCTTTGCTCTACGTTTGTATCGAGCTCTTTAGTTAGTTGTTTACTCGTATCGGGGTTTTTTCATTGGACCTTGAACCTGTATCTGTGCGATTATTTTCGACAGACTTTCATGTTCCTGGCTCTCTTTTTTAAAACCTTTTTTCCCCTTCGTGATTGATTTGGCTATTGTTAAATCAAGAATTCGAAGGTTTTTCGACACGAGTATAGTTACCTATATATATATATGTATGTGTATATATATATATATATATATATATATATATATATATATATATATATATATATATATGCATGTGTGTGTGTGTGTGTGTGTAAGAGAAAGAGAGAGTGTGTGTGTGTGTGTGTGTGTGTGTGTGTGTGTTTACCTTTAAAAAGAACGTGATATTTGGAAAATAATGAAACTGGTATAGCAGAGAAAAGTAAAATGTGCACATTTAGTCAGAGGATTATAAGCAAAATTTAAAAAAATTTTTTTTTACACTATTTACATTGTTCGGATTATTGTCCTCATATTTGTTGCCATATTCACGATGTTTCGGCCGTTGTACGCACCGGCCTTCTTCATGTAATTGGAATTTTAAATCGAACACTATTTCGTCCACCGAGCTAGATTATTCTAGTTCCACGTGCCATGTCTCGTCTGGCTGTAGCAGTTATCTCTATTACCTCAACTCTGCAAGTTTTTATTCACCACTGCAGTAAAGAGGTATTGAAAAGGTGGTTCAACACTTCACAGACACCTTTTCCGAGTAAGACCCCCCATAGAAGAGAGCATGTCTAAGGACTGTGTGTACGCAATCATGTACAGGTAAAAAATATAATTTACCCTGTGTATATATATATATATATATATATATATATATATACACACACACACACACAGGGTAAATTATATTTACCCTCTATATATATATATATATATATATATATATATATATATATATATATATATATATATATATATATATATATATACACACAGGGTAAATTGTCGCCATGTTATATTTTTAATTTCGCGCATGTCGACTGCACAGTATGGTAGGGTTAGTTGGCCACCGTTTCTGAGAAAAAAGAACACCATGACTCAGTTTACACCGCTAAATATTTGAAAATGGGATGCTATACTGCTTGGAATTCGCGCCGGAATCTCCAATACGAACATTTCAGAGTGATTGGGTGTCAACCTGAGGGCAGAGCAGAGGATTCAGGAAGAGCTGGATGAGTGTAATGTTGATTACCGAGGTACGGCAGCTCGGAAAACTCACTCTGGTTGTTCTTATAAAAAAAAAAGATCTCCCGAATTTGTTCGTGAGAGCCTCAGCCTCAGCCTCAGCCTTGACAAAGTAGTGCTGCCCTGGGTCAAAAGGGCGACCGCATGAGGACCCTATGTCTGGCAACAGGACTCTGCACCATGCCACACAAGAAGGAGAACCCAATCATGGCTATCAGACATTTTCTACGACCACACCTTACATCTGGCCGCCAAACTACCAAGACTGAAAGCCTATTGATTATTATGTCTAGGGCGCAGTTTAGCGAGACACCAACAGAAGTCCTTGTAACACTAAATATTAACTTAAGTACATCTTTGGTATTACAAGGCCTGAAAATTTGCATTCAAGCATGAAGCAGACAGTCGCCAATTTGTGTTGATCTCAGTGTCCACTTTAAATATATATATATATATATATATATATATATATATATATATATATATATATATATATATATATGGTCATGGTGTTCTTTTTCTCAGAAACGGTGGCCAACTAACCCTACCATACTATATATATATATATATATATATATCGGATAACGATATATAAATATTTATATGTCAAGAAGTTGTTTTCGCATATATATATATATATATATATATATATATATATATATATATATGTGTGTGTGACAAAATGTAAGTTTTTACACTTTTTCATGCATATATATATATATATATATATATATATATATATATATATATATATACATGAAAAAGTGGAAAAACTTCAATTTTGTCATATATATATATATATATATATCAGGTCTCTGTATTCGGATCTTCAAAGAGTATGATTGGTTCTGCACAAAACCTTCAACACTATAATCAAATCATATTTGCTGGTTGTATGACTGTTGGTTCCTAGGAACTGAGGTGCCTGATCCTCATACGTCTTAAAAAGGTCCCCGGTAGGCGCGTGTCAACAGCCCGCGTCGATCAAAGACTGGAGAGTCCAATATATACATATATGTGTGTGTGTGTGTGTGTGTGTGTGTGTGTGTGTGTGTGTGTGTGTGTGTTCATTCTAGGCAGAGTGCACAGACACTACGCTGACCCTAGGTAGAAGTGCCGATCCCTACATAAAGAAGCATGTCGTTTTTTACTGGTACTATGATATTAAATAAATCTTCACTCACTTTAAAATGACAGAAGGTTAAAGACTACAGGTTATAACAGTAACCCTGTCAATTTTCGTCTCTGATATTTTCCTTTTTTCTTTTACCAGCTTTTTTATCTTCCATATTTTCTTTCCCTCTTCCTCATCTCTTGCTTCTTCCCAATTCTTTCATCATTTAGAAATGAACCGATAGACATTTGCTAATTAACTCTTCATACTGCGCATAAATATTACTTTTGATCCAAAGTAGAAATATCGAGAAGCGAGATTTTGATCCGTGGTAGGAGTATTGAAAAGCGAGATTTTGATCCGAGGTAGAGATGCCAATAAACGAGATTTTGATCCAAGCTAGAAGTGCCGAAAAGCGAGATTTTGATTCGAGGTAGATGTGTTGAAAGGCGAAATTTTGATCCGAGGTAGAGATGCCAATAAACGAGATTTTGCTCTGTTGTTGATTCCGGGATGAAATCCAATATCAATAAATAACAAACGCCAGGAATAGATAAGGAAAATAAATGTATTAACGTTATAATACAAACTGGTAATACGGGTTAGTAGATCCAGGAATGCGGGTTAGTAGCAATAATATATATACAGTCTTGGTATTGAAGTATCGCGGTATGACTCCTTATTGAGTCTAGGTGCTCGTGACGATGGCTCTTGTGCTACCCTCCTCTAATACTACTCTCATACTACAGACTTGATACAGACTTCTCGACTGTCTTAACGTACTCCCGGGTATTCACTGGTGGTAGTATATGTATACCTCGGTTGAGTCCATTTGGGTAAAAAGGAGAGACCCCTTATCATGCTCCGAGCTAGAAGTGCCGAAAAGCGAGATTTTGATTCGAGGTAGATTGTTAGAAGGCGAGATTTTGATCCGAGGTAGAGATGCCAATAAACGAGATTTTGATCCGAGGTAGAAGTGTTGAAAAGCGAGATTTTGATCCGAGATAGAGGTGCCAATAAACGAGATTTTTGTCAGAGGTGGAAGTACCGAGAAGTGAGATTTTGATTCGAGGCTTTACTGCCGAAAAGCGTGATTTTGATCCGAGAAGTGAGATTTTGATTCCAGATTGAAATGCCGGGAAGCGAGATTCTGATCCGAGGAAAAATGCATTGATACTCTGTTTCTAAGTAAAAGTACTGATCCATACGTCGGTAATCACGTTGGTAATCATGTCACCTACTATACTCGTCGGTAATACTTGTTTCGAGTATGATTTATTAAGTTTGAAACACAAAGTTACTCTTTGTGTTTCAAATTTAATAAATCTTAATTAATAATAGAAAAACCAAATTGTATTACAATAAAATACTCTATTAACTTACTTAAACATTAAATAGACAAATGTAAAACATTGTACAAAATCTTTTATTTTAAAGCTTTTCACCCCAAGCAAGGCTGGAAGCCACTAGCACGCAAGGGGTTACAGAAGGTTTGGAGAAGAGCAGATAGGAGTGGTAAAGGAGAGGATGTGGAGAAAGATAGTGGATCGATCAAGGCAAGGGGGTTACAAAAGATTTGGAGCGAGAGCAGATAGAAATGAAAGGGGAAAGGATGTGGAGAAGGGAAGTGGATAGATCAAGGCAACTGGAGATGTCGATTGACGTTACACTTAAACAGTTGGAGATTATATTTGTCAGGGAAACAGGAATAAGGAAGGGAGTTCCATAGGCGAGATGTGCGAGACATGAAGCTATTGGAGTAGAAGAGACGTCTACATCTAGCAGTTTCAACGGCGAAGGGGTGGGAACGGGATGCCTGCCTCGTAGGACGCTTAAATTCATTGCCGGGGGGTGAGGGGAGGGTCAAACGGCCATTCCTCACCCCCAACCACCACCAGCAGTGGGCTTGGGATGCTTGCTCTTAATTAAAAAAAAAATTCAAATCAACAGGAGAAAGAAACGGTCAGACAATTCCACGTCGAAATAATATTTTTACCTAGCAAGCAGAGAAAAGGCCAACTAGAACATGGAAAGTAGTGACCACTCACAAACTTAATTCTCGAAGACTGTCCCTTCTATATATTCAAAGACGGATTTCTGACTAGATCTGACACATAGATACGAGCTGGATTTTTGTCTGAAACATTTCTCCTATCTATGTTATTAGCATTCCCTCCTGAATTAAGTTGCATTGACAAGAAAGGAAATTATCTTTTTTGTGCCGTGTTCCCTCAGAAAGTAGTCTATCCAGGCTCTCCACAACTTCCTGTCCTTTGTAGCTCTTAATAAATCTTGTCTTTTCGTTATTTCTTCTAAACTCTGTTCCGCTATCCATTTAAGCTCACCCAGTATGTTATATACTGTTTTCTCTGTCCCGCTTGCCTTCAATCTATCCTGTGAGTATTAGATTTTCCAAACCCTCTTTCCTCACTATGTGTTCCAGAAAACTCAACTGTCTCTTCCTGATGTTAAGTATAAGTTTCCTTTTTGTTTCCATTTTCTCTAAAACCTCGTCGTTGCTCATTTTTTCATTATAATTTGTCATTGTTTTTCTATTTTACGGACTTATTGATGTGCCTACATAAACATACATATAATGATCCTATTCTGTCAGTAATCGTCAACCGTGTCTCTCCATAACTTCCTATCCTTCTTAAATCTGAGCAATGTTTATCTCCTTGTTATCCCTCCCATGTCCTGTTCTGCCATTCACTTGCACGAGTTCAGTAGGCAGATTACTTCTTGCCTTTAGTTTGTCTCGTGAGTGTCAACTTCTCAAAGTCCACTTTCCTCCTTAGGTATCCTGGAAATTTCAATGTTCTCTTTCTGATTCTTAGAACAAAGTGCCCTTTTTAATCTATTTTATAGTTTCTCCCATTTTGCAACGAATTTTTATAATATAATAAAATAATATAATAATAAAATATAATAATTACAATATTTTGTAATAATATAATATAATAATTATAATATTCTATAATAATATATTATAATAATATCATATATTAATTATAGTATTTTATAATAATGTATTAAAATAATATAACATAATAATATAATAATTATAATATTTTATAATAATATATGATAATTATAATATAATTTCCTGTTCATTTTAATAGGAATAGATAGGTTCGCTTATCGTCAGATTCACGCGCTTCCCCTGCCTTGCGATGACATTCTTTCTTTCTTTCTTTCTTTCTTTCTTTCTTTCTTTCTTTCTTTCTTCACTCTTTATTTCCTCCCTATCTATCTATCTCTCTCTCTTACTCGATTTCTTTCCTGTTTCTTTCTTTCTTTTTTATTTTTTCATACCTACTTGGCTTTATTTTCTTGTTTCTTTCTTTCTTTCTTTCTTAATTTTTTCTTCACTCTTTATTTTCCCTCTCTATCTCTCTCGATTTCTTTCTTCTTTCTTTCTTTCTTTTTATTCTTTTCACACTTGGCTCTCTTTATTCTCGCTTACTTTCTCGTTAGTTTTTTCTTTATTTTCCTTCTCTTTCTTTCGATTTCTTCCTTTCCTTCTTTTTCCTGTTCTTCATTCTGTATCCCCCCCCACTCTCTCTCTCTCTCTCTCTCTCTCTCTCTCTCTCTCTCTCTCTCTCTCTCTCTCTCTCTCTCTCTCTCTCGATTTATTTCTTTCCTTACGGCCACATCACATTGAAACACTGGTTCCCGTACGAAGTTAAACAACGTCGAGCCTGGTCAGTACCTAGATGGGTAACCGCTTGGGAATACAAGGTGATGTAAGCTTGGATGTGCGGGTGGTGTAATGGATAATGACTCGGAATTAATAATCGGAGAGTCGAGTTCCAATTCCAGTTGAGTTCGTTATATTCCCTTACACGCAAATACCATTGGAAAAGGTATGAATCTACCATTTCCCTCTCCAGCTTTGGGTTAATTAGTAAAACTTGTATCGTTAAATAATTATTGTCTCCAATAACAATATTCTTATAATGTAAAAATATTTTCTCGCTTTAAATAACCCGTAAAAGGGTGAGAAGCTGTAGTAAACGAATCAGTCAGATCAAGTAAATTTTTGAAGATTAAAGTTGGCTGGAAAGCATGGAGCCGGAAGAGAGTTCCACAGTCGAGAAGTGCAAGAGAAGCAACTGTAAACTTATTCCTTGCGGTTGCCAATTGAATTGTAAATTGCTGAGACCTGGTCACCAATCTAGTACCGCGCTTTATTTCATAAAGTCTAGGTTTCATATCGGAAAGTTAATCAGAATCATGAAAATATTCATAGAATATATATTATAGTAAATATTAGAGAAAATATTTATAGTAAAATTTTATAGAAATATTTATAGAATAAAATATTATAGAAAAATTTTTTTAGAAATTTTATAGGAAATATTATAGGAATATTTATAGGAATATTATAGAAAAAATTTAATAGAAAATTTTATAGTAAATATTATAGAAATATTATAGGAAATATTTATAGAAAATATTTATAGAACAGATACAGGACAGTTATCCAATGGCGATGGGAAAGTGTCCAAAGCTGAAATGCCAGGCCAGGACCAATCAAACAAAATAATTTATCATAATTTGTAATACAAAGATAATAATTAGAATTCTTAGAAAAAAAATTATATTTATTTATTTTTCTGTTAGCATTTTATATATCTAATGTTGACGCGAGATCTAATGTTGACGTCTTTTTTCCAATATCTTTGCGTCGTCTTCTAATTTTTGCATCTTAATTAAAAAAAAAAAATTGTTCATTTTATTTTAACTATATTTTTTTGCAACACACTGACGCATGTTGAAATTCCCACAGCGTTTGGTATTGTCGAAGTCATCGCTAACATTTTTTGTTGAGATTTACAAACTCTACGTTTCGTTCAATTTCGCAAACCAATCGATGAAATTTGAATAAACTGATTTTTTTTTAAAATTCTTTGACAAAAACCCCACTTCACGGTTTTTACGCAGACTAGTAAACCCAGCTGTACATTGAAACCTATTATTTATTTGCACTTCTCCCCAAAATTTGGTTTCGATCGGTTAGTGTATGGCTATTTTAGAGGGTGTGACGGACGAACAGACAGACTAATGGAAGTCAAAGAATTTTATATATAGATAGATAGATAGATTGAACGCTGTGTAATAAAAAAAGTACGTTCAGTACGATTTATACGTCCTCATTACTTCAGGCACAGTTCAATAGTTGCACAATGAGGGATCGATGCGTCATTCCCGAAATCAACCGAGGGTGATTTCGGAATATATCAATGCTCACCGGTAAGTCCTTATCAAATCGCGCCATCTACTGGCGTGTCGCGCGACTTAATTTCTCATCCCACACCCATTTTATATATTATGATGATTTCCAAAGCGTACGTACCCTAGATGTGGCACCCAACGAGGATCGAACCCAATATTCAGTCGTAACTGATATAGTGATTTTTTAAGCCCGGCTTCGGTGTGGCACAAGGCCGAAAGTATGGGGCACCCAGTGAGGATCGAACTCACTACTCAGTCGTAACTGATATAGCAAGACAAACTTCGAAATGTCCAATTATTTTCTAAGCATAGCTTAGACGTGGTAGTAGGTCGAAAGTATGGAGCACTCAGTGAGAATCGAACTCACTACTCAGCCGTAACTGATCTAGCGAGATAAACTCGCTAACCATTACACCACGTCGAAGTCATAAATATTCATGGCGGCCTGGCTCACTTCGCAGTCCTTTCATTATGAAATATATCGAAATACTGACAATGCTTTCCATCGGATTTTCTGTTGAATTTTGTCATCTTCCACTTCATTCTCTGGTGTTCGAATTGCGTAGGTTAAAAACAAACAAACAAACCAACCAATCTTTTGCTGGTTGCCAAGGATTTTTTTCCGTTTTTTTTTTTTTTTTTTTTTTTTTTTAATACGATGTTTATTTCCTCTTTTATCGTAGCTTTAGTCCAGACAAAATATTGCATGCAAATTTAATTACTTTGGAACACACAATCATTTCTATGTTCTTCAGTTTCCGGCCCTGAAAAGAAAAAAAAACTTATCAAGAATTAATAACCGTTATATATTCGTCTCTGTCGACAAGCGAATTCATCTCGTGATCAAATCAGGAGCCCATTCGCCGATTTAAACTGCAATAACATTTCATAAATATATTATTACATGATTATAAACTAATAAAAACTATTAGTAATGTAAAAGTTCCTAGATCCATATTTTATGTTAGAGAAATCTTAGAAGTGTCTTTTAAGTTTATACCATTCTTTCTTGTGTATGCAAACAATTGTAGTACTCAGATAAAATTTTAAATAAATGTCATATCCATTCAGAATGTAGGCGAGAGCTTTGTTATTTTTTAATAATTTTTCTTATTTTTCTGACGCCCTTGATTCCAGAAACGGACCGGATTATCTGTTTTGCCGGTTCAAAAAAAGTCATGTAATAACAATTTAATAATAATCCAGTAATTATACACTGATCCACTAATCATATATCTCACATATTTCTACAGGATCATCAACTGTAAAAGATTGATATTAAGTTATTATTAACTGTAAACTGACATTTTTAGCTGACATTAAATGGAAAGAATACATTCAATCAATTGCTAAGTCGACAGCTAAAAAAGTTGGTTCACTGTATCGTGCAGGACAATCTTTCTCGACAGAATCTATCTTACATATTTATAAAGCTATCATTCGTCCTTGCTTGGAATATTGCTGCCACATATGGTCTAGTGCTCCTGCTATATATTTAGAGATTCTTGATAAAATCCAAAGAAGAATCTGCAATGTTATTGGTCTAAACCTGGCATCTCGGCTTCAGTCACTTTCCCTCTGCCGTAACGTAGCTTCCCTGTGTCTTTTCTATACTTTCATGGTAATCAATAGTTCTGATGAATTTTCCCCTATGATACCCAGACTTTATGAACTTAAGTGCAGTACTAGTTTGTCGGATGGCTTGATGTAACCGTAAGTTCTATGCTAACAGTTTCTTCTCTCGCACTTCTCGCTTGTGGAACTGTCTTCCAACTTCTTGCTTCTCAGCCAACTTTGATCTCCAAAAATTTAAATGCAATGTCAATCGTTATCTTTTGTTTTCTTAATTCTTGTTCTTTTATTGCCTTCTCTCCTTAAGAGTAGCTTCTTTTTTTTTCTCATATTCCCAAACAGCAACCTCTTGCATCCATGTGGATTTAGTGCCTTGCTTCGGGTGAAATGGCTAAAACATCTATATATGAATTAAATTTTTGAATTAGTATGGCAATCAAGTGAAATTCAAATGGAGGCTTATAATTTTCTCAGGATTAAAAGAGGCACTTGGCCATCAATTACCGGAAAACTGACATGAATAAAATCTATATATAACATCATATATATATATATATATTTGTGTATTTAGGCAGCAATCCTTCTTTCAAGCACATTTCATTAAAAACGACTGACAAGGTGCTTTTATTTAGTTTTTTATATAATTTCTCGTGCGATCTAATAAAGGTTTTCTTTTCAGAGGATAAATTATACAAAAATTGTCCGAATGTTCTTTTCCGAGCGCTTTCGGCTATACTTTTAGCCATTATCAAGGATTATATTTCAACTGTTAGAATTAGAAATAGTTTGTGTGTGTTTTATAAAGTGATTCATTTTTTTGTTTCAAAACACGGTCAAGATATTATGTCCATGTTCAAAGTTAATATTATTAAGGGTTGGTTTGTTTAATTTTATAAGTAAGGCTTCCATTATTTTTAGCCTTTTTTTGCAAGTGGATGATGCTATTATATTAGTGTTTTCGACAAGTATATTCCGAATAGTGTCCGGTAGGTCTCCATGAATATTTAAATGAGATCTAATTGAGCTATTGTCAGAAA
>OZ038508.1:51339958-51379958 GCA_964036315.1 Acanthosepion esculentum | reverse complement strand
GTTTTTTTTCTGTATACGAGAGAGAGAGAGATACAGAGATACAGAGAGTAAGAGACCGTGTAGGAAAAGTGGTATTTTGCTGTGTACATGTTGTATATCATGTTTCAGAAGAGTGTGGATGAGCGAAAGGGTGTGGTCTGCTGTGTGTACGTCTGTGAAGAGGAGAAAGAGAGAGACTGTATAAAGGAAAGAAACTGTGTGAGAAAAATGAATATTAGGAGAAAGTGTGTAGGTGAGAGAGAGAATGAATTCGAAAGGGTTAATGCGAAAGAGTGTATGTGTGCGTTGCAGGAGAGAGTGTGCATAGAAATAGTGTGCGTGTGTGTGTGTGAGAGAGAGAAAAAGAGAGAGGGGGATTGTGTAGAAGAGCAGAAGAAAGGAGAGAGAGAAAAGTTGTAGGCACCGGCCTTCTTCCAACTAATATCACCTGAAGACGTGACGTAGAACGACCGAAACGTCGTGAATATGGTAATAAAGATGATGACAACAGTCACAGACAACAATGTAAATAGTATATTATACTTGTGGTGTAACGGGTAGCAGTTCGATCGAGTTCCTTCTATTCACATTTGCACACATATCCTTGAGAAACCCGCTATGGGTTAAACAGTAGGCCAGACTAGTCTCTTCAGACTTGATTGACAACCAATTTAGGTGAAGAACAAATCTGAATTTCAAATACATATGTAGCCCAGATTGGAGCAGCTAACAAAAGGATTGTGGTGTTCACATTCACTCTATCATCCTGATTGCGTTCCATCTGCTGAATGGGTGAATGTATATATATATATATTTTCATTTATAGCATACAGACAAAATAGAGAATTAATTTTTATATTTTATAAAATGAATACTTAATTTTACTTTTGGTTTCCTGTTCACAAATTAATTGATTGATGAATTTTTACAGTTTATTAACCCTTTGCAAATTATTTAAAGTCAGAAGATATTTTCAGATTGTAAGAATTCTTTTGGGGATAATAATGGTTTAATGATACAAGTCTTACTAATTAATCCATAGCTGGAAGATCTAACCACTTTCGCCCCAGCCCCAGCCCCTCAACCTCCGACGTCTTACTCCCTGGGTTGAGGTGTCTACTCGGTCTTAACCGAACTTAAGGGAGTCACCGTAGGTCCCCTGAACATCCGTGAATCATTCGACCGGTTCACTGGTTTAATTCTGCTTCCTACCCACGCAGAGTTTGGTTTGATTCAGAAAGCAGAAATGATGTTCATCCTTTCACGGTCGACTGAAGATGAAGACACGGCTGGAGAGTCTGTGCTAAGAAATTTAGACTGCACAAAAAATATATATATATCTGCAGTAAGCCGAACAAACAACTATTCAATGGTTGAATTGTTAATGTCTTTTATATAGCAGAAAAGAATAGTATAGAAAAGAAACGGGTTACAGAAATGAAAATAATTGACGTAAAACTCATACACTGGATACTAGACAGAGAGAGAGTGGGTTGTGATTAGCTTGTTGTGAAATCGTCTCAGAATGATATGCGACTCTTGATTATTGTAGCTTGTTCGTCGTTTTACGTTTCCAGTGGTATAAAAAATAGTAGCAGTAGTAGTCTTTGACGTTGGAGGAGTAATTCGCTTCTTCGTACGTATATCAACAAAATATGTAAGCGGGCGCCTGGTTCCAACCTCTGACGTCACTCCCAATGTCCGACATGGCACATAGAAGAAGATCAATGGTTGCTGTTCAAGCCAAGGTAAAAGACAGGACTTTGAATTATTAAGGGAAGACAACTCTTATAGCTTTGAAGGTAGGCGCAGTACAGCCCACCTCAGTTGTCCTGGGTTGGACGATGCTAATCTTCTAAATATCTATGAGAAAGAAATTATATATATATATATATATATATATATATATATATATATATATATATATATATCGAGAATTTATGGGTATTATTTTTTATACGACATATTTTCAATATTTCAGACGTTATTTTTATCGGATAACTGTATTTGAGAAGACGCATCATTTTTCTATTTACTCTAATGTATATTCAGTCTTTCGGACTTTCTCGAAAGCAATATCTGCTCAGCCTCGCATACAAAATGAAACATATGTGTGTGTGTGCGTGCGTGCGTGCGTGCGTGCGTGCGTGCGTGCGTGTGTGTTAATTCAATTTAATTAGAAAACAGACAACCTTAAAGGTCCATGATTATAATTTATTTCTCCAGGTTTTTACCTGGTTCATCAGATCACATTTCCAAGGGTGAAAAAATGGTTTTAAATTTACCTCAAACTTTTCATTACCCAACTATATATATATATATATATCGCCCGGTTAACAATCGTCCCTGGTCTTTGAACAGGAGTAGAGCTTTATCCCTTGTTTCCTGTTTAATATTGGGTTTCCGATTCCTTCTAAATTCTACTTCAACTCTATACTTCTCCGCCTAAAATTTATACTATTATTCAGTTTTCTCTTCCATCTAAAGTTCTTTTCTTCTCTTTCATTTCCACTAGCTCCTTCCATCCTAGTGGCATTATTGCCTTGTTTGGTTTGGTTTGTTTTGTCTAACGGCATATTAACCTCAATCGGTTATTTAATGCCGACAAGTTTTGTACAGTACTGTTAGCGCAAATGATAAAAAAATAGAAAAGAAAAGAGACTGTATACTTTGTGACTGAAAGTGAGGGTGTAAAATGAAGCGCGTCATTTTGTGCGAAGAGACAGAAACACAAGAAAGAGTTGGGAGAGAGAGGGAGAACATTTGGGAGTGCGTGAGTGTGCACACGGCCACACGTTTGTATGTGTGTGGTGGATAATTCAAATTTCCACCTTGTCCACTTCAAATCGAGTGGACTTCTAAAATGCCCAAGCATGTCTTCCATTTTCCAAAATGGCGGAATGGGTGAAAGAAAAAATGAAATGGTTCTTTAAGCACACTCATCGCTAGTATTGAAAGTTACCAATGGTGAAATAGCTATTGAAATCCACACCCTGACTTCTTTTAAACATGAATTCCATTCACTTAGTACGCTCATGGCAACTGTGTATAATCTGATTGACAATGATGGCGGCATTAAACAGAGTCATATTGCTTGTTCCGAATGACACAAGCGGACACGGAAATTTCAGCATACTCCTATAAGAGCGAAACATGATTAAATGGCACAGGAAATATTTATTATACCGGATTAAAAGGTGGATATGTAAGAGATTAAAAGCATAATTTATTTGTAAGACTCATCAGAGTACAAGATTTGGAGCAAATATTTACAAAACCCAGTTCAGTCAATCGCAAAACTAAAATTGTCTATCAGATATTAATGCATTCAGTTTTCTTTGATCTATTTATATTCGGACTATTATCCTCATCTTTGTTGTTGTTAGCACAACATTTCGGCCGTTGTGCTATCCGGCCTTACTCAGGTAGATATTGATCTGGGTAACCATCAGGGAATTCTGAACTAAACCCACTATTTAATCTACAGAGGTAGACTGTGCTTGTTTCACTGCCCATGTCTAGGGATATCTAGTTCGATGTCGAGTTCTTATTTATAGTATATAATTCTCCATTGTTGCTCGTCCGTTTCCACTAAATCTAAATCCTGGCTCAGGAATTTAACTCATAGCCACTAGGTCATCAAATTCATGAACCAACGCTTTAATCTATTAAGCCATTGTCCAATAGTTCAACGGAACAATGGCCTAGTGGACTAAGTGGAAACGGTATTTCATTGAGTTCATATCTATCTATCTATCTATCTATCTATATATATATATATATATATATATATATATATATATATATATATATATATATATATATATCACTTTATTCTCTTCTATCTATCTATCACTTTATTCTCTTCTATCTATCTGTCTATCTATCTATCACTTTATTCTTTTCTATCTATCTATCTATCTATCACTTTATTCTCTTCTAACTATCTATCTATCTATCCATCTATCACTTTATTCTCTTCTATCTATATATATATATATCTATCTATCTATCTATCTATCTATCTATCACTTTATTCTCTTCTATCTATCTATCTATCTATCTATCACTTTATTCTCTTCTAACTATCTATCTATCTATCTATCACTTTATTCTCTTCTATCTATCTATCTATCTATCTATCTATCTATCCTAGTCTCTATTTTTCTATCTCTGCATCTGTATCTATCTACGAGATTCTAAAAACTTCTTTGTCCAACACACTTCCTAAAATCTAACCCAGGAATGGGGAACATGTACACGAAGGCTGTGGGATTATTATTATTATTATTATAAATAAATGAAATATAAAATAATAATGAAAATTATTAAAAAATAAAATAAAACAATAACATAAAAATGTTGTATAAAAAAAATTAAATAAAAATTAAAAATAATAAAAATACTCCCAGCATGCAACAAAAACTGTTCTTGCCGGAAATACCGCCAAATGACGTTAAATTCAATCTCTTCACCACGAACTTTGGTACGGGCAACACGTGTCCAACTTCTCTCTACGATATAGTTTGTAATACTACGGAGTAAATTTCTCCCTTTGATCACATGTAACATGAAACAATTGCAACCTAAAAAATACACATACCAATACACACACAAAAAATATAAATAAATTGTAACTTACAATTTACCATGCTTTTCTTGTTATTTGTGTACTTTTTATTTTCTGTCAAGTATGCTTTTATCTCCGTGAGGTAATTTCTGCTGCTATGATATGAGCGATTCCCACACAAGGCCATATTGAAATTCATCGTCCGTCATAGAGGCCGCATTCAACAAGTGATTTTTTTAGAGTTACACATTTTATATCTTAAGTAAATAATGCCTAAAATAGTATTTAATAAATATACAATCTAATAAAAACAGACATTATAAAACTGAAAAACAAGACATATTCAAACAAATTCTTTATTTATCTTTTAGACAAATGACTCCTTTGACATTGTTTCTTTTGAGATGGCATTTTGATATCAGGTTTTAAGATGGCGGTTTTTAGTTCTTTCTAATTGGTCTTCTAAATGCTTATCTGTCAACTGCTCTCACCGAATTTTTGATTTGTGTCAAGTACAAGGATGTGTATTCACAACGGTATGTTGAAGGAAAACATGAAATAAGTCGGCGTGCATGTTCGCGAAGTCGAGGATATTAAAAGAAGGGGTTAAAGAAGGGTTGGAGGAAGAGCAGATAGGAGTGTCAAGGGAGGGGATGTGGTGAAAGAGAAAGACAGTGGGTCGATCAAGGCAAGGGGGCCACAGAAGATCCGGAGCGAGAGCAGATAGGAATGAAAAATGAAAGGATGTGGAGAAGGGAAGTGGATAGATCAAGGCAACTGGAGATGTCGATTGACGCTACACTTAAACCGTTTGAGATTGTATTTGTCAGGGAAACAGTAATGGGGAAGGGAGTTCCATAGGCGAGATGTGCGAGACATGAAGCTATTGGAGTAGAAGAGACGTCTACTTCTAACAGTTTCCACGGTGTAGGGGTGGGAGCGGGATGCCAGCCTCGTGGGGCGTTTAAATTCACGAGGCCTGGGGACAAGCGAACGCAATGAATCCTTCATTTTTAGCCATCATAGTTGGAGCACCCTCAGTACACACACTTACCAATTTAGTAAGATTCAGCCCAACCTTATGACATTTCTCTTTGAAATTATTAAAAATATCTATTCCTTGTGTCTTTCCTATAAGGGTACCTAAAACAAGTAATTCTTTAAATCTTTGAAAAGTGTCAGTTATTGCACGAATGAAATACAATACATGTACCGAATCAGTGGAATCTGTCCATTCATCCAAAGTTAAGGAGAAAAATACATTGTTTTTGGTTTTTTTTTTGGGGGGGTGGCATTATATTTTGGAGCTGCTCTGTTAAATGACTGACCAAGTCATGCTGTCAATCTGTATTTGTCCTTCTTGAAAGAGGCAGATTTTCATATTTGTTAACTTTATCTGGAACTAAACATTTTACAACTTCTACAATGCATTCCTGCAACGTTTTATCTTTTTTCCAAGCAAATATGCAACTTTGTAGCTTACTTCTGCTGCAGCATTTCCTTAATTTAATACAGAATGCAGTGAAACCCTTTGAGCTTCACCCTCCAATTTAGCATATATATTGTCTTTATGAACACCATAATGTTGATGCACATTGTATTTTTTAACTGTTGAAATTGCAGTATCACAAAGCGAGCATGAGATTTTCCCATTATTAAACACTAGAATATATTACAAAACCCACATTACAACCAAAAAGTTTGCGGTAACTCTCTTCTTTTTAATATACACACTTTTCTCTCGTTGGAACCATTATAACCTCTTCATTTTATATATATATATATATATATATATATTAATACATGTCTCATTAAATAATATAGATAAGCGTTGTCTATATATTTTATGTAAGTTTTTTTCATATAGTCTGATAATCTTAATAACATTATCATTAAATAATGAAAGAAAATCACAATATTGATACATGCTTTTTTTTATTTAATCCAATCTGAGCTTTCGGCTTACATAAGCCATTATCAAAGATGACAATTACACAATATATTTATGCAATACACGAACAAGAAATTGATGATAGTATTATATATATATATATATATATATATATATATATATATATATATATATATATATATATATATATAATCAAAATTAGTAAAGATAGCATAACACGGCCGGCCCGGCTCGATCCAGGGATATTCCCATATCTCTGCCCAATTACTCAAACTCATTTTGATTAATTTAACCAATGAATATTTCTACTAATATTTCTCTCTGGCCTGATAACATGGTGGAGGGAGATTGATACTACAAATGCCGAATATCCCAGGGGTAACTCTATCCAAGTCAATGGTTCTATCCTTATTGCTCCAGTGGGTCTTCCCCAACATATTCTAGGCAGATCCATCTGACTCTGGGTGGCCACTGCCCAAATTCCTATCCAATATACTGATAGCTTGTGATAATACTGTATTTGCCAAAACCTCCACTCGACAACTTTTCCACATTCCATCTTTATCTCCCTTAAACAAATCACACACCACCTGTGATTCCCCGTCACATAAATGGGACAACATGAAGTACAAATCCCTAAAGCATTGGCTTCGCATTTCCTGCTTCTTCCGGCGTCAGCAACATAACTTCCTTTCTGGCTGAATTTGAAGCTATATATTCTGCCTCAATTTGATATTTTGCAACTGCCCCCGGTCTTTGTTCTGTGCTGAGGCAAGGAATGGGTAAGTTTATCGCTTGATATATCTCAAAAGTACTTTCCCGGTCTAACAATGACATGGCCATTAAAACCAGCAGTTTGTTATCTTCTAGTAAAGTAGCACAACTTAATGCTTTCTAGTATTTCCATAACTCTTCGGCAGGGTCCACTGGCAACTTCAAATGGTTTGTGTTTTCAACAGTAACTCTTTCAAGTGACCAGGGGTCACTATACTTGGAGACAAACATCCCAATGATAACAATGAGCTCTCACACGCTCTAACAAAATCATCACGGATTGTCCAATTTAAAATACTGCTAGACGAAACTATTTAAACCCCTGGAAGTCCTTCACCCATGGCCCCAGAGATATTGGTCATCTTGTCTCAATTTTTGCATATCACTTATTAACCTATGAACTTATTCTGCTTTCCACCAGTTCTAATCGTCTCTCATTCAGTATCGATATACTTGCTTGTACCAACTGGGCTAAAAATTGTCTGATCCTTTTCCACTCCTTCCAACTTTTCTCTTATGATTTTATTTTCTGCTTCGGTCACTGTTCCGAACGGAACGCTTAAAGCCTTTCCAACAATGGGGATTACTGCTCTTTTCGTTATTGTCTGTAACAGTCTGATTCCTTCTAAATAAGTTTTCATATCCTTCCATCAGGACTCCATTATGGAAATCTCTAGCTCCAGGGAGTACAGTAATCTAAGGTATTGTTTCTCTCTGATATAATCCTTCGCTATCTTCATTCTGGCTGTCCACAGCTTAAGTAGTTCACTTCCCAATTTATTTAATAGTAACTCGTGTGGGTTCAAATCTATTAGTCTAACCAACCATTTTGACCTTGTTATTATTACTTCACTTAATTTCTTGAAAATCATATTCTGGCCTTGCATCCAAGTTCCTACCGTCGCCATCATCATCAATAGTATCAGTCCCTTCATACTAGCCGTCCTGCAAGGGTAAGAAGATTTCCTTGCTTTATTTTTCTGACCATTCACCATTTACACGCTTCCATATTTAATTATTTTAGAGCATTCCCACTGTTCTTCCCTCTTTAATCATTCCAGTTTCAACATTTTTCTGTGCTAATCAATTTTTTGGCAGGTTTGATTGGTCTCAGACAGGTGTGTGGCGCTTTCGCCCAGAGGTTATGTCTCGCCCATACTAAAGCCGGATATACACGGGCCCTTGTGCAGACCAACGACAGCACCAATAAGTAAATTTGACCACTCCTCATGACGTGCTATCCACATCTACGCCTTCTCCAAACAACTTCTACCCGTTAATTACTGAATGGGCGTTTTCTAATTAACCCGATGTTGTTACGCACCGACATCGAATCCATCCATCCCATCGTCCTCACCTGTATTTCTCTTTACTGCGATTCATGGTTTCCCGCCCCTCTCAGTCTCTGCTTAAGGGGTAACTCTGGCCCAACCTCTAACCTATTCTCTTCCTTTAACCGTTTTTTGGGTGGGGGGGGAGATTGAGAGAGGGGTATTTGATCCGCCTTTTCCCAATCTCTTAGCTCCTTCTTCTCTTCAGGAGGTTTCGAATCAGAACCCCGGACTTCATCACTTGGGTCTTTTGCTTTCCGCTGATTCATTGGTGGTTTTCTCGCTTTTCTTATAACTCTGTCTACTGGCTGTTAACTTATTTTTCTTCCTTCTTACTCTTCAGAGTCTTCATCTGTTTCCATTTCCTCTGGCTCCACGAGGGTTGCTTTCCTCATCCTTCCTTTCCTGCGCCTTGGTTCGGTTCTTTTCCAATCATCTACCTCAGCCAATTAGAGGTCGTTGGCATGAGCCCTTTTTACTCGTCTCACCATTTGATCCCAAATTACAAAGGACACTGGTCCCATCTACTTCACTATTCTATTATGGGATTAATTATAACACGGTCGGCCTGACGCGATCCTGGGTCGTACCATGCTGTTCAGTACTGCCACCGGTCAACTGATAGTTATCAACTTTCCGCTTCGTTCCTTCATCCCACTTCTGTCCCACGTTGTGTTCCTTAATCACAGATCGGTGAAGATCGAATTTCGTCCGTACGTGAGCGTCGGGTCGGACTGTGGTGGAACCGTGCTACAAAAAGACAAAGAACGCTTCCGCTGGCGAAAATAAAAATAATATAATGAAATAACGAAGGAAGTCGCCGGGTTAATTTTCAATTGGTTTATATAGTTTTTGAACAAAATTAACCATTCCCGTTAAACCCTCCATCGTGACACTTTGTCTTTTTCTTCTAAAACTTGGAGCGGGTCCAATCAACAAAGAAAGACGTCGGTTGGGAATTCTCTCGGCAGCAGGTCACGTGGGGTTCAGCAGTTCCTTCGTCCGCTGCTGTCTCGTCTCATCTTCGTCCTTTGACGTCTCTCGCTCCAACTTCTGGTTCGCTTAAGCGCTCTGCTTATATGTATTTCGCCCGACTCCCACCGCACCTCATCAATATTCATATCAATTAATTATTTTCTCCAATTTTGGAGAGACGACACTGACCTTCAAACAAAGCGGTCAGTTATACAAAACAATACATTCTTCGACAAAAAAAATTATTTATCATTCCTCTCTGATGACAATCGACCCGCGATCGGTTACTTAATCAAAACAATAACCTTCCGATAACAAACTTTGTGTTTATAAATTATTTCTATGTCCTTGACATCAAAGAATTCCCTTTGTTTTTGATTTTCCAATATGACCCATATAATTTTCTGCCCATTTTGCATTTTTACAAAAAGACACTGCACATTGTTACATTACCGGCGTTGCGAATTCTAACAATTCCATTTGTCTTTCGGCTTACATTTTACATTCCTATTCCATTCCGAGTTCCTAGTTATCAGAAAAAGAATTTCTCTTTTTTTTTCTCATTTCATATTTCCATTCATTTTTTCATCTTAAGGTTTTTAACGTTTTTAACCCCTCCAGTTCTCCAATTCCTATACGGGATTTTCATATGAACCCTTTTAGTCCTAATTTCATTCTACCAGTGTCACAATAGTACGAGCAGTTAAAATATGCGTGCATCGTCATTATTAAAGTTGTAAAAGTTGTATTATAGCCTCAAATATAGAAAAGGAAATTTTATGTTGAAAAGGGAAATTTTGCTGGCTTGCCTAGGGAAATATAGATGTGGGAATCTGGCAACGCTGACCAAAAGCAGGATTCTGGAACTGACATCTAAATCTTCAGCTCCAATTGCAGCTCTGGCTCTGGCTCTTGCTCTTGCTCCGGCTCCAACATTTTGAAAATTCCGGCTGCAGCATCCAGCTGTAGCTAGCCTCACATATAACGTTCTGAAATTTGACCTTGCTCATTGCTATTCATGGGCCATAATAGACGGCTATTAATCTAAATTCTAATGAATATACCTCTGCCTTTGTTAATCTCTTATTATTGATTATAACATAATCAGTAATTGATTATTGATAACAAATTAAACTTATGAACACATTTTAGTACAACACAATTATCCTTTGTTAACTATTAAGGTCAATGTTTCAGTGAAAATTCCAAAGAACAATGTTTAAAAAAATACAAAGTTCGTTGTTGATTGAAGTGGTGTGAGATTAATATTTGAAAGATGGCAGATGAAAAGAGTTAATATTGAAAATATTTACTTACTCTAGGTTGAGAAGTAGGAAGTAGGCTGGTAGAAAGATGGCGTATAATATTTACCAAGGAGCTTTTTTCCTTGTTTGAAGGGAACGGAATTCGATTTTCTTTTTATATTACAGCAGTCTCTCATTCGGTTAGAGTTCTTGTGTAGTAGAAGTTTTTTCTTTGTAAGTTGAGCCGTAGAAATAATTTTGTTATCAATGTTCTGAAAGGCCAACTTGCTAAGTTGAGTAAATTTTGCACCCTTCTATGTCCAAGTCTCTCTTTTTCCTTATTGTCTTCTGTCTGTTGTCAGCACTTTGTCCCTGTTTATACGCGAGTTTATGTTTTGCACCAGCTCGGGCATCCAAGCTTACTGTACCTGATATTCCAGAGCGGCCATCAGGCTCAACATTGCTTAACTTCGGTCATCGGACGAGAACAAATGGTTCAACGTGATATGGCCGTAAGCTCTTCAGTCAAGGGTTAGCCATTATACTTCCTACATAACCTCATAAACTGTAATTCTTACCTCCCTTTACTCTCATAAAACAACATAATTCAGTGAACCTCTACCATGAGTGGCTCTTGGGACTTGTATTGGGTAAATATTAATAAAGAAAAAATATCAAATATCTGGTATATGCAATAATAATAATAAAACAATAATTATTATTATAGTTCGTAAAAGTACAGAAAAATAAGCCCTGTGGAATAATGGTCGAGACAAATTAAGTTTTTATGACTTGTTCATTACTTCGACCTAACAACATAATAATCTTATGTAAAGACGAACTTATTTTTAGTTTTCATTTATCTTTTATTTTTTTAGGGCCGAACCGGTTAAATGTTTAAATTCATATGAAAAAAAATTGACTCCCTCAATTTAAAGGGTTGTGTCAGCGGGTGATCAAAGGCGAAGGGGCGTCAAATTCATCGTGGTAATTTGCCTCCCATTCAAAACAATTCGGAGCTATTGACGAGGGAAGGAATTGGGCAGGGAGGCCCAACGCCATTGTCTAACTGGTCTGTCGGCCATTAATCACGCGCTTAGTCTGAAAAGGCGGGAAAGACGGTCTTTGTTCTTCCCCGGCAGAGCTCATTTATCTCCTTCGCATTATTTTTTGTGTTTTCTTTCTTTTTTCTTTTTTTTTTTTTGTATTATTATTTATTTCTTATATTTCTTCCGGCTTTTCCGCGTTTCTTTTCTTCCTTGCCAAGCGAACACATGAAATATCTAATTACTGCGGTAATATGTTGATTTCCCAAGTATTTGTCGAAGGTTTTTCGCACGTGCATGACTGCTCAAGTGTGGGTACAGCATCGAGCGTTGTGCGCGTGTGCGTGCGTGCGTGCGTGTGCCAGTGTTTACTAAGATTAGCTACATCGTGCACCAGGATCTCAGCGGTGGGTTGGGACTACCGCGTGAGATTTCGAACTTGCGCTAACAATGGCCAATCAGGCTAACTTGCTGGCCATCGCCCTACGATAAGCGACCTTTAACTCTGCTCAGTTCTTGAGTTGGCAATTTGGTCACCGTAGTGAGACACCCAGTGGGTAATCGAATTCAGCCCACTAGCCTACGGATCGTTAATGTTGTCAAACAGTCAAACGGGGGAAGTCGGAATAACTACATTGGCCATGGGCGGGATGACGACAAGCGTAAAATCATCGACATTTTCTAAGGTTTAATTGGACCCACTATCAACTTTTATAACATTTAATAAACTTTTCTTTCGATATTAGATTTTTCAATAGTAAAACAATGAGACCTAACTGCCAATCTAGTAGCACGCTTAAAATGGTGCGGTCGATGTATATTGGCACCAGACAATATAAGGCAGCAATATTCAATGAATGGATTCTAAGGAGAATAAAATTTCTGGTACGATACAGCAATTTATTCAATATAATTACTCCGCTTCGTCCCAGTGAAAAACCTGTGATGAAGAAAGGGCAATGGGTTGCTTCCCTGAAGGTTAGCATCAGCTATGCTGATTGTTGTGGAGTTATTTCCACAATAGAACTTGTAGTCGGACTAAATGCGTCCTAAATGGGGTAAACGTACAGAAACGTTAGGAACTTGTAAATAAGTGTACGCAGAGTAATCGAGTTGTGGTCGCTGATAACTTACTCCTCTCGACTACCTACTGACTCCTACTTATAATAGGTGGGAGAGTCTATTATCTAGACAAGGTGTCTTTCATATTTGCCCCCTGTTAACCACTCATAGATATATATATATATATATATATATATATATATATATATATATATATATATATATAAAAGTGAACATAGAAGTCAACACTTAGAGGCGACAGTCTGTTTCATGCTAGATGAAATCGTCAGGCCACGATTGCATCTAGCATGAAACAGACTGTCGCCTCTAAGTGTTGATTTCTATGTTCACTTTTATATTTACACACGCTCTATCTCTGATACTGAGCACTTAATTCCATAAATATAGCATACTTTAAGACTATATTTCTTCATATATATATATATATATATATATATATATATATATATATATATATATATATACAAATGTAAAAGAACGAAAAGAATATAAATTCAAACGTTCATAGCATTAATTTAAAAAGGGTTCGATACAAGAGTAGAGCAATAAATATTTATTATAAATTGGAACATATATATATAATTAAAATCATTATCTATGATATATATATATATATATATATATATATATGACTTTATGATTTATATATATATTATCTTCGTAAAATTAATATAGATATAAAGTAAAGATAATTAAATCATTATCTATGATCTATATATATATGACTTTATGATCTTTAATTATGCATATGATATCGATATAAAGTTCATATACATATAATACACAGATAAATAAATGATCTATTATTTATATTTATGTCCTTATGATATATATACATATATATATATATATATATATATATATATATATATATATATATATATATATATCATACAATCGGAATTAAGATAGCATTATGTAAATGATCATTTTCACCTTGTAAAGTTAAATTTACAGTATTTTTCAAACAGTCACTCATTGTTTGAAAAATCCTGTAAATTTAATTGTATGATATATATTGCTCTGTTTATTATATATTATATGATGTATATTGTTCTGTTTATTATATATTATATGATATATATTTGCTCTGTATATTATAAAAACATTGAGCTGTATGTGTGTATCAGTTTTAATATTTTATATTGTGTTAATAGGTTTCCCTTAGATTATATATCAACGGATCACTACCTGTATGTATATTGTTATGGGAACATTATAAATACTGCGCCTCAAGAGGGAGCAGAGAGGATTATTGTAAGAACATTGGAATAGTGATACTTGTCGAGACCACATAGTTCACCCTAACCAAATCTGATAGTCATTACTAATACTTCTACTGTTTGTAATATATCTGTGTTATTTCATACCTGTGTTCGAGTTATTCTTCATTGGTTCTACCTTGGACCATCACCGTGGTACAAGGAACTTGGACCATAACATATATATATATATATATATATATATATATATATGTGTGTGTGTGTGTGTGTGTGTGTGTGTGTGTGTGTGTGTGTGTGTGTGTGTGTGTGTGTGTGTGTGTGTGTGTTTCTCTGTGTGTGTCTGTGTGTGTGTGTGTTTATAATTTTATCTCTATACAGTCAATATAGATAGTGCATAGATAATTAAATCATTATCTTTATGTCTTTATGATGCATATTTATACAGGGTACGATGGGTAAATTGTCGCCATTTTATATTTTTATTTCGAAAGACGAAAAAGAGAACCATGACGCAATTCACTCCGCCAAAAATTTGGAAATGTATGCTCTACTGCTTGGCATTCGCACCGGAAGCTTCAATACGAACATTTCAGAGTGTTTGTGGGGGGGGGGGTCAATCTGGAGACAGTGTAGAAGATTCAGAAAGAGTTGGATGAGTCTAATGGTGATTACGAAGGTTTTCGGAATGATCACTAGTGATGGCGACGTTATGCCTCCATTCGTCTTCCCACAGGGCCTCAGGCTCAACACAGAAGCCTACATCAAGTGCCTCGAAGAGGTAGTACTGCTCTGAGTCAAGAGGGTGTCAGCTGGAAGACCCTATGTCTGGTAACAGGAGTCTGCACCATGACACACTAGCAGGAGATCCCAGTCATGGCTGACAGACAATTTCTACAACTGTATGACCTTTTACACCAGATCACCTAACTCCGCCGACTGCAGCCCCATTGATTATTATGAGTGGGGCGGAGTTGAGCGAGAGACCAACAAAACTCCTTGTAATACCAAATATGAACTGGAAGCAAGGATTCAGGCAGTGTTCACCAACTTAAGCAAAGAGACCGTCCAGAAGGGATGCAGGAGATTCCGAAGACGTCTGGGGGCCATGGTTGAAGCCAATGTCGATTCTATTGAATAAATTTACTCACTAGTATTTCAAGATACTTGTATGTAATTTTGGTAAATATATCTGTTAAAATGAGTTGTTAGTGTTATTTTTTTTCATCTAATTTAAATGATAGTTTATCCACCGTACCATATATATATATATATATATATATATATATATATATATATATATATATATATATATATATATATATATATAAAATAATAAGAAAGAACAGTAAGATTTACAATCCAGTGTTCGTAGTAATTATTTTTATTTTAAAAAAACAGTGCTCGATTCAAAAAAGTAGAGCTTAATAATATAATTATTTTCTATTTTAAAAATATGGTTCCATCGCTACACAGGAATTAACCTGAATTTGAAAATAACTTATATTTAACTCATAAGATGTCTAGGGAAATTAAAACCTAACCACCCCTTATCAAAATGCTTGAATTTTTCGTAACCTCGACAATTTAAAATATTAAGATTGTCTGTGCTTATAAATGAAGTAAATTTCTTAATAGTTTATTTAAAAAATCGCTTGAGAATGGAACGGAGCTATGGATTTTAAACTTAATTTTATAATTAAATTTAAAATTTTAGTTTCTGTTTTGAAATATGGTAATTCCTGTGTAGCGATGGAACCATATTTTCAAAATAAAAAATAATTATAACATATATATATATATATATATATATATATATATATATATATATATATATATATATATATATATATATATATATATATATATACACGGTTAATTTAGATATAATGCATAGATAACTAAACCCCGCGTGCAGTAATAAACCTTTACGATTCACTATCTATAATAAAATGTTTAAAATACTAATTTAGTAATCCCTTTAAAAAAAAACTACATTAAAATCAAACCCTTTATATAAGATCAATGTTGTTTACCAATTCTCTTGCCCTATCCTAAGATTGGGTCACTGAAAATAACAAAAACTAACCTCATACATTCGATATACAACAATTCTCTCTTGCTGACTCACATGACATAATTCCGATCAAAGTGCTCTACATCAACATATGATATAAATACATAAAAATTACAATAAAACAGCTCCTTGTGAATAACACAGCAATGGTAAAGGTAATGATATTAGCTATTTGCTTATAGAAGAACATTCAGCATTCATCGACCGCAATGCCACTGCTACTCGAGGTACATTTTTCTTCACTCTTTACCCTGGTATCAAAATTTAATATCTCTTCTCATATTAGCCGTTTCCTTATAAGGAAACATTCGACTTTAATTGACCGAGCAGTCAGTGCCATTGTCGGTTGGAATTTATAAAATCTTTCTCTTAAACAACTTTTCAGGAAGATAGGTTTCTGAAGTCCAGTAGCTGTTATCGCTCTTTCCAGTATTGATGGGGGTTTCCTTCCTAATCTTTATTTGAAGTAATGTGGAAAGCCAACCTTGATTATGTCATTATTTTCTATTCGAGTTACATGTGATATCCATTTTATTTGTGGCTGCGGTTTAAAGATCTCAAGTAATGTAGTGTTTGTTATTTGGTACAGTTCATTGTTTGTGATTTTGTAGCGCAAATCCACCTTCTTCAAAGAAGGATGTACCTCTCTGAGATCTACATGCTTCATTCGCTCGAAGCAATTTTGACCATTGATCTTAAAATGTGGTTGTATACAGTAAAATCATATTGTAAACAAAGATTACAAATTTTAGAAGCTATTACTAATAAGCTAAGACAACCAGCATTTAACAAGATCATTTATAATTCAGGAATAGGCATTCTGAAATGTATTTGAAATCTCATTCAGTATGTAATGATTTCACGACATCAAAGAGTTTCGAAACTCAAACAATAACATCAAACTCAATTGAAAACTTAAAAATGCAGAGCACAAAATTCGAAATTCTAACGAAGATGCTAACTACTATGAATTGCTCAATGAAGAATACCAGGCTGCGCAACCGATAAATATAAAGTCGTTGTTTCATTTTTACGTGAATATATATATATATATATATATATATATATATATATATATATATATATATATATATATATATATCTGAAATGAAGGTGTTAAGCTTAATATTACTAGACATATTAAAATACAAAGCAAAGAATAAAAAGGGAAGCAACCGGTTTCGCTCCCGCTCTTCAGGCTTCTACGGGAGATTTTAATGTAATTAAAAAATCAGAATATGTAATGAAAAAGGAAATGAGTGTGAGGGGGAGAAAAAAAAATTGGAGCTAGAGGCAAATGACAGCGAGCCCCAACAGACACTCACGCTGTTTACACAGGGAGGGCCTGAGGGACCCGATGTAAATTGACTCCAGCACCTTTAGATGAAATGAAGAGTGTGAACGGGACAACACGGGGAACCAATCCACACTAAATTTAGCCGCACACCTTCTGTTCTTTAATAGATGCCCACAAATGGCTGAACTGTAGGTGTTCGGGACGAGTCCATCAGACGGCAGGGTATGGTTCCTGATTTTTGTGGGAACGTGTTGCTTAATTCGCATGTCCAGTCGTTGTGTTTATATATATATATATATATATATATATATATATATATATATATATATATATATATATATATATATATATATATATACACACAAGTAGCACACTGAGTCCTGGTGGTAACAAAACAATGTTCGATGCATAATATAAGAACTGAAATTTATACTACTAATAAATATATATTTTCTTCCCGTTAGCAAAACTCTGAATTTCATACACAATATAATTGTCAAAGTTGTACTAAGGGTGAGGAAAAATGCATATATATATATATATATATATATATATATATATATATATATATATATATATATATATATATATATATATATATATATATATATATATATATATATATATATATATATATATATAATAATATTTATATATATATATATATGTACCCAAGTATAGGATTGGTGTATACGGAATAAACTCCAATAACCAACAAATACTATTCTTAAAAGAGTGCTCGATACAGAGTAGAGCAAATATAATTATTTAATCGAAATTTATAAAATAAATATGTTATAAAATAAATATGTTATAAAATCACTACAAAGATAGCAATTTAGTTTCAACACTTCTGGTGTCTTATCACTTGATAAGACACCAGAAGTGTTGAAACAAAATGGCTATTTTTGTAGTGATTTTATAACGTATTTATTTTATAATTTTCGATTAAATAATTATATATATATATATATATATATATATATATATATATATATATATATGGGGGGGAGGGTGTATGTGTGTGTGTGTAGAGATAGAAAGAAAGAAACAGAGGTGGATAGATAAACAAAACCAGTGTTGACATATTAGTCAGCACTGCAAACTAAATGTTAATTTCAAGCGACAAGCAGACTGTGTATATCTTTTAAGCCTCTATCTCAGATACCGAACATTCTTTCCCCCATAAATATATCAACTTTTAAACAATATATATATATATATATATATGTGTGTGTGTGTGTTTGTGTGTATTTTTTTTTAACCTTATCACCCCAAGCAAGGCTGGAAGCCACTAGCACGCAAGGGGTTACAGAAGGTTTGGAGGAAGAGCAGATAGGAGTGGTAAAGGAGAGGATGTGGAGAAAGATAGTGGATCGATCAAGGCAAGGGGGTTACAGAAGATTTGGAGCGAGAGCAGATAGGAATGAAAGGTGAAAGGATGTGGAGAAGGGAAGTGGATAGATCAAGGAATAAGGAAGGGAGTTCCACAGGCGAGATGTGCGAGACAGGAAGCTATTGGAGTAGAAGAGACGTCTACGTCTAACAGTTTCAACGGTGAAGGGGTGGGAACGGGATGCCAGCCTCGTAGGACGCTTAAATTCATGAGGCCTAGGAACCAGCGAAAGCTGCTCCTCGGAGCAATTACCGTGAAAGTATTTTTAAAAAAGACAGAGCGAGGCAACGTCGCGTCTGTGAGAGAGCGACTGCAGACGAGATGACAGATCAAGGCCAATTACATTGCATATCCGTCTAAAATGTTTAAAGGATTTATCTTTATGACTGACTTTAAGTTTCACGTATAATGAGCTTGTCAGGTCAGATAAATAAATTATTGAGGACTACAAAATCTGCTTGCCTATGAACGCGTCAAATTTTAGTATTTTTACGTGTTTTCTTAGGCGCTATCGGTTTCCTTTCTTCTGTAGATAGATAGATAGATAGATAGATAGATAGATAGATAGATAGATAGATAGATAGATATTTGGAGGGAAAGGGAGAAAGAGCGCCAGTTCTCAAAGGTGTGCACAATTTACCCACCCTGGTCTAGAGTACTGCATTTCGTTTCTTTAAGGTAAAATTGATCTCAGAATTAATAAGAGATATTTTATTTTATAACCACGCTCATGATCAATGAAGAGAAAGACTATTTTTAAAATAAACTTGATTCTCTCTGAATGTTACGATATTTGCATCTTAAACTCTTTCAAGTATCCGCCACGTAAAGCAAAGCCACAAAAATCGATGTGTGCATGAATAGAGAATATATAATCTTTTTCTGTATTTATTTTTACAACCAAAGAAGATATTTAAAACATTTCTTTTTTCTTTATTAATGGATAGATCTGATGAAAAAATTCTCTGAAATATTTCAGATTTCGTAAAGATTCCCTAGCGGTCAATGAATTTATCAAATTACAGTTTATGATATAAAAAAATAAAAAAATAAAAATAATAATGAGAGGAAATGAAACTAATAATAAAATAATAGTAAAAATGAAAAAGTGTATCTACCTAGAGTTTTGGGATAAAAAGCAACAATAATAAGATAAAATAAAACTAGTAAGTAAATAATAGTAGCAATGAAAGGGTGTATCTACTTAGATTGTTGGTATAAAAAGCTACAATAATAAGATGAACTAAAACTAGTAAGAAAATAATAACAATAAAATGGTTTTATCAACCTAGAGTGTTGGTATAAAAAGCTACAATAATAAGATGAACTAAAACTAGTAAGAAAATAATAATAATAAAAAGATTTTATCAACCTAGAGTGTTGGTATAAAAAGCTACAATAATAAGATGAAATAAAACTAGTAAGAAAATAATAACAATAAAATGGTTTTATCAACCTAGAGTGTTGGTATAAAAAGCTACAATAAAAAGATGAAATAGAACTAGTAAAAAAATTATAATAATAAAAAGATTTTATCAACTTAGAGTGTTGGTATAAAAAAAAACAACAATAAGAAGAAAAAAATAACTATTCATAAAATAAAAGTAATAATGAACCGTTTGTTGATTCGTGTGGTTCGGACAAAAAGCAACAATAATAAGATGGAATAAAACTAGTAATAAAATCTATATTATAAAAAAAGAGGTTATTTTTTGTCTACCACTCACCATTTGACTATGTCTAAAATAAGATATTGAAATAATAAATTCCTCTCTCAGTCAGTCTGAACAACCCATACTTAACTTGGGCTGAACAATAAAATTATAAAGATGGAGAAAGAAGTCGAACTCCTATTTGTGATCAACTTCATGTCGCTCAGACTGTCGTTTTATATGTGTCTGGGTGTGAAATAAAATTGAAAATAAATAAATAATCAACTTTTCTTTTTCTTACCTACAGTAGAAAAACCTAGTACTTTATCGATAATTTTTTCACTGTTTCTATATCCTGATATCAGTCTGTTCATGTCTATTTATTGATATCAGTCTGTTTATGTCTATTTATTGATATCAGTCTGTTCATGTCTATCTATTGATATCAGTCTGTTCATGTCTATTTATTGATATCAGTCTGTTCATGTCTATCTATTGATATCAGTCTGTTCATGTTTATTGATATCAGTCTGTTCATGTCTATCTATTGATATCAATCTATTCAAGTCTATTCTTCTTTATTTATTGAGTCTATTCGTGTATATCTATTGATATCAGTCTGTTCCTGTTTATATATTGATATCAGTCTATTCATCTCTATTGATATCAGTCTATTCATCTCTATTTATTGATATCAGTCTATTCATGTCTATCTGTTGATATCTTCCTGTACATGTCTGTCTCTTGGTATCAGTCTATTCATCTCTATTCATCTCTATTCATTTTTATCAGTCTATCCTTGCCTATATATTGATACCAGTCTATTCTTATCTATTTCAATCTATTCCTGTCTATCTGTATCAGTCTGTCTACATTTATCACATACCAATATAAGCCTATTCATGTCTATCTATAGATACCGAGAACCAGACGGCATAAAAATGGCCGCAAATTAAACATTCAGTTCATTATTTATGACAATAAACAGAATTCGAGTTGAAACTTAAAAAAAAAAATAATAGTCACAAAAAATGAATTCAGGTAAAAATGACACAATTGAAACGAGAAGAAAAATGACGCGATTAATTTCTCGGTCAAAAACTCGTTAATTTTTAAAATTCTAAAAATATCAGATAATTATATGATTTTATTGAATCTTTTGGAATTGATTCAATAATAAATAAAATTATTTTTTAGAGTATTTTCTTTTTAATTTTGTAAAAACATCTTTCGGTCTCCCACTGAATTAAATCATACATGCGCGAACGCAGACACACATTACACACAATTTGAATGAAAATGTACATCTGTGATGGACTAGCGAAAGAAGCCTTCCAAAAGCTAAGCAAGGTGCTGAGAAGCAGAAACATTTCATTAGAAACAAAGTAAAAAGTGTTGTATTGCTATATATTCATTCTATTATATGGCAGTGAACGTTGGACAATCTCCCCATGGATGACGTAAAAACTAGAGGTGTAGTTCTCCAGAAAGAAGGTGAAGAAAATAGCATGGAGTTGCTAGTAAGCGACAAGTTTTAAAGAAAATGGCAACAGAAGATCAGAATCAGGAAAAGAAAGCTGAAATTCCTTGGATACATAATTGAAAAAGGAAAAAAAAAAGGACTTGAAAATTTAACCCTCACAGGACATATTGGGAGCAAGATTGAGAGAAGGCAGCGTGCAACTTACTTGACAAGCTTGTTTGAGTGGATGACGACGGAACAGGAGGCGGGAGTCTTAGCAAAGGGAGAAAAACTGAGCTAAGGACCACAAGAGATAGGAAGTTATGGAGAGCCATGATCGCCTGTGTCCTGAAGGAACGCGACACATTCCACCTTCCAATCTCTCTCTCTCTCTCTCTCACACACACACACACACACACACACACACACACACACACACACACACACACACACACACACACACACACTGAGGCGGGATGTGGCGACCCTCTCACTGCTCTATCGTTACTGCCATGGAAAGTGGTCGGACGAACTGCATTCCTTGGTTCCGCCAGGTCTAACCGTCACGGCTAAGACCCGCCATGCCACTTACACAGTAGCAAACCACCCACATTCCCTCCGTATTCCGAGAAGTAATTTCCACTCGAACAGCTTCTTCGCGAAACACTGCCCTGTGGAACAGACTTCCAAGAGGATGTTTCCCCAATCACTACTATCTTACCCTGTTCAAGTCTAGAGTTATCCGTTATCTTCCCCTCCTATCCATATAAACTACCCCTTAACGTAACACTCTACCTTGAGTGGCCCCCGTGCTTTGTACAGGATGAACATTACTGGAAGAAGAAGAAGAAGAAGAAGAAGAAGAAGAAGAAGAAGAAGAAGAAGAAGAAGAAGAAGAAGAAGAAGAAGAAGAAGAAGAAGAAGAAGAAGAAGAAGAAGAAGAAGAAGAAGAAGAAGAAGAAGAAGAAGAAGTGTTATAAAAAGCAACAATATTACGATGAAATAAAACTAGCAATAAACTAATATTAATAATGAAGAATGTTGGGATAAAAAGCAAAAATGCATTAAATCTGAAATTAAGAAAAAAATTGAAATCGTTCAAACATTTTTCTATTATCCAAACTAAACCCTTTCTCATATTTAATCTCATACAGATGTTTTGAGAATCTAGAAAGGTTTGATAAAAATTGTAAAATTTTTAAGTTGGTAGCGTTTCCAACCAGAAGTGACCCTTAAAAGTTACTTAAATAAACTGGTCAAAACCTCGAAAAAAATCGTTTGAAAATGTTATTTCATGAGATAAATGTTAAATTTATTTCAGAAAATGATTTTTTGCCTCATTCTTTTTCAATAATTTAGCTTTTCAATCATCCGGAATTTTGAATTATACGAACATATTTTTCCACTACTGACCCAAAGTGTCCGGATAATCATGTAAGGACTGTATAATGAAATTATTTAATTTAAAATATTTGAAAAATCTTTTTATTTTCCTAAATATCTCTTTTATATTCCGTAAATTTATCCAGTTTTAGTAAATATGCACTACAGCAGGAACATTTACACAACTTAAATATGTTTGTTCACACGTTTGAACTCTCATTAACCATGTTTATACTACAATGATTTGTTAAAGTCATTAACAGACGAGCAATATCAACTACCCTATCTCCATGGGAATAATTCAGACGAAAGCAGACAAGCCGACGCACAGACAATAGGATCATCTTGGCAGAGATTGTTAGCAGTATATATGATGATGAATATGGACTATTGTCAGTAGAATCTATTCCCTCTCCGTGTGTTCAGGGAAAAAAAAGATCCTTGCGTATTTTTTGTGGCCACGTATCGTGGGATTTCGTTTGGCTGCAGCAAGAAAAGAAAGGTGAAAAGATGAAACGAACTCGTAATGTTGTGAAAATATGAAAAGATTATTAAGATTATTTGAAGATTGGTGAAGAGGTTTGCCTGAAGGTATTCGATGCGGAATTGAACAGGGAAGGAAAAAGAAAAAGAAAAAGAAAAAAGTGCATATAAAAGAAAAGAAAAAGAGAATGGGGAACAGGGAACAAACAAGACAGAAAAAAAAAGATGAAAGAAAAGAAAAGACGTGGGTCACTCCGAAATTAATATCTCCTATTTCAGGCCTGGGCAACCTTTTTCGAACAGTGGGTAACATGAGATACGGTTCATCATAAGGAGGACTCCACTACTAAAAAGATTCAAGGTAATTTTACGTTGAAAGTGCCTCCGTTATTTTCACTACAGAAGACCATACGCGTAATTATCTGCCCTAGAAATGGTTGATTGTTTTTGAAGGGAAGATTTTTCTGTAATTAAAAAATTGAAGTCTTCTTATATTAACATTGATGACAGTGTGACTAAAACATGCTACAGTGCATGATTTGTTTCTAATAAAAAATATTTTTTAAAGATATATTTCTTCTACACAGGAAAATAAATGAACCTTTCCTGTTTCTAAAGGAAAAGATGATTACACGTATGATCTTCCTTAATGAGAATCACTAATGGTTTAAAATGACGAAAACGTTACCTTCAAGAAAAAGTTACAAAAATTTTTCTTCATCATTGTTTATGTATGTGGTTTTATACGAGGGAATGTGGGTGAACAAATGAGAATGGAAGGAAACAAACAACATAATAATAAACGTTATTTTCCTCATGGAATTAGACGGGCCATTCAGAAACCCAAACGAGTCGCATGCGGCCCCCGGGCTGCAGTTTACCTATAACTATCCTATTTTATTATCTTGAACTTTGATGACAGAGGCAGAACGGTAAAAGAGGTTGAACTTTCCCGCCAATAGCATATCATTTCTTTGGCTTTGTTGCAAAGAGCAACCTGGCAAAATACCTTCTGACATGAAAGTGCGTATGAAGCAAGCGTGTGTCATTGAACTCAGCTATGCATAAAATAGTGTCCCCATAGATATACATCAGCGCTTGCTGAACGTTCGCGAGTATCAAATAGAGGATGTGAGGACATTCCGGAAGGGGATAATGAGTTTCGGTAGGGGCAACAGCATATGTGACAAGTCAGCTTTCACGACTGTCAATCCACAAAATGAATGTTCATTGCTGGCGAAAATGCATAGCTAATGGCGGCATCTGTGTGAGAAAATAGAGTTTTGTAGGCGAAAACATGCTCTACCCAATGGTGTTATCGTCCACACTGTAGCTATTGTAGTTTCCATGGAAATAAATAGAAGGGATTATTTCGCAGCTTCCCAACCCTGCACACCTGTACACACACACACACACACACACACACACACGCGCGCGCGCGCGCACACACACACACGTACATACACACACACACACACACACACATACAAACATATCTAACCAATAAGAAATACACAAACACAACATGCCATTAATCTGCGTCTCTTTACTTTTTATCATTTCTATCTTAATCTCTGACGAAGCTTTAATAAAGGGAAACATGTTAGATTAAGATCTGTTTCCTACTTGTTCTTTATTCTATCACACACACACACACACACACACACACAGATAGATAGATAGATAGACAGATAGATAGATAGTCATCCATATTTTTTCTAAAGCCTGTTTCGCTGTATCACAGCTCATCAATGTGGTTAGACATCCGATTGCTTCTAGACAGGATCGAAACCATCAGTCAGAGATCCTGCCCCTAAGCTATCAACTCACGGCAGAGAAAGGGAGATTTTAACCTATTATATACGAGATGTATACGAACGCCATCAGCCAGAGGGCTCAATTCATCAATGAAGATGATAGCTTCACTTGATAAGACATCAGAAGTGTCGAAACAAAATTGCAACTTTTGTAGTGATCTTATAATATGCATATGTTATAAATCTGAATAAATATTATTAGCTCTACTCGGTATTGAGCACCTTTGTAAGAATAGTGTCTTTTGGTTATTGGAATTTTATTCCATCTGTACCAATCCTGTATTTGGGTACATGATAGCTTCTATTTATTTTCACGAACATTTAACGTCCCGACATATTCAGGGTTTTCCCTCGGTGTATAATTATAACCAACGTTTACGGTTACATTCCTGTCTCGCTCTACATGTAATTCGATCAATAATAACATTACTTTAGACTGATAGAGTTTTGTACGTTTTGTCATTCAATTACCCAACATTATTCTGATGTATAGAAATGCATATATCGTATTCTCCCCTATGTATATGATGGACTCTCCAGTCATTTTCAACAAATGTCTTTCAGTTCAATTTTTATGCTTCGTATGAGACAACAATCCTGCACGAGTTTTGCAAACAAGTCCACACGAGGGACATGCTGAAGGGTTGACCGTCATATGGGCTGATGTATTCGCCCGAGATTTATTGGTTCTTAATTCTCTCAGATAGTTGAGACAATTCTTTTCAAAGTTAGTTATATCTTGGTAGAATGTATTTCTCCAGTTTACCAGGTTTTCAACAGCGAGTTCGAACTCCTCCATAGGGATGTTTGCAACATTTAAATTGTATTTAAGTTTGTCCTTGAAGCGTAACCAAGGACGGCCTACATTACGCTTACCATGAAAAAGTTGGCTATACATGAGGATTCTGATGACATGACAAGCCCATCTGAACTGTGATTGCATCAGAAAGGATTCAATACCACCGTCACCATAATTGATGAAAAGATTGGGGTTAGAGATTTTGTCCTGCAGTGTATAAACGCATATTGAACGAAGACGGCGTTTATGAAAAGCATCAAGTCAATATATCAGTTTTAGTTTTATATATATATATATATATATATATATATATATATATATATATATATATATATATATATATATATATATATATATATAAAAGTGATATATTGACTTGATGCTTTTCATATATATATATATATATATATATATATATATATATATATATATATATATATATATATATGTAAAACTTCAAATGTTATTAGTAGATACTCATATTTGAAATAGACGCCCCATTTTTATTTTAAACAGTGCGTATTACGTCTATCGGTCTGAAAAAAAAATTTTCTCCAGCACGAATCGAACCTGCGTCCCCCTTTGCTAGCGGAAACCATCGTTTCATCTGGCGTGCTTTATCGTTCGGCCACGAAGAGCGTCATTTTTCCTTTTAAGGAAAGCACACTTCCTCACCAAGATATTTTCTCAAAAAACCATATCTACTCAGTTTTGTATCCGAAAGGTAAACAAAACAATTTCTAAAGAATTAATGTATTGATTTTTATTCCGACATTTTTTTATTACTTTAATTATTATTATAGTGGATACGCTTACTTAAAATAGACGTTCCATTTTTATTTTTACTTTAAACACTGTATATTTCGTCTATCGGCCTGCGTATTCGAGAAATTTGTAAGAGAAACCACCGTTTGTTCCAGTGAGCTTTACCATTTGGTTACGATAAGGGATTACAGCAAAGCTTTTCGACTGACCAAGAAACTCTTCCTCTCAAAATGGTTAATAAATTACGTCCATTTATAAAATTTAGTAACTTTTTTTTTTTTTATCAAAGTACAGATATTTAAACCTGTTTTCTTCAAAACGAAGATTGTTTTCTGTAGCCACTAGAAATAGTTTTGTTAAAAGATAACCTAGATCTATTTTTTTTTTTAAATCATTGTGCCAATGCGAGCAAGAGTTTTAATATGTATCGATGGAAAGGGCGGAAGGTTATTCTCTATAAAAAAATAAAAAAAAGATTATTCTCATACGCGCACGTACATACATACATATGCATACATACATACATACATACATAGTGGCCTGATGATCGCGGGAGCGTGAAACTTAAGTAGCGACCCAAGCTCGAACTACATAGGTCTTAGAATCTCTCCGCCCCTCATTCCTGCCTGAAGAAGAGAAATGCATTGAAAACACTTTCAATCTCCTCCAATACCAGAATTACGTCCTGTACAATTACTTCTTATAAACGCAAAGCCTACAAAATCCACATAAGAAAAATACAAAAATATACAAATAATAACAAGCATAACAATAGTAAACACATAACCCTACCGACCAACCCCATAACAGCCACTATCAAAAATAACTTATCCAATCTTAACTTATTTACATATGAAAAGTGTAATACACACAGACATTTTAGCATTTATTATATACATATATATACATGTGTGCGTGTGTGTGTGTTGGTGAAGAACCAATATATATTGTCTACCACTTTGACAACATCTAGTTGTGGCATAGTAATTATGAGTTCAATCCCTGAATCAGGCAGTGGGTGCTCGGACTCAATGGATATAGTATGAGCAATAACTGAGCCGTACTACGAAAAATAATAACAGGGTGAGATATCCCTAGTCAACATTCTATCCCCATAGATTAAATAAAGACTTCAGTTCAGAATTCGTCAAAACCGCCTTTAAAAAATTAAGAAGCAGAGTTAGCAACAAACGAGATAGCAACAACAATAGGCGTAGATAGGTTCGCCTATTGTCCGGTTCACATTCCTCACCGGTCTTTTGAACAGGAGTCGAGGCTTATGCCTTGTTTCCTATTTAAGGTTTCCGGTTCTTTATGAAGTCTTCTCATTCTCTTTCACTCTCAGTAGCCTCCTTTCATCTTAGCGACATTTATCACCTTGCTTGGGGTGAATTGATAAAAAAAATATGGCTTAAATAAGCAAAAGTAAATAAATGCTTTCCGTCTGAATTTCTGTAATGTGGATTTATCATTTACACTATTCACGTGTGGACTATTTCCTCATCTTTGTTTTTAGTTGTAATGACAAAAGTACGCAGGTGTAGGCATTAAGAAAGCTTTATTCAACTGAGAAGACAAGGTTCGTGTATAGTGTCCTGTTATAGTCCCAGTAAAAAGAAATAGCTCTCTCAAAGCGGAGAGTAACAAAACAAGGGGAGACCACTCTTGATTATTCATAACATTTAGTATCACCTGATCGCCTACTGTCAGTATTTCTGGGATGAGAAGTTATCATTATTTACTCTATTTACAAGTGGACTATTGTAAGTAAACACTGCTGAATTTTTTTTTATATATTATTCATTTATTTATACATATAATTTTTTTATTTTTAATGTAACTATTATTTAAATTATTTTGTTAAATTATTTGTGTATTAAATTATTTATTTTAAAGATTTTGGGATAGATAGATAGATAGATAGATAGATAGATAGATAGATAGATAGATAGATAGATAGATAGATAGATAGATAGCAAGCGGTTAAAATAGATAGATAGATATATAGATAGATAGATAGATAGCAAGCGGTTAAAGTAGATAGATAGATAGATATATAGATAGATAGATAGCAAGCGGTTAAAATAGATAGATAGATAGATAGATAGATAGATAGATAGATAGATAGATAGATAGATAGATAAATAGATAGATAGATAGATAGATAGCAAGCGGTTAAAATAGATAGATAGATAGATAGATAGATAGATAGATAGATAGATAGATAGATAGATAGCGGTTAAAATAGATAGATAGATAGATAGATAGATAGATAGATAGATAGATAGATAGATAGCAAGCGGTTAAAATAGATAGATAGATAGATAGATAGATAGATAGATAGATAGATAGATAGCAAGCGGTTAAAATAGATAGATAGATAGATAGATAGATAGATAGATAGATAGATAGATAGATAGATCGTTATAGTTTTTTATGTAAGGATTAAACCAAGCTGCTTAACAATTTATGATTGGTATTAGTTGCAGTATTAATTTATTGTTAATAGAAATACGAAATTAAAGATTCCAGGAAAAGATAAAATTAAAGATTAAAGCATTTTCAATGTCTTAGTTTCCCTGTGTTTGACTCCAAACTTCGCGAAAGACGAGGCTTGAAAAAATGTCGGTATATCCCCTCTTACCGTCTGATCATGGGACACTTGGGCGCAGCCTAGCGTAATAAGTTTAGACTTAAAACGGAAAAGTTGGGAAAACGTTTTAGGTAGGGAGATCAGAGGGAGAAGTCCAGTTGTGGATTCCCACGTCACGCCGTCACCAGCTTTGACGTTAATGAGATGGGAATTTAGACGATGAGGTAAAATGGAAAAGAAAAAAGAAATGGTTTGGAAATACGAATTCGAAGATGTCATGGTGATTTGACCGACCTATTAGTGAACACTGAAGAGAAACAGTTGAGATCGGATATGGCGTGTTCTAAAATAATGAAACGCTACGCGAGCAAAGAAAGAAAGAAAGAGAGAAAGAAAGAAAGAAAGAAAGAAAGAAAGAAAGAAAGAAAGAAAGAAAGAAAATGAAAGAAAATGAAAGAAAAACAAAGAAAGAAAGAAACGAACAAACAAAGAAACAAAAGCAAAAAGAAGGAAAGAAAGAAAGGCAAAAAGAAAGAAAGAAGGAAAGAAAGAAAAAGTGTAAAAAAGTGGAATAAGTAAAACAATAAAAAAGGTAAATTAAAAATTTAAAAACAAGAAAAAGAAAAACAAACATTTTTAGCGGTAAAAAAAAGAAAGATTAAAAAGAGAGAAAACTATATTTAGGAGAGTCTAGAGAGAAAACTAAAGAGTTTAAAAAAACAAATAAAGCAAAAAATGGAGAAAAATGGAGACTTATGAATTCTCATATTTAAATCCTAAAGGACTTACGACCACATCACGTTGAAATACCGGTTCCCGTACGATCACCGAAGTTAGGCAACGTCGCGCCTAGTCAGTAACCGCTTGGGAATATATATATATATATATATATATATATATATATATATATATATATATATATATATATATATATATAATGAAGAGGTTTTAATGTTTCCAACGAGAGAAAAGTGTGTATATTAAAAAGAAGAGAGGTACCGCAAACTTTTTTGGTTGTAATGTGGGTTTTTAAAAAAATATTATTCTTTATTTTTCATATATATATATATATATATATATATATATATATATATATATATATATATATATATATTTTCATATATATATATATATATATTTCATATATATATATATATATATATATATATATATATATATAGCATAATAACACATTGAGTGTATACAGATGTGTGTGCTTACATATATATATATATATATATATATATATATATATATATATATATATATATATATATATATATATATATATATATATATATTGGGTGTGCGGTTGGTGTAATCGATAACGGCTGGGTATGGTTCATTTTTCTTTTCTTTTTTTTACAAAGAAAGAAAGAAAGAAGTTAACAAAGAAAAGGAAAGAAGTTAACAAAAAAGCTCTTCAAAAGATCTTTGGATCTAAGCGCTTTCGACTAATTTATTAGGATAGTTTTTGTTTAACTAAATATACACATTATATATATATATATATATATATATATATATATATATATATAGATAGATAGATAGATAGAGAGAGAGAGAGAGAGAGATGGGGATGTTTCTTTATAAATTCCGAACACGGTCAGTACATTATGGCTGTGTTCATAGTTGATATACAGATTCGGTTAAACAAAAGAACATCCTCAGTAATAGCTAATAGACTAGTCGAAAGCGTTCGGATCCACATATCATTTGTACAGTTTTTACACAGTGTATGGCCGGAAAAGAAAATATTGTGCGAATGCAATATATATATATATATATATATATATATATATATATATATATATATGTATGTATGGGGATGGTGTTTTTAATTTCAGAACACGGTCAGCACGTAATGGCCATGTTCATAGTTAATGTACGGTTTCGATTAAACAAAAAAAAAACAGACTCGATAATCGCTAATAGGTTAGTCGGACGCGCCTGGAACGACATTTAAAAATGATTAAAAAAAGTTCATCGTAATGTCTTGTAAATTGACTTCAACGAAACATGTGTAAAAGAGGAATTTCTTCCCAAATACACAATATATATATATATATATATATATATATATATATATATATATGTATTCTGTTTATACTTTTTTTTATAGATATAATTTATTTAAGTAAATAATTCATTTTTTTATTAAACAGTATTAATTACATTTACCGGCCTGAATGTTCGAGAAATTTTGTAGAAAATATGCGCTCTTCGACAGGAATCGAACCTGTATCCCTAATGGGAACCGACAGATTATAATTCATCCAAGCAATTTTTAATAAACGTCTGTTTATTTCATTTTTTTTCATGTATTTTTTCAATTTACGAATGCTTTACATTCGAATCAAAATTGTGGATAAACTATCCGAACTTCCTCTTTAGTTCTGTTTTGTTCAAGTACTTTTCGACCAGTCATTATTAAGAACTGGGTGCTGTCACTATGGTAGACATGATTTGGTTAGCTGCTTTCTGACACTTTTTCAACTCTGTGCACACAATTCTTGATAATGACTGAGACACATCAAGACTTTTACCCACAATTTTGATCCCGATGTAAAACAGCTTATTAAAAAATTGTAAAAATACAATTAAAAAAAATCAAACAAACTGTTCGACGGTTGAATTTAATGATACTTGGGTGTATGTGTGCATTCGTACGTATATATATATATATATATATATATATATATATATATATATATATATATATATATATATATATATATATATATATATATATATGTGTGTGTGTGTATATATATATATATATATATATCGTGAGAAAGAGAAAGAGAGACTGCGCGATTGTGATTATGCAAAAGTTTTTTCTAAGAACAGAAGTGCCCTCTATAGAGAGATGGACAAATTATCTATTTTTATTTTTTTTTATTTTTCTCTGTTATTTTAAACTTGGCAAAAAAACGGTAACCATTTTCTCGTGTTTTTTTTTTAATTCACAGATAAATGGATAGTAATATTATAATTGCATTTATTTATAAAATATCAAAAACTCGTCGGCATATTTTGGTGATACGGTTATGCTAGTATAAAACAGTTCGAATAAATTAAATATTTTCAATTAAAATGGTACAGTGAATAATTTCTTGCCAAATGTCTCCTTTAATTATAAATGAGTAGATGCAAGAGATTTTTAGCAATTAATTGTCTGTGATAACGCCTCCAAAAAAAAATAACATATTTTAGGACAGACGACATGTGTAAATAAAGCAGATGAGAAATGAAGGGAAAACAACTTGATTCTAGATTAGAAGGAAAATAAGATGCAAAAAAGAACAGACTGAAGAGAAAATTGCACTTATGATAATAAATGAAGGAAAAGCATAAAAGCCTAAAGAACGAAATTAAATACAAAATGAGCTCGTGAAATGAGAAAGATATTGTGTAAATGATGAACTGTGGAAAGGGAGAATAGAAAAAGAAGAAAATGAAAGAAACGAGAAAGAAAGAAACATCAACGAAAAGAGGAGGAAGTGAGGAAGAACGAAAGAAATAAGAGGGGTGAAAGATAACAAAGAAAAAAAAGAAAAGATAACGGATAAAATAGCAGAAAAAGAAAGAAAGAAAGAAAGAAAGAAAGAAGGAAAGAAACCAATTAAGAAAGGAGGAAAGAGAGGAAGAATTAAAGAAATAAGAAACGAGTGAAAGATAGAAGGAAAATATGAGATTAAATGCAAACAAAATATCAGACAACTAAAGAAAGAAAGAAAGAAAGAAAGAAAGAAAGAAAGAAAGAAAGGACAAACCAATTAAGAGAGGGAGAAGAGAGAATGAATAAAAAAATAAGGAAGGAGTGATAAGGAAGAAAAAAGACGTTAACGGATTATGAATCATACAAAATATGAAGCATCAAAATAAGAAAGAAAGAAAGAAAGAAAGAAAGAAAGAAAGAAAGAAAGAAAGAAAGAAAGAAAGACAAACCAACGAAGAAAATAGTGGGAGAAAAAAAGTTTCAAGAGGAAGGAAAGAAATATATAAGGAAGGAAAAGACAACGGATTACAAATCAGACAATAAGAAAGAAAGAAAGAAAGAAAGAAAGAAAGAAAGAAAGAAAGAAGAAAAAATCGACAACATATTAAAAAGCAAGCAATATATCAAGTGACAAAAGAGAGAAAGAAAGAAAGAAAGAAAGAAAGAAAGAAGGAAGGAAAGAAAGAAAGAAAGTGTTAAAAGAAGAAGAAAGAAACAATCAAACCAAAAATAAAGGAAGGAATAAACGCCAAGCATACGTAGCTAAGCCACTATCTCTCTTTTTCTCACTACTGTAGACTTGTACCAAACTTAGCTTTGTAAATAACAATTGAAGAACAGGTATTTAAAGCTAATGCACTAGGTAGAAATTAGGAAAAAAAGCATTTGTCAAAGAAGATGAATTAGAAAAAAATGTTTTTTGGTCGGCAAAGAATGAGAATGTCAGTACACGGAATGGCGTGGGGGGAGTCGGAAGGCCAAAGAAGAAGAAGACAAATAATAACAATAAAGAAAACTATAGAAACAAATCCAACGAATAAAATTGAGTAAAGCGGACATTGAGAAAAATAAGTAAACAAACAGATTCGTGATTATTTGATATGAACAGAAAGAGACGACCAGCGGCCATTTCTCAGGATTGTGTGAGAATATCCTGTCTGTTGTCCGATAGTTTTCTCCGGCTAATATACATATATATATATGTGTGTGTGTGTTTGTGTGTGTGTGCATATATATGTGTGTGTGTATATATATATATATATATATATATATATATATATATATATATATATATATATGTGTGTGTTTGTGTGTGTGTGTGTGTGTGTGCATATATATATGTGTGTGTGTGTTTACTTCATGCTTGAACGCAATCTTCAGACAAACGTGGCCTGAAGATTGCGTTTAAGCATGAAACAGGCTGTCGCCGCTCGCTCAGTGTCTACCTTTATATTTACATGCGCTCTATCACTTTTTACCTATAAATATAGCATACCTTAAAACTATACGTCTATAATATATACATATATATATATATATATATATATATATATATATATATATATATATATATATATATATATATTATTATTATTATTATTAATAATAATAATAATAAATATACAACTTTGAGTTTCATGCATAATGCAGTCAGCATCTGACGATTGTCTTGTGCTACCGGTAAGAAAAAAACGTGTATTTTTTATTAATATATAAATTATAGCTCTGTTATTATACATCGAGAACTATTTTATCGGGCGACATTTAACCTAGAACCTGTGGAGGGCTATTCATTGGGCCTTCGACCAAACAATGACACTTTGAGTACATATTAAGTTTTATTAAACTTGAACAATATTTTTCAAGCTATTAACAGTTTTCATCGAAATAATGATATAATTTCTATATTTGGAATTTATTGCAAAGCTGCATGATAAACAACATTTTTGGTTTTCCCATTCAGGGTCAGTGCAAATAGCTCGTTTCCATTGCCAACCCTTGAACAACCAACATAGAGCTGGCCGAAAGAAAAGCGGGGTTCCATCAGATGAAGCTACCTTCAATGTTTGTTCTTGGGACTTATTGATTGACATTGCATAGAACACTGAAGTCTTTTGAACTCAAAAGTAAGATCTGGAGGAATTAAGGGGATTCTTTGAATTGAAATCTTTCCTCTTTTCCTGGACCAGTAAAGATCGTTGCTTCCAAGAGATGAGGAAGCATCTTCTTGACAATTAACCTTGTTCCATTACAAATCTTTGGACGATACAGATTTCTCAATAGCATAACTGGCACATTTTCTTTTAGTTCCAGCTTGTGTGATGGCATTCCAGGGGGATTCCAGGTGGATTCAATGAGTTCAGGAACTCTGTTGGATAATTTACTGCCTGCTCTTGTTAAACAATAGTGTCAATGGAAAAGTACCTCATGTTTTTCTTTGGAATTTCTTGGTGAAGTTTCCAGTTGATGCTATCCGCAGTTTGATTCTTGGGAGCTAATATGGCAATCTCACAAAGCTAATTTGAATCCATGAGTTGGCGTTTAATATTTGGATAAACATGATATGGTTAATCAAATCTTGGATACTTGAGACTGAAACTCCACAACCATTTGGGAATTAAATTTCTCCATTTTGAATTTTTCAGAGAGTTGTGTCTCTTTAATTGAAAAAGTGTGACACACACACAGACATTTTCGCATTTATTATATAAGAAGATAGATAAAGAAGGTGAGATAATTGAAAGTTAGAGAGTTTCGTACCTTTAATTGAAAAAGTGTAATACACACAGACATTTTAGCATTTATTATATATATATATATATATATATATATATATATATATATATATATATATATATATATATATATATATGTTGGTGAAAAAACAATATATATTGTCTCCCACTTTCACAATATCCAGTTGTGCCAAAGTAATTATGAGTTCAATCCCTGAATCAGGCAGTGGGTGTTCGGACTCAATGGATATAGTATGAGCAATAACTGAGCAGTACTACGTAAAAATAATAACTGGACGAGGTATCCCTAGTCAACATTCTATCCCCGTAGATTAAATAAAGACTTCAGTTCTGAATCCCCTGTAGGTTAGTTACTATGATCGATATACACCTGATGAAGGCACAACGGTCGAAAGGTTGTGATAATCACAACATAGACTAAGTCAATAGTCCGAATGTAAATAGTGTAAATAAAGACAACTCCTCATCCCATAAATTCAGAGAGAAATTTAGCCAAGATGTTATCAACCGGCAAATGGAAAAATATAAGTTGATGAAGAATAACATACGTATTAATCAAGGCAAAAAATGTGACAAGCAGGTGTCAATAATGATCAGTGTAAACAAAAATCTAGAATCAGAAAGCAAGAAATAGCGAAACATTTATTGTAAAGTTTGGAGAGAATGGGAGCCAGTTTAAGAGCAACATTTCTTTAGGACAATTGCAGAAATACCGCAAGCCTTATGAGTGAGAGATTAAAATTTCAATATATAAATTTACATATATTGATTTTTCTTTGTTTTACTTTGTTTTCTCTCATTCTTCAGGTTTTGTTTTCTCACTCTCCAAAAACAATTGTTTTTTTTTCCGCAATCTTTCACTTTTTTTACCGTTTCTTGATTCTTCCTTCCTTATTTTTGCCTTCCAAAATTTCTAAATTACTTTTTTTTTCTTTATTTTACTTATACCTTTTTCTCAATATTTTTCTTACTATTTCTATCTTACTTAGCTTTTTCTTTCTTTTTTTTCTTTCTTTCTTTCTTTCTTTCTTTCTTTCTTACTTACTTACTTTCGTTCTTTCTTTTTCATCTTTTCTTTCTTCCTTTCATCTTTTCTTTCTTTCCTTCTTCCTTCCTTTCTTCCTTTCTTCCTTCCTTTCTTTCTTTCTTTCTTCCTTTTTTCTTTCTTTCTTTCTTTCTTTGTAACCCTCTTTCATTAGTTAATTTTATTAAGTGTTCGCAGACAAGAAATAAAAATTTATACGAATTTAAATATGTTTCACTTTACTTAAAATTAATCGTCCCGGTAATATATTCTGATCCCAAAGTTAAGCAACGTCGAGCCTGGTCAGGGCCTAGATGGGTGACCGATCGGAAATACAAGGTGCTGTAAGCTTCGATGTGTGGGTGGTGGGATGAATAACAGACCGGAATGAGAAATCAGAAAGTCGAGTTCGTTACATTCACTTACGCGCAAATCCCATTGGGAAATGTATGAATCCATCTCCCCATCCCCCAACTATGGCCGTCATCCGCGTCCTGGGTAAGACGATAAACTACGTCCAGCAGCAATGCCTCTGATCAGGAGGTTTTGAGAAGCGTGGAACCACTTCTTAATTGCTGGTGTTCCCAGGTCCACCCTAATCCGTTAGGGTCCCAGCTATCGGCAAATAGTTGACCCCGAAACTGAGGTAAAAAGCATTATGAAAGTGTAAAATACACCAGAAATACTTTGTGAAAAAATTATTTCCAGCAACAAATTTTTGAAGACAAAAAAAAAACTATTACCAACAATACGTTTTTGAAAAAAAATATTACCGGCAATATATTTTTGTAGGAAAAAATTATAACCAGAAATAGAATTTTGACAAAACAAAATATTACCAGCAACAAAAATTTTGTCGGCATTGGGGTTGATATGCCGTAAAAAAAAAAAACTAAACCCAACTATGGGTTAAATAGCAGGACTTCCAACCCGTCCACCACAGAAATTAATAGCAACCTACTGCGAGAATTCTTCTGCCAAGTCAATCATGAATCGAAAAGGGGAATGATCGCCCAGGCGTGCATCACGCACGATACCTAAGAAAAATCAACAATGCAGTGACCCTGTGTACACTGTATTTGAGAGCTATGAAATGGAGATACCAAAATCAAGCAAGTACAGAAATTTCAATATATGGCGAGAGTTTTAACAAACGATGGAAAATGTGTTTTCCAAGAAATAACTAGGTACGAAAATGTTGGAAAATTCCGTTAGAAACAAAGAAAAGAGTGCTTATCTGCTAAGTAATATCAATTGCCCTATATGACAGTAAATGTTAGACAATTTATTCACAGATGAAGAGGAAGCAACAGAGATGTGCTTCTACAGAAGGATGCTGGGTTTCTTTTCTCGCACTTCTCGCCTGTGGAACTCTCTTCCGGCTTCTTGCTTTCCTGCCACCCACAATCTTCAAAAATATAAATGCAACGTTCCTAAATCCTGTTCTTTTATTGCCCTTTCTTCTCACTAAAGACTTCTCTTTCACTCCCAGTAACCCCCTGCGGCTTAGTGACATTATCGCTTGCTTGGGGGTGAAATGATTTTTTAAAAAAATGAAAGAATACCACCAACTGAACATTTTAAAGAAAAATGGAAACAAAAAGGACACTGACAACCAGAAAGAAAAAAATGACATTTTTATGAAATATAATGAAGAAAGGGGGCTTGGAGAATTTGACACTCATATAACATATTGATGACTGGAGGGGCAAAGAGAATCAGTGAATAACCTACCTGACAAGCTTGTGCAGATGATGGCAGAACAGGCACTGGAAGGGTTAGTAAGGAAAAGTATTTGCAGTCTCACCAATTGGCAGACTCCATTTAAATTTGCTATTAAAGTAGGATTCGGTATTGTTAAAAAGAGATACGAAAAATAGAAAGTTGTGGAGAGCTATGATCATCCACGTCCTGAAGGGACGCGACACATAGAAGAATATCCTCTTTGAGAGTTAACACAATATCTGCTTCTACATACATAAGATAAGATGGCGAATACCACCCTATGATATATTATTCTACGCCTCCTGCATCTCTTAACGAAATATAGTAAGAGTAACCGGTGGGCTTACTGAACACCTCAGATGTTGTCCTATCATGTCCCATACATGTTAGATGAGGGACAAGCGATCGTGCCCGACCGGGATAGTTGTTAAACATCTTGTGGGGCATGTAGAGTAACATGGGTATCATGTGGGTAGGCATTATCCTGCTCGAAACGCGCATCGTCTTCCTGTTGCTGTAATGTAACGGAACGACTTATACAATGTTCTGGGCGTATATGGCACGGCTCAACGTTCCCTCCACAAGCACCAATGGTGAACGATAGTTGTGACATATGCCACCCTACACTATGACGCCAGTTGTTGAACCTGTGTGTCATTAACGAATAAACTCTGGAAGACGTAGCTCCCTAGATGTAGGTTGAACGCACAAATGATCATGAACGCACAAATGAAGGCAGTACCTTTTCTTTTCACTGAACACAATAAATCACCAATCGATCTCTTAGGTCATCTACTCGCAACACCGCTGATTGGTTCATTTTACCGCTTCAGGGAGTACCTCACTCCATCTGCAATACTCTATCTTTAAAAGATTTAGATTAGGCCAAAATAGAGTATTGCGGCCATATCTGAGTTGGAGCTGCTCAATACGCCCTTTCCGGTTTTTATAAAGTTCAAGATCGTTTTTTTTTTTTAATTATGTTATCTTACAATAAGGTTCACCCTGTACAATGCCCGATAGATGGTTACGTTAAGGGGTAGTTTATACAGATAAGAGTGGGAAGATAACGGTTAACTCTTGAATTGAAAATGTTAAGATTGTAGTGATCAGCTAAACATCCTCTTAGGAGTCT
>OZ038508.1:51304958-51334958 GCA_964036315.1 Acanthosepion esculentum | reverse complement strand
TCTTTTCTTTGTTTCCCTTTTTCTCTTTTTCTTTCTTTACCTTTTCTCTTTTTTCTTCTTTTTCTCTATTCTTTTTCTTCTTTTTCCTTTTTCTCTTTTTCTACTTTTTCCCATTTAAAAAAATAATAATTTAATTTAAGAAAATAAAAGAATATTGTTTAGTTTAATATTAAGAAATTATTGAACGTGACTATGAAAATGCGAGAAAAGTTTTTGTTGTTTCTTAATTAGTATTTTGAGTATACGGGTAAGCTAATATATATCTTATATAAATTACAGTGTATGTGTGTGTGTTTTTGCGTGTGTGTGTGTCCGTCCAAGCAACTCCTCCGCTCCCACTGGCCCGATTTCAATGATTCGTAGCTCATTTAAAAGTCCTAGAAAAGTTAGGCGCAGGAAACGATTTTCGTTGAGCTCAGATTCAGGGTTGCCAGATTATGCGAGGTTAAAAATATATAATAATATATTATACTAGCCATTATCGTTGCTTTTATGGTTCAAGGAGAGTAACTCTTATTTTCCTTTTGTATCCATAATTGCAGCTAGGTTAAAATTTTAAGTTAGCTAAAATTTTAAGCTAGCTCCTGTGGAGGACTCTTGGTTTGGCCATCATCCCAATAGCTAGGGAGGGAGGGATGCGATAGGTATCAATAAACTACAGAAAAACTCAAAATTGATCGCTGCATTTAAGTATTGAATTAATGTTTTAAAAGTTCAACGATAACTTTTCTGCTGCCACTTAATTTAAAGACGATTTGATGTACGTAGATGATTACTTTCTATACAAACAATTATTTTTATTTCATGAGTGACAGAACAGGGGACAATTTATAAGATAAAATTAATATAGTGAAAAGCTGGGAGAACAGAATTAGTTATCCATTTAATATCTGAAGAGTTAGAGAGACATAATGGATAATTAAGTAATCCCTATCTCATGGATTCTATATGAATAACTGTAAAATTCTGAGATTAAAATGCCCCAGCTCTAGTTTATAGTAATTTACGGTGTTTACTCATTCCCCCCACGAGAATGAGATGTGACACAAGGTCCTTTTAAAGTGGGGCCCCAAGCGCGTGCACCCGGGTGGGGACAAAAATTGCCCACAAATGTCGGTTGCGCTGGCCTCGGTGCGAGCACCGATCCCTCCCTCTAGTGCAATAGGAGGGCGCGGCCTCGGGCAGCTGTTCTCCAGGGCTGGGCACGTCTCAGTATTATTTTCTCAGTTGCCCCTCTGCCCTTCGACAGAGAAGCCCCTGAGCGCACACTGTCCAAGGACAGAGACGCAACTGAGAGATGATAAATAATGCGCAAGTTACTTAATAGTAATTTACGCGGTATTTACTTGACCCCCCCCACTAAATCAGGTTGTGACACAAGGTCATTTTTTAACGTAGGGATCTGAGTGTTTTCACTGGGGCCGCTGGTCTAAGCTGGTCTTAGCTGGTCATAGCTGGTCTTGTCTTGTCATAGCTGGTTCAAACTGCTCAGAGCCGGTCATAGCCGTGATACCACCAGCACAGGGACAGAGTGACCGATAAGTATCTGAATGCATACACCCCTCCAAGGAGGAATTTACGCGGTATTTACTTGACCCGCCACTGAAACAGGTTGTGACACAAGGTCAGTTTTTAACGTGGGGACCCGAGTGTTTTCACTCGGGCCGCTGGTCTAAGCTGGTCTTAGCTGGTCATATCTTGTCCAAGCTGGTCAGAGCTGGTCTAAGCTTGTCATAGTTGGTCTTGGCTTGTCAAAGCTGGTCCAAACTAGTCAGAGCCGGTCCAAGCTAGTCATAGCCGTGATACCACAAGCACAGGGACAGAGCCCTGTGACCGATAAGTATCTGAATGCGTACACCCTTCCAAGGATGAATTTACGCGGTATTTACTTGACCCCAACTGAATCAGGTTGTAACAAATGGTCAGTTTTTAACGTGGGGAACCCGAGTGTTTTCACTCGGGCCGCTGGTCTTAGCTGGTCAAAGCTTGTCCAAGCTTGTCCAAGCTGGTCAGAGCTGGTCTAAGCTAGTCATAGCTGGTCCAAACTGGTCAGAGCCGGTCTAAACTGGTCAGAGCCGGTCTAAGCTAGGTATAGCCGTGATAACACCAGCACAGGGACAGAGCCCTGTGACCGATAAGATCATAGCATCAATGGCGGGTACTATGCCAACTTGCTGAGGCAGTTACGAAAGCCTATCAAGACCAAACGCCCAGGAAAAACTGACAAAAACGGTTTCGTTTCATCAGGACAATACTTCAGCACACAAGACCTTGGTTTCAATGGCTGCTGTGCCTGGCTGTTGCTTTGAACTGGTTGATCACCCTTTCTATTCTCCTGGTAGTCAGACGGGGCCAAATCAGGAGTATAGGGAGAGTAGTTTAAAGTAATAGCGGTGTCAACAGAAAAATCGTCTTTTGACACATTTTTTTTTCTTTTTTGTGAGCACGAAGGTTAAAGATTACCGAGAAGACTTTAGTGGGGAGAGAGGACAATAAAAGAACGGGACTCAGGAAGACAGGAGATGTGAACCAGTATCGCAGTGATGATGACGCCATATCTGCTGTTGATGAAAGCTTCTTCAGGAGGAAAGCTTCTTCACCAATTAGATCCAAACACCTCCACATCGACGGAAGAAATGTACGGACCTCAAGGGTGGACTATATTGAAAAATAAACCTCAATTAGTTACATTCTATGAGAGTATCTTGGTCAGCCTGTGTACTTTTCAACCCATTCTCATAATGTTTATATTTTCGTTACATTGATAATACTCTCTCGACTCGATTAGCCATTCCATATTATATTTTTATTTAATCTCTTGCTAATAAGGGCTACCAGAGATTTGCCAATTTATAAAGAAATGAATATGAAAAACAATTTTTTCTTAATAAATTTATGAAGATTTTCTAAATCTGTGAACCAACTATAATGAAATATTTAATATTTACCATTTTATAAAGTTCGAATGGATTAGCATATACATCGATGTTTCTACCAACCATTCCAAAGAACACAATTTGTTGAAAATTTTGTAGGTTTTGTGTAATTTTTTGAATAAAAAGATTTCTTTCCAAATGTATTTCTTTATGAATTAATGAATCTTTATAAAATGGTAAATATAATTATGGCATTGTGCCTGGTCCACATAAATTTATAATCTTTTAAATGAACATTCCTGAGGGAGTCTTGCTAGTTTAAAGTAATAGCGGTATCAACAGAAAACTATTTGTTATTTGCGAGCACGGTTAGACATGCTGCAAAGACTTTAGTGGAGAGAAGGGACAATAAAAGAACGGATTTTCAGGAAGACAGAAGATGGCGAGTCGCGTTGCATTTAAATTTTTGAAGATTATGGGTGCCAAGGAAGCAAGACATCGGGGGTTCCATAAGCGAGAGGTGCGAGAAAATAAACTATTAGAATAGAACAGACGGTTGCATCTAACTAGCAGTAAAACGGGTGGGTCCTTAGTTGCCGATCTAGTAGCACGATTAAATTCATGCAGTCGAGGCACCAAAAAGGAAAACTCCTCAGAACAATTGTCATGAAAATATTTGTAGAAAAAAAAAACGAAGCGAGCCTCATCACGTCGGTGATAAAATAACTGAAGTTGAGATGCGAAGTCAGGATCGATTGTATTATATACCCTTCTTTGAATGACTCCTTCTTCGTGGATTTGGAGCTTTGAAAATTTGACATTTTCCTAGAATTTAACCCCTAGCAAGGTGATAATGCCACCCGGACGCAAGGGTCATTGGGAGGATTTGGAGCTTTGAAAATTGCAAATTTGATTTTTTTCCCAGAATTCCAGATTTTGTGTCGTTTGTCTATGTCTTCAACTCTGCTTACCATCGTCTATTTTATTTATTTATTGGAAAATTTGAATTCTGACTCTTTCTCTATTTTTCATATGATTTTATCTCTTTCTTCTTCCTTCATTTACTTTCTTTTCTTTACCTCCAGTTATGCTTTAATATCTTTTTTTTTCCATTTTTTTCCTTCTGAGTACCGCTTTTTTAAACTCACATTCATTCTTTCAATAAAGGTGTCTCATTTCTCCACCCCTTTAAAGATACATAAATAAAATGAAATATTTATATTTCATTTTAGAAAAAATGTCTATAGATAGTTGATTTGTTTATCTGTATGAAAAATATATTTTTCTTTCGTTCATCTTCAGAATTATCTTCTATGATATTACGGTTGCAATCCCAACTGCTGAGAGCGATTTGCAATTTTTCTTTGTCATCTTGCGTTTTTTTTTTTGCTTTTTTTTGTTTGTTTTTTGCCATTCTCATATTTGAACCGAAATTTTTATTCTTGTTTTCTTTTTAAAAAAAAAAACTTTTCTGTCCTTATTCTACATTTATTTATTATATTATTCATAGATTCAGTTTTATTTACACATCAAGGTTACTTTTTAACGAAGGCAGATCTTTGATAAATAAACCAAGCACAATTTCAATCGTGGATTGTTCCATGTTCATCCTTATCAAAGAAAGCTTTGATTAAATAAAAACTGAAATTTCTAACAGTAATTACACATGTGGAGACCTGTTTATTTTAGATTGTTTTTTTTTGTTTTACGATATATCAACCTCAGTGGGTTATTTAATACCAACAAGATTTTTAGGATAGGTTCGTATGAATATAATGTATTCTTCATAATAAATCAGTTTGTAGATCAGGTTTCATTGATGTATTTTTGTAAATAGGGTTATTGTCGAGAGTCAAATGCATTGCTCGTAATATTTCTTTATGGACACGTGGCCGAGTGGTTAGGACGTTCAGTTTCTGGGTATAAGACCCGGGTTCATTGCTCGTGATAATTTTTTTCAAATCACCATAGTCGATTTGTCAGGACTTCTTGATGTAAACGGTCTGAAGAAGGCGATCCCAGCGTGTGGCACCTTCGGAAGTGTCTGAAAGCTATATTACGGGTTGACCCAAGCCTTGTGAATCAAATTGGGTAGACGGAACCCTTGTAAGCAGTCGATGGTTGTGCTATCACAAAGCTTCGTGACCGAGGATTTGAACGTGCTGGCTTTGTTTAGACTGTTGATCACGCGCACTCTCCCAGAAACTGTAACTAGGGTCCACTTGCAGTATAAACCACAGGTGGACTCTGTGTGTGTTGAACAAACACAAATGTGACTGAGAAGGCGTCTGCAACGGGGATTAGCTAGCCGCCGTAGTTGACAGGCATCCTCGGATATGAGTGGCTGCGAAATTTACAATATTTTTCAATTGCTGGTAATATTTTTTTTTTCAAAAATGTATTGCTGGTATTTTTTTTTTCTACCAAAAATCTATTGCTGGTAATTTTTTTTTTTTTTTCAAAACTGTATTGCTGGTATTTTTTTTTTGTTTTTACCAAAAATCCATTGCTGGTAATATTCTTTTTCCAAAAATGTATTGCTGGTATTTTTTTTACCAAAAATCCATTGCTGGTAATATTCTTTTTCCAAAAATGTATTCCTGCCATTTTTTTTACCAAAAATCCATTGCTGGTAATATTCTTTTTTCAAAAATGTATTGCTGGTATTTTTTTTACCAAAAATCCATTGCTGGTAATATTCTTTTTTCAAAAATGTATTGCTGATACTTTTACTATAAAAATCTATTTGTATACTTTCATAGTGTTTTGACCCCAGTTTGGGAGTTAACTATGTGCCCATAGCTGGGACCATAACAGGGGTTATCACCCCGAGTCAGGTTGAACCTGGGAACAACAGCAGGTAAGAGGTCGTTCCACGCTCCTTAAGACCTCCCGATCAAAGGCCTTGCTGCCTGGTGTAGTTTATCGCCATACCCAGGACGGACACCTGTTTAGATAAATCATGAGTTCTCTAACAAAATTCGGTAAAAAAAAAAAGTTCAATATATTACAAACTCTAAAAATGAATTCAATACAAAAATGGATTAACAACAGTGTATAAAAAAGATAATTTTATATGTGGTTCAATCAATCAATTGATAAAAAAAAACCTGCGAAAGTAATTTGGGGTTATTTAAAGTTTGTTAAAATTAGGAAAGTTTTTTAATAAAAGAAATGTTCTTTTGGAGTGTTTGATTTCAAATTAATGGTCTGGATGTGCATGCGTGAATAAGAGAGTAGGTTTATATGTATAGTGAGAAAAATAACGCAGGTGTTACTTAACTAAAACTTTATTTAATCTTAGAATGAAGCACGTCCTAAATAAATAATACAGAATACGTATAAGGGGAGATAATCCATACCACAATATGCACAGCTAAAAACTTTCAAACTTTCAGTCGTTCTTCTTGGTATCAAGGTGTTGGCAAAAGTAAATAGGCGTTTGGCGGCGGCTCCTATGAAGCCACCCAATAGCAAACGAATCCTTCTGAAGATAGAACGTCTTTTGATTTGGGGGTTGCTGGTTTGATTGTATTTGTTTTTAGAGGCTCCGAACTTAGAGCTCATGAAAAGAAAAAAAATAGAGCGATGTGATTGGTCTATTATTCTTCCACTTTGTCACGTGATATTTTTTTCTTTCTCAGTCCGCACAGAAGGGATTCAGAAAAAACTATTTTGATATTTACAATATCAGGGGCGCGAACGTTATTTATTATACGGGGTTATGTTCATGTATTTCATAGACGTTTCTTTTCGCCATCTATTTTTTTTAAATCCATCACACTACCCTCTTTATCAACAGTAAGAAAATTAGGGAGTTCTCTACCTTGGGCAACTTGCTTCAGTAAAAAGGTTAACAAGCTAGTCTCTCGGTATTTTACGACTATAAGGAGATCGATCCTCAGCTGATGTCCCATAACTGTTTCATTCGGTCAGATGAAGTTAATTTAATCATCATCATCATCCCAATGACCAGTTACGGTCAGAGGGTCGATGCCCTGATGAACACCTGACCATTTTCCTCCGCATATCTGGATTGAAAGCCAGAGAGGTATTCATTTATATATAGCGTCTCTTGGGTTAGTAGCGCCGACGGAGCCCATCCCACTCCGGATCAAATCACAGTCAATGTCCTACAACTTGAATGCTCAGCTTGATCACAGACACGTGGCAATTAGTTTTACGGATCGTTAATCCTCAGCTACTTCCTACATATATGCGTTTCCTCTATGGTCACGTGGTCTACTTAATTCAATAATGGGATCACCTGTGTTTGCTCACTGGGCGATCAATGTTCAAACTCAAGTGTCGGCAACGACACTTTGTTCCTATGTAACACAAAGCAAGAATGCTCGCTCCATTTGAAACCCTTGCGTAGCACAATCTTCAAACGGCATTTCCTCTTATTTTTATTCATTTATTTATTTTTGTCATAAGAGTGACCTGAGATAGTTACATATTTTCTGTTGGTGGTCGGTGTTCAAATCATGCTTTCGAAGTCGATTTTTTTAATCATTTCATTCCGAGTAAGGCGATAAAGCTACTAAGACGAAAGAGGTTACTGGTAGTGAAAGAAACTGAAAAGACGTTATTGAGGAGAAAGGGACAATAAAAGAACAGGTTTCAAGGAGACAGAAGATGACGATTGTTGTTGCATTTAAAACTTTGAAGATCTTAATTGACAGGAAAGACAGACGAGAAATGTGAGGGGGAACTATCAGAATAGAAATTACGGTTTAATCTAACAATTTCAACTGTAAAATGATGAGACCTAACTACCAATCTAGTACTACACTTGAATTCGTGAAGTCGAGCCACCAAAGAGGAAAGCTCATCTGAACAACCACCATGAAAATATTTATAGAAAAGGCAGAGGGAAGCTTGGTTACGGCGATAGTGATTAAAGCCGAAGCATGATGTGATTAAAGTGAAACATCAAAACGGAAGTTTTTCTCCCCGGAATCGATCCTCCAAATCTATAAATCAACCATTCGCCCTTGCATGGAGTATTGCTGCCATATATGGTCTGGAGCCCCTGCTGTTTGCCTCAGGGTTCTTGATAAGATCCAGAGACGGATATGCAATGTAATTGGCCCTGATCTGTCATCTCGTCTGCAGTCGCTCTCTCACAGACGCGCCGTTGCCTCGCTCTGTCTTTTTTACAAATACTTTCACGGTAATTGCTCCGATGAGCTGCTTTCGCTGGTTCCCAGGCCTCATGAATTTAAGCGTCCTACGAGGCTGGCATCCCGTTCCCACCCCTTCACCGTTGAAACTGTTAGATGTAGACGTCTCTTCTACTCCAATAGCTTCATGTCTCGCACATTTCGCTTGTGGAACTCCTTTCCTTATTCCTGTTTCCCTGACAAATATAATCTCCAACTATTTAAGTGTAACGTCAATCGGCATCTCCAGTTGCCTTGATCTATCCACTTCCCTTCTCCACATCCTTTCCCCTTTCATTCCTATCTGCTCTTGCTCCAAATCTTTTGTAACCCCCTTGCCTTGATCGATCCACTATCTTTCTCCACATCCTCTCCTTTACCACTCCTATCTGCTCTTCCTCCAAACCTTCTGTAACCCCTTGCGTGCTAGTGGCTTCCAGCCTTGCTTGGGGTGAAAAGCTTAAAAAAAAATATGGCAACAATATTCAATGTATAGACGAATAGTCAACTTATAAATGTGGAAGATAGATTCTGGAGAGAAAAATTACAGACTTAACACTTGACTAATTCCAATTCATATCAGCGGGAAATGTTAGATCGATAAGGCAGGCTCTCCCCACTTAAGCGATTGACGCAACATGATTTTCCGGTCCAAGTTTTCCCCTTCTTATTTCCCAGCACCAAAATGTGGTAACAAGTCTTCGAGTCAATCCTCTTTCAGTTATTGTCACATGGATTCCATAAACACCATATTTGTAAGCTTCGAATATGTGTGCTAAGTTATTCTTTTATGTACCGTGTTCCTAGAGAACGTTAGTGGTCATGGCTCTCCACAACTTCCTATACTTTTTAGCTCTCAGAACTGTTTGTCCATTTACTATTTACCCCAGTCCATGTTTGAACAACCGTTTACGCAAGTTCGTTAGTTAAGACTCAGAAGTACTGTCCCTCTTGACTTGTATGTCCTGTGAGTGTCAAATTATCTAAGCCTTCTTTCCTATTGATGTGTCCACTGTTTCTTTCTGATTCTAAGCATAAGTCTCATTTTTATTTCACTTTTCCTTAAAATTTCCTCGTTGCTTACAAGCACCGTGTATGGTATTGTCAACATCCTCTTCTGTAAGTACATTTCTGTTGCCTGAAGTTTCCTCTTCATCAGTGAGGAACTTGCTTAGCATTCACTACATATAGAAGGATTAATATTGCATAGGATTTCAGTCCGCTTTCCTTTGTTTCTAACAAAATTCTCCTGTTTCATAATACAGAAGGTCCTCGGGTTATGTCGGACTCGACGTACGGCGTTTCGTGGCTACGACGTTATTTCCCATAATATCAGGTCATCCCATAAGTTCTGTCCGAATTTTGAATCAAGAAAACCAGTGACCAAATGATACATTTAATTACAGATTCAATCAACAATGTATTTCCCCTGATTATCTATGACTTCCTTCCATCTATTAACAAGCTTACTAATTCCATTACTGTAAAATTCTTTTGGCTTTGATTCGAAGAACTCACAAATCTCAATTTTAACCTCTTCCTGTGTTACAAAAGCTGTTTCTTCCAAATGATTCTGTAAGCTACGAAACAAATGGTAGTCTGAAGGAGCAAGATCGGGAGAATAAGGTGGATGAGGAATTTTCTCCCAACCAAGTTCTTCGATCTTTTGTGACGTGATTCTTGCTGTGTGTGATCAAGCATTGTTCTGATGAAACATCACCCGTTTTCGATTCACGAGAGCAGGTCTTTTTTTCCTCAAAGCTTGGTTCAAACGCTCTAATTGCTGACAGTATATTTGAAAATTAATTGTTGCATTAGGTGGTAAGAATTCAAAGTGGATTATTCCTTGTCAATCCCACCAGATTGAAAGAAGAACCTTTTGCCCATGAAGTTCCCTTCTCGGCTGTGGCTGGGGTCCTTCCCCTTTACCAAGCCACTGTCTACGACGCTTAACATTTCGATAAAAGATCCATTTTTCGTCGCCAGTCACAAGTCTATCCAAAAAAGGTGAAACAAGTTGGCGAGAATGGAGAGAAGAGCAGATGTCAACTCGTGATTTGAGGTTGTTTTCAGACAATTCATGAGGCACCCATTTTCCAAGTTTAGGAACTTTTCCAAGTTGTTGAAGATGACGATGAACAGTTGCATGGTTTGAACTGACAACCACTGCCAATTCCTCAACTGACAAAGCAGGATTTTCTTCAAGGGCTGCTTCAAGAAGCTTTTCATCAAACTCAACTGGACGTCCGGTTCGATCTTTATCTTCAAGGGTGAAATCTCCACCTCTGAATTTTGCAAACCATCTTCTGCAAGTTCTTTCATTCACACATTCCTCTTCATAAACTGAGTGAATGTTTCTAGCCGCTTCGACTGCTGAGTTTCCTTTCTTGAACTCATAAAGCATTATGTGCCTCAAATGATTCTTGGGTACTTCCATGTTAGCAGGGTTTTAATCAAACAAAATTTCATTTTAGTGTTCTCTGAAATAAAATTTGATCAGTTTAAATGCATCTGAACACAAAAATAATGTTCAGCACCATTAGACATTATAAAATACTCTTTAAATTTCGTTCATTTTAACAAAAAGTTAAAATTCGGACAGAACTTATGGGATGACCTAATATAATACGGCGTCACGCGGCGCTATATGAGAAAGGCGGCGTTGTTTCTTCGCCGGCTGTACGCCATATTGGATTGTGCTACATTCCCTATCTCTCGTTTGTATCGTTTTTTTGTGAGGAACTTTTTACCCTGCATTATGGTTCCCAAGCGTAAGTCAGACTCGTGTGTGCTTATGTAGGTGAGTTCCGACCTACGTCGAAAATCAGGTTACGTCGCGCCGTAGAAACCGATCTCCGAAGTAAGTCGAGGACCCCTTGTATTTTGTTTAGTTTTTGGAAAACATCTTTTGCTATTCCTCTGCACATTCGGATTTCGGTGTCGCATTTTTAATTGTACGAGGGTCGACTAAAAAGTTCATAGGCTGACCAAGATATAAATGTTAAGTAGTAATAACCGATCAGCTGTTGTATTCTGGTACGCTTTCATGTCTTTTAGTCTCTCAATTGGTGTGTCAGCTTAGATTTATATCTTGCTCAGCCTATGAACATTTCAGCCAACCTTGGTATGTGATAACGCTTCTCAGTTATTTAAATTTCTGTACTTGCTTAATTTTGACATCTTCATTTTGTTGTTCGTATCTTGGGCGTTTTTTTTGTTGTTTTTTTTTCTATCTTGGCGGCAATGCATTCTATCGTTTTACAATTAATGGTTTGTCTTTTTTTCCCACATTGCTCGATTACCTTGTCATAGAGTTCTTGTGGTTTTATTTCTGTGTCTACAATTAATCCTAATATGAAATATTATTTTCCTCGTAATAATAATAATAATAATAATAATAATAATAATAATAATAATATGGCGATCCTCCACCCTTTTTATTATTTATGTAGTCGCTGTCTTTGTCTTTATTGCTACTGTCATTGAATCATCTGCTTAAACTAGAGATTTGTGAAAGAATTAGATTTTTTTTAGATTAGAATCTTATATTCCAATAAAATAACTCATATTGCCAATATAATAGGCTTAAATATTTCGAATGTCTATTGTTAAGTGTCATAGAAGATAGAAAGCGGGTAATTTCTAATTTGTCTTTCTATAGAAAAAGTTTATATTTTTTTTTTAATTTGGGAAAATGAATTTCTGTTCGAAATAAACGATTGTTTTTTCGTACTTTTTATTTTGTAATTTATCTTCTTCTTTTTCAGTTTTCCCTATCTTTCCATTTATTCTCTTCAATTTGGAAAGATTTACATTTGAAGGTGATTGTTTAAGTTAATTATCGTGGTTGAATTTTTTTTTTTTCTTATTTTACCACAATTGCTTCCATCCTTCATTCATTACTTTTTCCTCTCCTCCATCCATTTATTCATTCTTCCTTTCTTTCATTTATTTCTTCAATTCTTCTTTCATTTCTCATTCCTTCTCATCTTCCGTCATTTATTTCTTCTTTAATTTCTTCTTTTCTTCTACCTTCATTTATTCCCTCCTTTCTTCATTCTTTCTTTTCTTATTCCTTCGCACCCACCTTCAATTATTTCTTCTTTTACTTATTCTTTCTCTTCTACCTTCATTTATTCCCTCCTTTCTTCATTCTTTCTTTTCTTATTCCTTCGCACCCTCCTTCAATTATTTCTTCTTTTACTTATTCATTCTCGTCTACCTTCATTTATTCCCTCCTTTCTTCATTCTTTCTTTTCTTATTCCTTCGCACCCTCCTTCAATTATTTCTTCTTTTACTTATTTTTTCTCGTCTACCTTCATTTATTCCCTCCTGTCTTCATTCTTTCTTTTCTTATTCCTTCGTACCCTCCTTCAATTATTTCTTCTTTTACTTATTCTTTCTCTTCTACCTTCATTTATTCCTTCCTTTCTTCATTCTTTCTTTTCTTATTCCTTCGCACCCTCCTTCAATTATTTCTTCTTTTACTTATTCTTTCTCTTCTACCTTCATTTATTCCCTCCTTTCTTCATTCTTTCTTTTCTTATTCCTTCGCACCCTCCTTCAATTATTTCTTCTTTTACTTATTCTTTCTCTTCTACCTTCATTTATTCCCTCCTGTCTTCATTCTTTCTTTTCTTATTCCTTCGCACCCTCCTTCAATTATTTCTTCTTTTACTTATTCTTTCTCGTCTACCTTCATTTATTCCCTCCTGTCTTCATTCTTTCTTTTCTTATTCCTGCGCACCCTCCTTCAATTATTTCTACTTTTACTTATTCTTTCTCTTCTACCTTCATTTATTCCCTCCTTTCTTCATTCTTTCTTTTCTTATTCCTTCGCACCCTCCTTCAATTATTTCTTCTTTTACTTATTCTTTCTCGTCTACTTTCATTTATTCCCTCCTTTCTTCATTCTTTCTTTTCTTATTCCTTCGCACCCTCCTTCAATTATTTCTTCTTTTACTTATTCTTTCTCGTCTACCTTCATTTATTCCCTCCTTTCTTCATTCTTTCTTTTCTTATTCCTTCGCACCCTCCTTCAATTATTTCTTCTTTTACTTATTCATTCTCTTCTACCTTCATTTATTCCCTCCTTTCTTCATTCTTTCTTTTCTTATTCCTTCGCACCCTCCTTCAATTATTTCTTCTTTTACTTATTCTTTCTCTTCTACCTTCATTTATTCCCTCCTTTCTTCATTCTTTCTTTTCTTATTCCTTCGCACCCTCCTTCAATTATTTCTTCTTTTACTTATTCTTTCTCGTCTACTTTCATTTATTCCCTCCTTTCTTCATTCTTTCTTTTCTTATTCCTTCGCACCCTCCTTCAATTATTTCTTCTTTTACTTATTCTTTCTCTTCTACCTTCATTTATTCCCTCCTGTCTTCATTCTTTCTTTTCTTATTCCTTCGCACCCTCCTTCAATTATTTCTTCTTTTACTTATTCTTTCTCGTCTACCTTCATTTATTCCCTCCTTTCTTCAGTCTTTCTTTTCTTATTCCTTCGCACCCTCCTTCAATTATTTCTTCTTTTACTTATTCATTCTCTTCTACCTTCATTTATTCCCTCCTTTCTTCATTCTTTCTTTTCTTATTCCTTCGCACCCTCCTTCGATTATTTCTTCTTTTACTTATTCTTTCTCGTCTACCTTCATTTATTCCCTCCTTTCTTCATTCTTTCTTTTCTTATTCCTTCGCACCCTCCTTCAATTATTTCTTCTTTTACTTATTCTTTCTCTTCTACCTTCATTTATTCCCTCCTTTCTTCATTCTTTCTTTTCTTATTCCTTCGCACCCTCCTTCAATTATTTCTTCTTTTACTTATTCTTTCTCTTCTACCTTCATTTATTCCCTCCTGTCTTCATTCTTTCTTTTCTTATTCCTTCGCACCCTCCTTCAATTATTTCTTCTTTTACTTATTCTTTCTCGTCTACCTTCATTTATTCCATCCTTTCTTCATTCTTTCTTTTCTTATTCCTTCGCACCCTCCTTCAATTATTTCTTCTTTTACTTATTCTTTCTCTTCTACCTTCATTTATTCCCTCCTTTCTTCATTGTTTCTTTTCTTATTCCTTCGCACCCTCCTTCAATTATTTCTTCTTTTACTTATTCATTCTCGTCTACCTTCATTTATTCCCTCCTTTCTTCATTCTTTCTTTTCTTATTCCTTCGCACCCTCCTTCAATTATTTCTTCTTTTACTTATTTTTTCTCGTCTACCTTCATTTATTCCCTCCTGTCTTCATTCTTTCTTTTCTTATTCCTTCGTACCCTCCTTCAATTATTTCTTCTTTTACTTATTCTTTCTCTTCTACCTTCATTTATTCCTTCCTTTCTTCATTCTTTCTTTTCTTATTCCTTCGCACCCTCCTTCAATTATTTCTTCTTTTACTTATTCATTCTCTTCTACCTTCATTTATTCCCTCCTTTCTTCATTCTTTCTTTTCTTATTCCTTCGCACCCTCCTTCAATTATTTCTTCTTTTACTTATTCTTTCTCTTCTACCTTCATTTATTCCCTCCTGTCTTCATTCTTTCTTTTCTTATTCCTTCGCACCCTCCTTCAATTATTTCTTCTTTTACTTATTCTTTCTCGTCTACCTTCATTTATTCCCTCCTGTCTTCATTCTTTCTTTTCTTATTCCTTCGCACCCTCCTTCAATTATTTCTTCTTTTACTTATTCTTTCTCTTCTACCTTCATTTATTCCCTCCTTTCTTCATTCTTTCTTTTCTTATTCCTTCGCACCCTCCTTCAATTATTTCTTCTTTTACTTATTCTTTCTCTTCTACCTTCATTTATTCCCTCCTTTCTTCATTCTTTCTTTTCTTATTCCTTCGCACCCTCCTTCAATTATTTCTTCTTTTACTTATTCTTTCTCGTCTACTTTCATTTATTCCCTCCTTTCTTCATTCTTTCTTTTCTTGTTCCTTCGCACCCTCCTTCAATTATTTCTTCTTTTACTTATTCTTTCTCGTCTACCTTCATTTATTCCCTCCTTTCTTCATTCTTTCTTTTCTTATTCCTTCGCACCCTCCTTCAATTATTTCTTCTTTTACTTATTCATTCTCTTCTACCTTCATTTATTCCCTCCTTTCTTCATTCTTTCTTTTCTTATTCCTTCGCACCCTCCTTCAATTATTTCTTCTTTTACTTATTCTTTCTCGTCTACTTTCATTTATTCCCTCCTTTCTTCATTCTTTCTTTTCTTATTCCTTCGCACCCTCCTTCAATTATTTCTTCTTTTACTTATTCTTTCTCTTCTACCTTCATTTATTCCCTCCTGTCTTCATTCTTTCTTTTCTTATTCCTTCGCACCCTCCTTCAATTATTTCTTCTTTTACTTATTCTTTCTCGTCTACCTTCATTTATTCCCTCCTTTCTTCATTCTTTCTTTTCTTATTCCTTCGCACCCTCCTTCAATTATTTCTTCTTTTACTTATTCATTCTCTTCTACCTTCATTTATTCCCTCCTTTCTTCATTCTTTCTTTTCTTATTCCTTCGCACCCTCCTTCAATTATTTCTTCTTTTACTTATTCTTTCTCGTCTACCTTCATTTATTCCCTCCTTTCTTCATTCTTTCTTTTCTTATTCCTTCGCACCCTCCTTCAATTATTTCTTCTTTTACTTATTCTTTCTCTTCTACCTTCATTTATTCCCTCCTTTCTTCATTCTTTCTTTTCTTATTCCTTCGCACCCTCCTTCAATTATTTCTTCTTTTACTTATTCTTTCTCTTCTACCTTCATTTATTCCCTCCTGTCTTCATTCTTTCTTTTCTTATTCCTTCGCACCCTCCTTCAATTATTTCTTCTTTTACTTATTCTTTCTCGTCTACCTTCATTTATTCCCTCCTTTCTTCATTCTTTCTTTTCTTATTCCTTCACACCCTCCTTCAGTTATTTCTTCTTTTACTTATTCTTTCTCTTCTACCTTCATTTATTCCCTCCTTTCTTCATTCTTTCTTTTCTTATTCCTTCACACCCTCCTTCAATTATTTCTTCTTTTACTTATTCTTTCTCTTCTACCTTCATTTATTCCCTCCTTTCTTCATTCTTTCTTTTCTTATTCCTTCGCACCCTCCTTCAATTATTTCTTCTTTTACTTATTCTTTCTCGTCTACCTTCATTTATTCCCTCCTTTCTTCATTCTTTCTTTTCTTATTCCTTCGCACCCTCCTTCAATTATTTCTTCTTTTACTTATTCTTTCTCTTCTACCTTCATTTATTCCCTCCTTTCTTCATTCTTTCTTTTCTTATTCCTTCGCACCCTCCTTCAATTATTTCTTCTTTTACTTATTCTTTCTCTTCTACCTTCATTTATTCCCTCCTTTCTTCATTCTTTCTTTTCTTATTCCTTCGCACCCTCCTTCAATTATTTCTTCTTTTACTTATTCTTTCTCGTCTACCTTCATTTATTCCCTCCTTTCTTCATTCTTTCTTTTCTTATTCCTTCGCACCCTCCTTCAATTATTTCTTCTTTTACTTATTCTTTATCTTCTACCTTCATTTATTCCCTCCTTTCTTCATTCTTTCTTTTCTTATTCCTTCGCACCCTCCTTCAATTATTTCTTCTTTTACTTATTCTTTCTCTTCTACCTTCATTTATTCCCTCCTGTCTTCATTCTTTCTTTTCTTATTCCTTCGCACCCTCCTTCAATTATTTCTTCTTTTACTTATTCTTTCTCTTCTACCTTCATTTATTCCCTCCTTTCTTCATTCTTTCTCATCCCTTCGCACCCTCCTTCAATTATTTCTTCTTTTACTTATTCTTTCTCTTCTATCTTCATTTATTCCTTCCTTTCTTAATTATTATTTCTTTCCCTCGTACATTAAATAATTTTCCATCTTCTCTTCTTTTATTTCTGTCCGCATTCTTTATTTATACCTTCAACTAGCAGCATGGCCCGGCGTTGCTCGTGCTTGATTCAAAAATCGTACGACTCATACAGCAATCGCTATCACTTGACTTAAAATATTTTTGCCCTTCCTTGCCTTTAAAGAAGTGCCCTTTGCCGTGCTGATGTTGCTACATGCCTTACTTCTTGCCTATCTCACACTGCGAATTTTTCTAAGCTCTATACTAAACATTAAAAACATTAAATCTGTTAGGAAAAAAGAACTAAACAAAATGAACGCAAAACGATCAGCTTTAAAAAAGGACTCGTAACTGGAAAAACCGAATGAAAAAAGAATGTTAACAACAAATACTTTTTCACACCCAACCCAGTTCTGCGGAATCAGAATCAACGTTGAGTTTAAGCAAGCGAATGAGCAAATTGGAGTAAAGTGCCATGCAGATTTAAATTTTTCCCACTTGTGACGAATGCAGCTATCGATTTTTTTTTGCATGCTAGTATGCTAGTTAACATTAGTGTCAGTCAGATGTTGGCTCTCACGCTGGCCAATAGAATCTTCCTGCCTATTCGTGGCAGCCAGCTATAGGCTCTCACTCTGGCCAGTAGAAAATGGCCGCAAACTACATGAAAACTGCCGTAGAAGCATGAAAAAATCGATTATTTCCACTATCGATGGGAGTTGGGAAATGCAAAGTCGGTCTTGGCCCTCCCACTAACTTGGAAAAAGTGCATGTAAATTTTGGTGTAAATCCGTCGAAAATTGCGGCCGTGCATTCGTTACACACACACACACACACACACACACACACACACACACACACACACACACACACACACACACACATCCTGCCTTTTATAGATGGAGATAATTCATTCTTTCTTTCTTTTGTATAATTATTCCTTTATTTTTTATCACCTTCATTTGTCCCTTTCCTCATTCCTTTATTCTTCTTTGTTTTCATTTCTTCTATCTCGCATTCATTCCTTTCTTCATTCATTCCTTTCTTTATTCATTCCTTTCTTCGTTCATTCCTTTCTTCATTCATTCCTTTCTTCATTCATTCCTTCCCGTTGTTTATTCATTTGCATAATTTTGTGCCATTCTTTCTTATCAATTTATTCCTTGCTTAATTTATTTATTCTATCTTTTCACTTCTTCTTTCTCTATTTCCTTCATTTATTCCTTCTTTCCTTTAATAATTCCTAGATTCCTTCCTTCTTTCATTTATTTATCTTCCCTTATTTTCCTCATTCTTTTTATTGATTTATTTTTTCTTTCATTCATATTTTTCTTTCATTCTTTATTTCATATCCCCTTCGTTTTTTCTTTCTTTTTTCTTACTTCCTTTCCAACATTGGGCTTCACATCCCGATACTGATCATTTAAAATCCAATGGTATGAAATTAGATCGAATAAAAGAAAATTAAATCTTTACAAATCATCAATATCTTATCTCCTTACATTTTTCCGGGTTCTTGTCTTAACTGTTATGATTGCCTACAAATGTCTTAATATATTATCCTTGCTTTTTATTATCATTCCTGTTCATAAGACCAGCTATTCTTCTTATTCTTGATCCTATTCATAAATTCAGTTATTCTTGTTCTTTTTCAGTTCATAAATCCAGTTATTCTTATCCCAGTTCATGTCCAGTTAATCTTATTCTTATTCCAGTTTATAAATTCCATTATTCTTATTCTTATTCCAGTTGATAGAGTTATTATTCTTATTCTTGTTCCTGCTCATACATCAAGTTATAGTTGTTCATATTCCTGTTCATAAATCCAGTTATTCTTATTTTTATTCCTGTCCATCTCCAGTTATCCTTCTTATTCTTATTTCAGTTCATAAGTCCAGTCATTCTTATTCTTATTCTTGTTCATATGTCCAGTTATATTTCTTATTCTTATTCCAGTTCATAAGACTAGTTATTCGTATTCTTATTCCAGTTCATGTCCAGTTATTCTTCTTATTCTTATTCCAATTCATAAGTTCAGTTATTCTTATTCTTATTCCTATTCATATGTCCAGTTGGAAAATAAAAGCCTCATAAAATCTGTAGTATACCAATGCACTATCTCATCCACTGAGAGTCCTAACACTGATAGGATATACATTGGTTCAAGGAAGAATGAATTTAAAATTAGATGGAGACAACACAAAAGCTCCTTCAATAATATTAGAAATAGAAATCAGACATCTCTATACCAATATTTGTGGCATTTAAAAGAAATGAATAAAACACCAAAAGTAAAATGGAAAATAATAAATAGAACAAGAACTTGTAAAACCTGGGATGACCCATACCCTTTATGCCTACATGAAAAACTACACATTATTAAGTTTCTAAATAATGAAAATTTATTAAACCATAGACATGAGTTAACGGTTTTTTGCCGACAATAACAAATTTTCGCATTAAATAATTACCTTAAAAAATTAAATTAAATTTCATAGTCTAATAAAAGGCTTAAAAGCTTAATTCAATCATAAAATTGAAAAAACCTTTATGAAGTCGTAAACAAACAAATTGTAGTTCAGTGCGACGTGTTTATATATGAAACAGCCATTTGGAATAAATAAATAAATAGATAAAATAAAATAAAACAAAATTCTCTAGACACTTCACGACATATCATGGTGCCAAAAGCTATCTTTCGCTATGACTGACCAGACGATATGCGTACATGAATGCCATCGTTCGCTTTGAAATGGATGCCCCACCCTATCACGGCTTGACCTCTTTCCGAAGGTGAATGAGATGTGGATAAAAATTAACTGTTAAACCCCTTATCAAAATGGTCGCCCCAGCCGTTTCCATAGTAATTAATTTTGCGAACCAACACGCTTATAAAGATGCGTAAACTTCAAGATTGGTTATTCCTAAATTTTCGCTTGAGGATGAAACAGGGCTTAATACTTTAATTCAGTTTAAGTTTAATAAATATATTGAGGGTTTCGGGTCTCGTTTTTGAAACATGAGAACTCTTATGTAGCGAAGGAATCATTTTTTTTAAAATAATTACATATATATATATATATATATATATATATATATATATATATATATATATATATATATATATTCTAAGAGGATGGAATCAAGGTAGAACTCAATGTCCAGGACTGAGCAAGAATATAATATAAAAGGCTCAAACACTAATATTCCATGGTTATAATTTATTACATTGAAATCGTAATCACGATCCAATTCATCAAATAAATTATAACCATGGAATATTAGTGTTGGAACCTTTTATATTATATATATATATATATATATATATATATATATATATATATATATATATATATATATATATATATATATATATATAGGGAAACGATGAGATAGATAGATAGATAGATAGGAACAGGTCTGAGATAGATAGATAGATAGATAGATAGATAGATAGATAGATAGATAGATAGATAGATAGATAGATAGGAAGAGGGTGAGATAGATAGATAGATAGATAGATAGATAGATAGATAGATAGATAGATAGATAGATAGATTTGCACTTCAATCTAGTTTCCATTTTGCAAATGTTTCATGAGCAAATGTCTCATTTTTTTTATTTTATGAAAAATTCTGACTCAGATTTTTTTAACCTTTTCTGCCTTTAGCAAAACTATTTAGATGATTTATTTTACTTTTATTTCATTTATTTATTTCATTTTATTCATTTGTATATTTTGACGCCCGCCTGCGGGGGTCGGATATACCTATATTTCGAAATTTCAGATATATCTGTGACTGTGAACCTCTTTCCCAGTGTATCTAAGACTAAATATTACCGGGTGCGTGCGACACCCGCACATTCGCGTATATTGATCACTGGTTATGGACCTGGGTTAGATACTATGTGCCTATCTACAAGATGAAGTGGAGGAGGCTACCTTACGTATAGGAGCCCCTTTTGTTTCTCTGATTGTGCGTCCTTCCGTGCCTGAAGAAGAAAAAGTGTCAGCGTGTATCGAATCGAACGAACAACCATTTCTTCGTGTGAGCAAGAGAAAGTTTCAGATTTTTATTAGAAAAATTTTTTTTATTATTTTTATTAGTGTTTTTTTTTTTTTGGTGGAAGGGGTCAATATTTGATATATTTTTACGATTTCGGTATTAGAAGAAAGAAAGAAAGAAAGAAAGAAAGAAAGAAAGAAAGAAAGAAAGAAAGAAAATAATAGAAATTAAGAAAGAAAGAATGAAAATATTAAAAATTATGAACTCACAATTTGCAGATAGAATGAAAGAAAATAGTAATTAAGAAAAAATAATAAAAATTAAGAAAGAAAAAAGAAAGAGAGAAAATAATTGAAATTACGAACTCAAAATTGACAAAGAAAGAAAGAAAGAAAGAAAGAAAGAAAGAAAATAATAGAAATTACGAACTCAAAATTGACAAAGAAAGAAAGAAAGAAAGAAAGAAAATAATAGAAATTACGAACTCAAAATTGACAAAGAAAGAAAAAAGAAAGAAAGAAAGAAAGAAAATAATAGAAATTACGAACACAAAATTGACAAAGAAAGAAAGAAAGAAAGAAAGAAAGAAAGAAAATAATAGAAATTACGAACTAAAAATTGACAAAGAAAGAAAGAAAGAAAGAGAGAAAATAATAGAAATTACGAACTCAAAATTGACAAAGAAAGAAAGAAAGAAAGAAAGAAAATAATAGAAATTACGAACTCAAAATTGACAAAGAAAGAAAGAAAGAAAGAAAGAAAGAAAATAATAGAAATTACGAACTCAAAATTGACAAAGAAAGAAAGAAAGAAAGAAAGAAAATAATAGAAATTACGAACTCAAAATTGACAGAAAGAAAGAAAGAATATAATAGTAATTAAGAAAGAAAGAAAGAAATTAATAAAGAAAGAAAGAAAGAATAAAAATTGAGAAAGAATAAAAATTGAGAAAGAATGAAAGAAAGAAAATAAAAGAAATTAAGAATTCAAAATTGATAGAAAGAAAATAATAAAAATTAATAAAGAAAAAAGAAAGAGAGAAAATAATAGAAATTACGAACTCAAAATTGACAAAGAAAGAAAGAAAGAAAGAAAATAATAGAAATTACGAACTCAAAATTGACAAAGAAAGAAAGAAAGAAAGAAAGGAAGTGAGAAAATAATAGAAATTACGAACTCAAAATTGACAAAGAAAGAAAGAAAGAAAGAGAGAAAATAATAGAAATTACGAACTCAAAATTGACAGAGAAAGAAAGAAAGAAAGAAAATAATAGAAATTACGAACTCAAAATTGACAAAGAAAGAAAGAAAGAAAGAAAATAATAGAAATTACGAACTCAAAATTGACAAAGAAAGAAAAAAGAAAGAAAGAAAGAAAGAAAATAATAGAAATTACGAACTCAAAATTGACAAAGAAAGAAAGAAAGAAAGAAAGAAAGAGAGAAAATAATAGAAATTACGAACTCAAAATTGACAGAGAAAGAAAGAAAGAAAGAAAATAATAGAAATTACGAACTCAAAATTGACAAAGAAAGAAAGAAAGAAAGAAAATAATAGAAATTACGAACTCAAAATTGACAAAGAAAGAAAGAAAGAAAGAAAGGAAGTGAGAAAATAATAGAAATTACGAACTCAAAATTGACAAAGAAAGAAAGAAAGAAAGAAAGAAAGAAAGAGAGAAAATAATAGAAATTACGAACTCAAAATTGACAGAGAAAGAAAGAAAGAAAGAAAATAATAGAAATTACGAACTCAAAATTGACAAAGAAAGAAAGAAAGAAAGAAAATAATAGAAATTACGAACTCAAAATTGACAAAGAAAGAAAGAAAGAAAGAAAGGAAGAGAGAAAATAATAGAAATTACGAACTCAAAATTGACAAAGAAAGAAAGAAAGAAGGAAAGAAAATAATAGAAATTACGAACTCAAAATTGACAAAGAAAGAAAGAAAGAAAGAAAGAAAGAAAGAAAATAATAGAAATTACGAACTCAAAATTGACAAAGAAAGAAAGAAAGAAAGAGAGAAAATAATAGAAATTACGAACTCAAAATTGACAAAGAAAGAAAGAAAGAAAGAAAGAAAATAATAGAAATTACGAACTCAAAATTGACAAAGAAAGAAAGAAAGAAAGAAAGAGAGAAAATAATAGAAATTACGAACTCAAAATTGACAAAGAAAGAAAGAAAGAAAGAAAGAAAATAATAGAAATTACGAACTCAAAATTGACAAAGAAAGAAAGAAAGAAAGAAAGAAAATAATAGAAATTACGAACTCAAAATTGACAAAGAAAGAAAGAAAGAAAGAAAATAATAGAAATTACGAACTCAAAATTGACAGAAAGAAAGAAAGAATATAATAGTAATTAAGAAAGAAAGAAAGAAATTAATAAAGAAAGAAAGAAAGAATAAAAATTAAGAAAGTATGAAAGAAAGAAAATAAAAGAAATTAAGAATTCAAAATTGATAGAAAGAAAATAATAAAAATTAATAAAGAAAGAAAAAAACAATGAAGGAAAGAAAATAATGGAATTTAAGAAATAAATAAAGAAATAAAAAAGGAACATAATAAAAATAAAGAATTCAAAATTGAGAGAATGTAAGAAAGAAACAAAGAGAGAAAATAATAGAAATTAAGAACTCAAAATGAACAGAATAAAAAACAAACAAGATATTACAATTTTTAAAAATTTAAACGCTTTTTAATATATCTTCTTATATGCTAAAAATATTGTTTTATGAAGGATGTTATTTTTTTATTTAGAATGCCAGTCCCCTACCAATAATTACAAAGCATTCTAGGCATGACATCACTTGCATATAATACGCGAACATTTAAATTAAGATTATAACGCAGGGAAAGAAAATATTAGCATTAAATTAATCACATTTTATGTTGTGAAAACGCAACATAAATGTTCCTGATAATAACCAGTGTCAATCGTTTATTGATGAAATCAACCTTACATAAGGAAAGAGATTGTCGCAAAATCGGCTGCAGTCTACAATAAAACACTAAAGATATACAGTCACTGAACACAGTTTTACGCCTTGTAAACATACTGTTCTTTTTTTTATAATCATTTCACCCCAAGCAAGGCGATAAAGTCGCTAAGACATAAAGTATTACAGAGTATGAAATGAAAGAATCTTAGAAAAAATCATTACTAAGGAGAGATGACAAGAAAAGAACAGAAATTAAATAAACAGAAAATGACGATTGAAATTGCATTTAAATTTTTGAAGATCAAAAAAAAAATATATATATATATATATATATATATATATATATATATATAACTTAGAGTTATCAAGTTATATATATATATATATATATATATATATATATATATATATATATATATATATATACACTTATAATCCGGTGTTCTTAGCAATTATTTTTTTAAAAACAGTGTTCGATACAAACAGTAGAGCATACTACATCGCTTGACAATGAAGCGAAACTCTTAAATTTAAGTTTAATTTTTATAATTAAATTTACAACTTTAGTTTCAGTTTTGAAACAGACAAATTTCTGCGTCGCGATGGAATCATATTTTTCAAAAAGAAAATAATTATAATATGTGTGTGTGTGTGTGTGTGTGTGTGTGTGTGTGTGTGTGTGTGTGTGTGTGTGTGTGTGTGTGTGTGTGTGTGTAGAAAAATAGGAAAGAACCGTTAGGTTAATAATCCAAAGTTGTTTAGTATTTTTGTTTTTATTTTTAAAAAACAGTGCCCGATAGTAGAGTCTATATTATATTTGTTTTTGTTTTTTTTTTATTTTCAAAATTAGATATTCCAAAATTCGGTTGAGGATGAAACAGAACTAGCTGCTTTAATTAAATTTAATTTCGATAAATGAGATTGAAGATTTTAGCTTCGGTTTTTGAAACATGAGAACTCTTATGTAGCGATGGAATCATATTTTTTTTTAAATAATTATTATATGTATGCAAAGCTCTTCAGTAAAATTAATGGAGCACTTTGGCTGATTGGCATTTGTTTACATTTGATAAAACAATACGCTAGGTTTAGTTGTGTAACTCTACCGAGTGAAGATAGCTCTGGCTGACACAAAATTAGTTGTGTTTCAATCCTGGCTTGAGGCATTCGGAAGTCTAGCCGCACTGATGAGCTGGTATACAGCGAAACAGTACTGTCTGTGAATGACATAATTTACCTCTTGAAAATACATTTCAATTGAGCACTGTTGAGTGATAACCTAATTCTATAAACAACAGTCACCTGCACTAATGCAAAGCTCTTCAGTAAAATGAATGGAGCACTTTGGCTGATTGGCATTTGTTTACATTTGATAAACCAATACGCTAGATTTAGTTGTGTAACTCTACCGAGTGAAGATAGCTCTGGCTGACACCAAATTAGTTGTGTTTCAATCCTGTGATACAGCGAAACAGTACTGTCTGTGAATGACATATATATATATATATATATATATATATATATATATATATATATATATATATATATATATATATATATATATATTAGTGAATATACATAATATCTAACGTCGATAGCACGACACAAACTGATTACTACATGTATCCATAAAAGCAAACATCTGCTCATACACGTTGAACCCGATTAATATTGATTTCAAAATAGATTTTACGAATATTAATATAATATGTAACACCTATTAATATTCATAGAACCCATCATAAATAACATTTCTAATATATCTATATATATTATTATATTTATATTAATTTATAATATTCATTTATAAATATTATTATATTTATATATTAAATATTGGCAAGTGCCGGACCCAAAGGAGAACCCATAGCAACCCGTCAATCTGTCGAAACATGCTATTATTAAAACTGAATTCGACAGACGACGTGGCAAATTTCATCAAATCCACAAATACAGATTTAGGAATACTAAGTGGAGACAAACTGCAATAAAGCAAAACGCAGCAAATATTGTTTCCAAAAGAGGGACACAAGTGAATAAGGAACAGACGTCAAAGGAACACATGAACTTGCCCGAAGACAAATTTCGGATGCGGTCAACAAAGGAAAAAGAATCCTTTATGCAAAATCCACTTAAGCGCTGCAACCCTGGCTCCAAAAGCGATGAGGGCCATTTGGCTACCTTGTGTTGGGTCCGGTACTTGCCAATATTTTTGTTTTCTTTCACGAAGAGAGAATGCGTAGGAATGTACTTCGTCCTCAACTGTATTGTCGATATGTTGACAATACTTTTTGTTTATTCAATAATGTAGTTGAGGCTGATCAGTTTCTCTCTTTTCTGAATAGTATCCGTCCAGCTGAGGTTTACGGTCGAGAAGGAATCCAATTTTCAACTTGCCTTCTTGGATGTCTTAGTACATCGGACACCGACAATTTTTCTCAACTCGGTTTATAGGAAACCAACATTTGCGGGGTTATATACGCGTTAGGATTCCTTTTGTCCTGGAAAACGTAAGATAAACATAATTCGAAGCCTTGTTCAGATTTGTTCAGAGTCTTTCTTAGATGATGAAATCAATTTTGTTAAGGAAACCCTATGTGGTTTAGGGTATCCCCCTGATACTGTTCATTCGGTCATCCGTAACAAGATTGAACAGTTCAGAAAGGTCAAACTTTGTACTGTTAAAAAGTGCCCTGTTTATCTTAGATTGCCCTGGACTGGATCCAAGTGTGAAAGGATAATTAGGCAAATTTCATCTAATGTTCGTCGTTGTTTTTTCTCGGCTGAGGTTCGTATAGTTTTCCAAACCCGGCCTATGGTTCGTTCTGGGTGTAAGGATGTTCTCCCTCCCCATCAAATTAATTCTATTGTTTACAAATACAATTGTAGTTGCGGTGCTGACTACATAGGGAGAACTATTCAACGCCTGGACATGAGAATTAAACGACATATTCCCACTAAGATCAGGAATCACATCTTGTCGTTAAATAGACGTGTCCCAAATACCTATGGTTCCGCCATATGTGAGCACCTCTTAAATAACAGAGCGTGTGCTGCTAATTTCAGTGTAGACTGGTTCATTGTTTTGTCCTGGTCGCACTCTTTATTTCACCTAAAGGTGCTGGAGGCACTTTATATCGGGCCCTGCAAGCCTTCCCTGTGTAAACAGCGTGAATGCCTGTTGCGGCTCGCTGTTATTTGTCTCTAGCTCCTTGTGCTCATATTTTTCACCTTTTCCTTCTCGTTACACATTTTCTAGTGTTTTTAATTTAAGTTGAATCTCCCGTGGAGGCCTGAAGAGCGAGAGCGAAACCGGTTGCTTCGCTTTTAATATATCTAGTAATATCAAGCTTCACACATTTATTTCTGTTATATATATACATATATATATATATATATATATATATATATATATACTGTCTTTCCATGTTTTATATATATATATATATATATATATATATATATATATATATATATATATATATATATATATATATATATATATATATATATAAACATCGAAAGCCAGTAGCTGGAACACAGTTACACAATCGAAAAGTGCAAGAGAAGAAAATATTGCGAGAGAAGGAAGTATATATATATATTTATATATATATATATATATATATATATATATATATATATATATGTCAAGTGTGGATGACAATATATATATATATATATATATATATATATATATATATATTAATCATTTCACCCAAGAAAGGCAGGAATGCCACTGGTTCGCAGGTAGTTACAGAGAGTAAAGGTGGAAGAAAAAGACTGGGTATGAGGCGGTGGCGAAAATAGAATAGAAGCTGAACGTGGTTCAAGAAGATAGAAGATGGCGATTGACGCTACATTTAATTTTTTGAAGATTGTAGTTATCAGGGGAGCAAGAAAATGGAAGGGTGTTCCACAGGTGGAAAGTGCGAGAAAAGAAACTGTTGGAGTAGAAGTGGCTGTTACATTCAACAGTAAGACGGTGGATTCTAGATGCCAATCTAGTAACACACTTAAAGTTACGTAGTCCGGGCACCATGGAAAAAAGCTCGTCAGAGCAGTTACCATGAAAATATTTTTAGAAAAGCCAGAGGGGAGCCACGTCACGTCTGTGAGAAAGAGACTGAAGTCGAGATTCCAAGTCAGGATCAATTACATTACAGATCCTTCTTTGGATTTTGTCAAGAACCTTGTAATGAGTAGCAGGAACACCAGACCAGATATAGCAACAGTATTCAATGCACGGGCGAATGGTAGATTTATAAATGTGCAAGATAGACTCTGACAAGAAAAAAGTTATGTCACAACACAGTGACCCAACTTTCCTTTCATGGTGGTTTTCCAAGCTGGAAAGGAGGAAGAAGTGAGGCAATAGTTGTAGAGTTTGAGGAGGACTGGAGCCAGCTCGGGAGCACATTTCTTTAGGACGATGGCTGGGATCCCGTCACCTCCGTTTGCCTTATGAGAATCTAATCTAGAAATGATGGCTGAGACCAGTAACGGAGTAATGTGCATTCACTCAGTAGAACTTTTGCCCTATTGGGAAAATCAGGTGTGTGTACTCCAAATGATCGAGTGTTGAGTTATAAGAGAATTTCCGAGATTAGCATTCAACCTTATCTGCTGAACTGTCAGGATTTTGAATTAATTGGATGGATTTTGAATTAATTGGATGGGTTCAGCACACTCTTGCAGAACTGCCAATAATCTCTAGAACCGAACTTGCGAGATAATATACATTGTTTCATTCTATCAGCAAACAGTAACTTCGCTTCTTTGAGGACATGCTTGCATTCATTACGAACAGAGACAAAGAGACGTCTGTTGCAATCAGAAGTCTCGCTCTGGTACAGTCGGAAGAAGTGATTCCCATGGGCTATAGCGGCCGAGACTAGTATTTTAAATTATGTTTGGGTCAGTTCTCCTTGGTCAGACACGTGTCATGGGGATTGAAACCGTAGATAATTCTACGTGTATGTAGATTTGTGAAGATTCTTGTGTGTCTAAGTGGGCATCGGATGGTAATGTGTATTTGTAATTGTCTATGTGTGTTTGTTAGTGAGAGTTTTATTTTCATATTTGTGCGATCAACCCACGCACCGGGGGATCACAAAGTTCTAATTTATGGCCGGCCTCTTTAAGAATGTATTCTTCGTATTAGATAGATATAAGTTAGATTCTTTAAGAATGGATTCAAAGAAAGTACATCGCCATCTTTCTGTTTTAATTTTAACCGTCTGCACACTCAAGAAAATACAAAAGCATTTCAAAGTTTCTCTAATTAAATAATCTGTTAGTTTTATTGCATTTTTTATTGTATGATTCAGCACAGATCTTTTGTAACTGAGGGTTCGGTTTGACAAAAAAAGTGATGATTTAAATTCACTGAGGACTTGATTCACTAATATAAATATTAAGCAGTACAAAAAAGAATTTGAGTGCTTTGATATCAAATCGTTAATATTTTCCCGCTACGCTGATGGCCTTCGGTTTTGATGATTTACTAATATTATTATAAATATTAACGATTTAATATTGAAGGACACGCGCACGCACGCATGCACATACACGCACGCGCAGACAAACACACCACACACACACACACACAAGCGGGCTCACACGCACACAAGCACACATATAAATTTCTTTCGTTCTGATTTGAGGAAGCTTATCTAGCGAGAGCGAAACGCGTAGTCATCAAAACAATTTTCCACTTTGATTTATTATAATGCACACACACACACACACACACACACACACATATATTATAAATTAACTGATTTAAAATATGGTTTCTTCGCTACACAGGAATTACCATGTTTCAAAAACTGAAGCTAAAGACTTCAAATTTAATTATATAATTAAATTAAAAGCATCAGTTCTGTTTCAACTTCAAGCGAATTTTGGAATAACTTATTTTTTAATTATACGTTTAGAAAAAAAAATCGATGGGAAAAATAATTCCCTACGCACACACATACACACACACACACACACACACAATTTGGCCTATGTACTTATTTCTCCTGACGAGTGGACGAAGCAATGGTTGGAGAGTCCGTCTACGAAATCCTAGAGTCGAGGTGCTGAAAATAACATTAATCAGCTAAGTGAGAAATTTTATATTTTAATTAATTATATATATATATATATATATATATATATATATATATATATATATATATATGTTGACGG
>OZ038508.1:51299958-51302458 GCA_964036315.1 Acanthosepion esculentum | reverse complement strand
TACATACCTCATTCTCTGAAGAAGCTTTAATAAAAGCCAAACATGTTGGATTTATAAACGTTTTCTATTTATTCTTTATCCAGTCACACATCTATCTATATAAATAGATAGATAAGTAGGTAGATATATATAGATATATAAAAGGATAAAAAGATAGGTAGACAGCTAGATATATGGTGTCTGCGTATGTGTGTGGCTGTCAAATTAAAATTTAAGTTTAAATTTCAATACACACACACTCACACACGCACACACACACACACGCACACACACACACACATATATATGTGTGTGTGTGTGTGTGTAGTGTTTTACTGTCAAGCGTATACTTTTTAAGAAGCAAGTCTTTTTTTACGCTTTTAACTGAATATTAATTCTTATGACGTTATCATACATTATGAAATGGACAAAGTCCGACAATTATTTAAGACATTTTTTATGTTTATACGTTCTATTTATAGATACAAATATTTATAATAAACAGTATTAACAACATTTACCGGCCTGAATGTCCGAGAAATTTTCACAGAAAATATGCGTCCTCCTACAGGAATCGAACCTGTATCCTATACGGAACCGTCATATAGCCTGACGTGCGTGTTTATTATAAACAGAGCATTTACTTAAATATTTGTATCTCTAAAAAGAACGTATAAACATAATAAATGTTTTAAATAATTATCGGACTTTGTCTATTTCATAATGTATGACGTCATTTTTTACATTTGGATACGAATTGAGCAGATATGAATGAATGAGAGAAAATCATGGAGAATTGTGTTTAAAAGCAGTAAAATCGACTTTGCTAACCGAACGCTCCTCTGTGGCCCAATCGGTTAAGGCACTTCAGGCTATAATACGCGTTCTGTATAGGATACAGGTTCGATTCCTGTCGGAGGACGCATATTTTCTATAAAAATTTCTCGAACATTCAGGCCGGTAAATGTTGTTAATACTGTTTATTATAGACAGACCATTTACTTAAATATTTGTATCGATAAAAAGAACAAGTATATATATATATATATATATATATATTATATATATATATATATATATATATATATATATATATATATATATATATATATATATATATATATATATATATATATATATATATATATATAAGAACGTAACAGTCAAAACAAAGGAAGATATGAGAACAACAAAAGGCAAAAATACCCTTTAAAATGGCTATAGAAGTGGACGAAAGTGCTTGGGACAATAAAAATTATGTAAACTTTTTGGACTCGCTTACTCGTACAAAAAGCGGAAGAAGGGAGCTGGAAAACTTAATAAAAAAAAATTAATTAAACCTTCCTTGTCGTCCGTATTTCATGAATGATATTTGAAAGAAACGTTGCTGCCCAAATATATATATATGTGTGTGTGTGTGTGTGTGTGTGTGTATGTGTATCTGTGTGTGTGTGTGTACATATATATATATATATATATATATATATATATATATATATATATATGTGGTGTATGAATGTGTGTGTGTGTTATTTTTGACGTTTCACTGAAAATACATGCAAAAAAAAGCCAGCTGAACATCAAATCGGTAAAAAAATATACATAAATCAAGTTAGAAAAAAAAGTTATCGTTACTACTCCCCTACCCATTCCCCAACATCGCTTTCCGCAAAAAAATACTGTTTGTAAAATATAAGATTTTTTTTTTTACTTACTTAGTTTTTTAGTTTCATTTTATTTTCCACTCTTCTCAGTAGGCCGCCTTTTTTAATCACGGGAGGAGCGAACGCTTTCATTGGGTGGTCTTAGTCATGCAGAGGAGGCGGGTGTTATCGTGTGACAGATTTGTGGGCGGAACGACGATATACGCGCCACGATGTAGAAGTAAGTAACTACTAGAGAAATAAATATACATTTTTAAACCTTAGCTTCGTCTGTCACTAAACACTATGTGAAGGAAGATTGTGTCGCGCCAATTTTTTAAAATAAGAGTGGTGGGTTTCTGTCTATCCTTCAAAATCAAAATTTGAAATCCTAACGTTTTTTTTTATCAGAGTAAGCGGTCACTTCATTATTATTAATTTCCACAAGGATTGCCTTTTTTTTTTCTATCAGAAAAAATCGGGCAGATACAAGTTTAGGTTATTACGACTATTTCCTTATTGTTTTTTTACTCCATCTTATTATGTCAGATTTTTATCACCAAATGGGATAGATTCCTCGATCTCTACAGAAAATCGCACAAAAACATCGAACATAAAAACGTTCAGAGTTTATTGATCCTGGCTATTGCGATGAAAGACAATAAGATGGGGTAAACCCAGTAATAAAATAATAGTAATAATAAAGAATGTATCGATGCTAAGTGTTGTAATTTGTGGTAATAAAATAAGCACATCTCTCGCTTATAAGCATCCATCACAATAAAATAAATGTTTTTCAGCACTAAAGCAGAATTAATCATATAAAAAAGTTTCTACCTGAAGTTGTTACTATATTACATAATTAATAATAAGAAAAA
>OZ038508.1:51284958-51287458 GCA_964036315.1 Acanthosepion esculentum | reverse complement strand
GAATATTTTCACGTGTAGAAATATTGTTTTTATTGTTGCGTTGATGGATTCAACCGCTTTCTTTTCATTTCTTGATATATTCGCTGTATACGCTGGCTTGTGAGTGCCGCCAGTGAATATTATCCAAATATTAATCTTTTTTTTCTCAATATTACCTTTCCTAACAGTATCACTACTCTCCCCAAATACACAATTACATATATAATATACATAATTGTGTATTTAGGCAGCACGTCGATTTTTGAAATCTTCTAAAATTCATCTAATTATTTGATTTTCATAAAACTTTTTCCATTTATTTAAAAGAGAATTATTTTAAGGCAATCTCTCTTCAAAATTTTAGAAAAAAATTTTCTTTTCTCGTGTGTTTGCGCCGCCATTTTATAAATTTGATAATTTTCAATTATGATTCAAAGCTGATCACATTCAGGTTTTTCCACTTTTAAATACAACTCCTTGAAAAATAAACAAACAAAAAAATGAAAAATCGACCCCCCACAAAAAAAAGTCGATACTGATGTCTTACTGTAAAATTGTTAAAAAATAAAAATAAGATTAAACTATGGCGATTTTTTAACATCTTTTAATTTATATTCTCTGGTTATTGTCTGTAACAAAAAAATCGAAAATTTTCTGTGATATTTATTTGAGATTTTTTTGTTTCTATAATATCGATTTAATAATTTTTATATTTTCAAAAGTCATTATTTCTTCTTTTAAAATATTTAAGATTCCTTTTACACCGTTGACATTGTTCGGACTGTTATTTTCATCTTTATTGTAACATTCACAACGTTTCGGACGTTGTACGCTCCGGCCTTCTTCGGGTGATATTTGTTGTTTGAATTTCGAATCAAATCCAGAATTGTCAATCTGTATGTTGGCGTTTCTGGAGATTGGTTCGATGACGTTTGTGCAGATTGAACAATTCAATTCATTTCAATTGAAAGAAGAACTCCGCTTCATGAAATCAGGAAAAGCTTCCGGACCTGACAATGTGCCTCTGTTTTTTGCTTTTTTGTTTGTTTTTTTCTCTCCTACAACTGAAGATTCCCCTAATGTTCCTGATACATAAAATCTGGGAAGATAAAACAGTTCCTGATGATTTTGAAAATGCTAACATTGAACAATGTAAATAATGTAAATTGTTACAATAACCTCATCTCAGAAATATAGACAGATGACGTAAGATTTTATTTTTAAAAACTTCATGTCCTTTAATAAATAAATATACAAAGATATTGGGAAAATATTCTCTGCAACTATTCTTAAAATAATTTTTGAAAAATATTACGCGGATTTTGATTGGATATTATTATTAACTACGTATTCATTTCTCCTTTCCAGTTGTCATTATTCTCACACTAGCAACATCACGGCCAAGATGCACTGATGGAAAGAACAAATAAATGTCTATCATAACTTTCAACAGAATTTTCTATTTGAACACGAATTAACTAACATATTACAAGTTAATGCATAGAATTTAGGTAATTTCAATGTACAGTTTAAGAAACAAAGCTTAAACTTTGCTAATAATTATTGTAAAATGCTTCATTTTACGGAAGATGGTGATGAAAATTTCCAAATATGACCTAGGGGTAGATTATTTGAATAAAGAATTTTTTAGATCCAACCATTGAAATATGCTACACTTGTCTTCCATATAAAATTATTTTTATATTTGCTTCACTTGTATGAAAGCTGTAAGATTTTATTTTTTTAAATAAAATACTTTTCTTCTTGAATTTTTCACAGTGAAAATTATATTTCTTTAAATATCATAATAATCATTTTCAATAAAAAACATTTTATTACTTGACACCAAAAAAATAAAAATATAGTAAATATACTGAAGTTTTTTTTTTAGTGTTTGTAATTGATGATTCATGTCACAATATATATTCCAAAATTAACTTTTAAAAAATAATGAAGTTTTTTTTTTATCTTTTCGCCCCAAGCAAGGTAATAACGTCACTAAGACGTAAGGGGGTTACTGAGTGTTAGATAATATGAGAAAAAAAACTGTTAGGGAGAGAGAACAATAAAAGAAGAATAATTAAAAAGACAAAATTGACATCGCGTTTCAAATTTTTAAGATCAAACTTGACTCGGAAGCAAGAAACCGGAAGAGAATTCCACAAGCAAGAAGTGTGAGAGAAGAAACTGTTAGCACAGAACTTACGGTCACATCTAGCCATTTCAAGTGCAAAATGATGAGACCTTGTCGTCAATTTAGTACTACGCTGAAATTGATAATGTCTAGGTGCCATAGTGAAAAGTTCATCATAACAATTACCATGAAAATATTTATAGAAAAGGCAGAGGGAGGCTACGTTACGGCGGTGGAGAAGTTTGTTTGTTTTTTTTGTTTGTTTTTTTTGTAGAGGATCAACAACACAAAAAACTACAGAAAGCTGATTGGTTTGCAAAAAACAGAATATTGATATATATTAAAGGTCCTAGAAATCGCCAGGCGCAAACAAATATATAATTTTGT
>OZ038508.1:51237458-51279958 GCA_964036315.1 Acanthosepion esculentum | reverse complement strand
TCCATTCTTAAAAGAATCTAACTTATATCTATCTAATACAAAGAATACATTCTTAAAGAGGCCGGCCATAAATTAGAATCTTGTGACCCCACCCTCGCTGCGGGTTGCCCGTGCAAAAGTGAAGATATAATTCCCTCTAGACAAACACACATACACAATTACAGATACACATTACCATCTGATACCCACTTAGATATACAAGAATCTTCACAAAACTACGTACACATAGAATTGCCTACGGTTTTAATACATATGACACGTGTCAGACGAATGAGAACTAACCCATATACAATTGAAAATACCAGTGTTTCTGTCTTATTGTCTTATTGTCTATTTCACTCAATCTCTGAGGAATCTTTAATAAAAGTGAAACATGTTTTTTTGTTTTGTTTTTTAAGCATTTCGCCCCAAGCAAGGCGGGAGTGCCACTAGTGCCCAAGGGGTTACAGAGCGTGAAGGTAAGAGAAAAAGCTGGGTATAAGGGTGGGATTGAGGAAAGAATAAAAAGAAGTACGAGGAGCAAGGCATCAGAAGATGACGGCTGATGTTACATTTAAATTTTTGAAGATTGCAGTTTTCAGGTAAGCAAGTAAGAGGAAAGGAGTTCCACTGTCGGGAAGTGCGAGTGAAGAAGAGTCGGAGAGGCGGTTACGTTCGTTTAACTGTTTCAACAGTAAAACGGTGGGACCTAAATGCCAACCTAGTAGAACGATTAATTTCGTGCAGTCGGGACACCAGGGAAAATGGCTCGTCAGGACCGGTCACATTGCAGATCCGTCTTTGGATTTTGTCGAGAATCTCGAGATAAACAGCGGGGGGCACCGGGCCATATATGACAACAGTATTCAATGCATGGGTGAATGGTAGGTTTGTAGATGAGTAGGATGGACTCAGACGAGAAAAAAACCTCCTGGCACGACACAGAGAACCAACTTTCCACTCGCTAGATGCAGCTATCGATTCAATGTAGTTGTTCCACCTCAGGTCAGTGGAAAACGTGAGGCCAAGAAGGCACAGTAAGGCGTTCTCGTGAAGTCGAGCATCAACCACACTGATAGGGGGCAGGGAAGTTTCTCTATGATGATTAAATGAGACCAGTTTCGTTTTGGATGCATTAAAATTTACAAGATATTTCCTGCTCAAATCAACCAATGTTTGGAGGTACGTTTCCTATTTGTTCTTTTACTTTATCATATATATATATATATATATATATATATATATATATATATATATATATATATATATATATATATATATATAATTATGATTTTTGACGTGCAATGTCGCACTTATGCGACTTCATTCGGATTTTCATCGGATTTATTTTTATTTTTAACGCTTATGCACATGGACGTAGAAAACTTAAGAATTTAAAGCTAAGCGCCTCTATTCATTGGGACTAACGCAGTGTGCCTCGCGGTTCGAATAGAGTCTGTTGGTTCTCCGTGTGTGTGCGTGTGTGTGTGTGTGTGTGTGTGTGAAGAAAGGAATGGATTTTATTATTTATTAATCCGAAAGACTTTTATTACTTAAATGTTATTTTTAGTGGATACTCGTATTTGAGTAGACGCTGACGTTTATTTATTAAACGGTATATTTATTTATTTTCGCCTACCGGCCTAAATATTCAAGAAATCGTATTAGAAAAATATGCGCTCTACGGCAGGATTCGAACCAGCGTTCCCCATAGGGGAAACCATCATTAGATCTGACGACTACGGAATGCGTCGATGACCAAGCAAATTCCGAATGGTGCTTTTAAACACACATTTTTCTCCAACTCTCGAAGTAGACATATCTGCCCAGTTTCGTATCCTAATGTAAACAAAGCATGAGATGGATTTTTTTCACTTATTATTCCGACAGATTTTTATTACTTATTTATATATTGCGTATATAGGTGTGTATGTATATTATATATATATATATATATATATATATATATATATATATATATATATATATATATATATATATATAATTGTGTGTATTTAGGCAGCAATTTTTCATTGATACATGTTTCATTAAATAATATAGACAAGTTTTGTCTATGTGTGTGTGTGTGTGTGCGTGTGTGTGTGTGTGTGTGTACAGTTTATATATACACTGCTTTTCTAATTATTAATGAGTTGACACTTTTCCATCCTATCCAAAAAGTACTGGTTGGAATTTAACGAAATTATCAGAGAATGATGAAAATATGTATATACACTTACTCTGTAAACATTGTAAGGTTCTAGAAAAAGTAACAGAAGTTACGGTCATTTATCTAATTTACTTAAATTATTAGTGTGTCAAAATTAGCCAGGTGTAATAAAAACCACTGTAAAAAAGAAAATAACGCTTTAATTGCTTCATTTACAGATTTTTATGGATACATTTTGTAACTAACATGAAATTAAATCGAAATAAAAATAAAAAGTAAACAGAGTTCAAAAAGGATAATGGATTTGGTTGATATGTGATCCTTTTTTTAAATGACTTGGAAAAGGCGCTGGTCCATGGAGCATGTCGATTTCTGGATCTCCTCTGATGTAATTTCACATGATAGGTTGACTATTTCCTGCCGTAAGTCATCCTTGAATCTAAATTGGCGTCCATTCTCATAAACACGTCGCTTCAGAATGCTCAACTAGTTTTCAGTTGGTTTTAAGTCTGGAGAATTGACCGGCCAGTTCATCTTATCGAAGTCCACATAAGCCTGAATCTTCAAAGATTTCGGCCATGTTTGACGTAGAAACCGATATACAGGTTGAGTATCTTTTATCCGAAATTCCCAAATCCTAGAACCTCCAAAATCCGAAAGTTTTCCAGGTGCTGACATGACTTGCCAGAAATGGAATTTTTCAGAAAACACTGGGAAGGTTCCTACGGGATGTACGTGACCTCATCAGCTTGGGTAGGTGTTCCTCAGCCCACCTACGTCTCCTACGTTGGCGCCTGGTTTTGCTATGGATCGTCACAGCAACTTCATTTGTGGATTACTTATCAGGCGTTTCGTCCTCAGTAAAGATATAATACAAAATGTCAAAAAATTCTGCATTTATATATATTTTTGTAAGTAATGATCATGTTTATTTATTTGGAGTAATGGATAGCGGCTCGGATTGAGGAATCGGAGAGCCGAGTTCGAATTCCAGTTGAATTCATTACATTCACTTACGTGCTAATACCCTTGGGAAAGGTATGAATCCTCTTCTTCTACGCGCCCCAGTTATAGGTAAATAGCACTACAGACTGGGTTCTATAGCCTTGGATGGCAACTTGTCTACTGCAGAAAGAAATGACAATCTACTGCCGGAAAAATCTGTCTCGTCAGTCATGTATCGAAAGATACATGATCGCCTAAGCGTGTATCACGCATACCACATTACTGACTGACAGAAAGTATAAAACATTATTTTTACGTGAAATCTTAATTTAACCACTTAAAAATCCGTGTCGACATTACACGACTAGCGCCATTACCTGTATATGTATGTACACAAAATTTGTTAAATTTTATATAAAACTGCTTTCAGCTTATATGTATAAGTTGTATTATGAAATGTAGAGGCATATCGTGTTTATGCTTGGGTTCTATTCCCAACCTCCCCCATTTTATAGATGCTATATAAAAATTAAATAGCCTGTATTCTAAAATCCGGAAAAAATTGAAAGCCGAAGCACTTCCGGTCCCAAGAATTTCGGATAAAGGATCCTCAACCTGTAGCAATACACCGTTTGTCTGAGCTGACTAACTTTCTAAACGTATCTCAACTCAGTAAATATTTAATAAGTCTGGCTTAGTTTGGTTCAAGGCCGTAAGTGTTATGCAACCTTGAATATTAAACTAACTACAGAAGTAATTATCTGCGAAACTTTTGTTCCACGTCTTAGATATTTACCATACTTAATGTCGAAATAGTCTGCTAGTATAGCTTACTGTTGATCCATAACGAGGTACATATAGGAATATGTACCGAGCTTAACTTGGTAAGACACAATGCCACTAATATGTAGCGTTTAGTGATGATAAATTTAACAACATTCGTAATCTTATTTGAGAGTAGCTTGGTAATGATAAGCATTATTTAATGGTGAGGTCCCATGATTCGCGGGATATTGTAAACATAAAACAATTTCATTTTATGAGATCAATTTGTTAACGATAATATTTTAGTGATATCTTTTGTGGATTTTGTGAATAAAAATATGTACAAAAAAACAGAAATATGGCTCAAAAGCTTTTTTTTTTCTATTTGAACTATTTAACTTTGCTTCCAATGTCAAGGTTGTGTTTTGATAGTAAAACTGTTTCTTAAAAATGCTTTTTGTTTGTTTCGTTTTCTTTTCTTTTCTTAGGTTTGTTTTTTAGGGTTTTTTTTTTTTTTTTTACACATACATACATGCAAACATACATTTTCTCCGGGGATATATCTCGAATCAAAAGAATTTTCTATTTTCACAAATACAAAACCAAACAAAAGGTTTTAATATTTCACGGCCTGGCTATTATCTGGAAACAAACCAACATGGCGAGAAAAAAAGAACAAATGGCCAATATGTAACCGATTTTCCGTTTTATATTTATAAACTTTCAATCATCATCAGCCCGCGGAAAAATTCATAAAAATTAGATTCATCTTTCTTCGATACATTTAATGAAGACTTGTTTCTCCTTTTCTTTCTCATTTCGTTCTTTCTTAATCTTTCTTCTTTTTTCCTACATTCTCTTCTCTTTCTTTTTTCTTTCTTTCTTTCTTTCTTTCTTTCTCTTTTCTTCTTTCGTTATCTCTTATTCATAGGTTTCTCTCTCTCTCTTTTTCTCTTCTTTTCTCTTTCTCTGCATTCTCTTCTCTTTCTTTCTCCCTTTCTTTCTTTCTTTTCTTCTGTTATCTCCCTCATTTTGTCACTATTCAGACACTCCTTTCTCTTTTTCTTTCTTTTCTCCTTCTTTCGTTATCTCTCCTTTCCTTTTTCTTTTCCTACATTCTTTTCTCTCTCTTTCTCTCTTCCCTTCTTTCTCTATATTTCCTCTTCCCTTTTCTCTTTCATTACATTAATTTCTCTCTCTCTTTCTCTCTCTCTCCTCCTTCTTCTCCGCCTTCTCTGTCCTTTTTCCCTTCTCTTTTATCTCTTTTTTCTCCCTCTCCAGTTCTTTCTCTTCTACACGCACTCTCGATCTTCTCTCTCTTTTCGCATGTGCGAATATGCATATTCTTTATGCAAGCGTGTATATGCCCCCCCCCCCCCAGTGATAGTTACTCAGGTTATCTTAGTGTGACAAAAGGCCAAATAAAAGAGAATAAATGGACAGAAGAAGATTGTAATACAGCAATCGCCTAAGTTGTGAGTGCCTACTTGCCTGACTAAACAACACCAACATTACTGGGCCTGAACACCGACCTCTGGTGCTAGTGGTTAAGAATGCGGGAAAAAGTCCAAGATTGCTCTCTCTCTCTCTCTCTCTCTCTCTCTCTCTCTCTCTCTCTCTCTCTCTCTCTCTCTCTCTTGCCCACTTGCCTGACTAAACAAAACCAACATTACTGGGCCTGAACACTGACCTCTGGTGCTAGTGGTTAAGAATGCGGGAAAAAGTCCAAGATTGCTCTCTCTCTCTCTCTCTCTCTCTCTCTCTCTCTCTCTCTCTCTCTCTCTCTCTCTCTCTCTCTCTCTCTCTCTCCCTCCCTCCCTCCTTCTCTCTCTCTCTCTCTCTCTCTCTCTCTCTGCATTGTCTTCTGTTCTCCAGCTGATGGTTTCGCTTCTTTTCAACCCCACCTCTTCATGCAGTTGTGGTCATCTTTTAATTGTTGCCTGTTACCTGGGTCGATACCTGTACATTTCAGATCCCTCTTGCAGACGTCCTTGAAAAGTAGTGGAAGTCGGCCTGGTCATATTTCTATATGCATTGATTTAGTATAATTTCTTGGTGAACATAGAGACCTCACAAATCAGCCGAAATCCTGCAGTAGATGTGTAAAGGCCTCCAATGATTATATATATATATATATATATATATATATATATATATATATATATATATATATATATATATACAGGATCAAGAATAGTGCAATACTGAAGAAATGTAATAACATCACAGGCATTGAAACCATTCTAGCAAAGATACAACTTTGCTGGGATGGTCATGTTGTGAGAATGGATGAGCATAGGCTTCTAAAAAAAAAAGGTGCTGTATGGACAACTACCAAACTCCAAGCGTCCAGTTGGACGTCCACTCTTACGCTACAAAGACAAATTGAAAGACAACTTTAAACGTGTTAGCCTTGATCTGAAAACCTGGGAAGCCCGAGCATCAAACCGAAAGGAGTGGCGTAAGACATGTTTCATTAAGTTAAAGGGTTTTGAAGACTGTAGACTGAAGCACCGTGATCAGTTTCGTCAAGCTCTGAAGCAGAAACGCCATCAAAATTCTGCTTTAACAAATTTCATCTGTCAGTTTGGCTTTGTCGCTCGCAACAAGGTTGAGCTAGTATCCCACTTAAGAAAGCATGAATGAAATGTGTCTTTCCCTTACCTGATTTTCTACACAATAGCACCTGCTAGCATGCATAAGTGCAAAACGAAAGGCACCATCCAATGCTGACTCTCATTTATCGTTCACGATAGGAGATTCCACTATATATATATAATTCTTGATTTAACAATAGCCAAATCAATCTCGAAGGGAAAAAACGATCTGCCTAAGTGAAACCTTGGTAGGTTTGTCTGGCTCATTAGGTTTCACTATATATATATATATATATATATATATATATATATATATATATATATATATATACAAAGAGAGGTAGATAGAGAGAAAGAGAGAGAGAGAGAGACCGCTAAAAATGTATACACACTTCAGTAAAGAACTTGTATAGATAATGTAATAAAACATTTATTCAGGCATCATGAGATTAATACAAGTTACCTTTGAACTCTACAATCACGAGAGATTCTCAAAATTGTGGCTTTTAGCTTCCAGACATTTATTAGTACGTCTTGGGCAACGTTGGCCAAAGTCTCTAGTCTAAAGTGTTACTGCAATTTTTGTCTAAGGACCGCCAATGTAGTCGGTTTTCTGCGATTCACACCTTTTGTTGATGCTACAGCCATGATGGTAATGTCATCTACAGAGAAACTACTATAGTAAAGAGTGTTGTCGAAATTTGATAAAACTGCGAAATACAAGTTATCCCATTCTTGAAGTGTGGATTCATTTTTTTTTTTTTTGTTGGACTCTGTATATATGATAAAAATATAGTTTCAAGACTCGCTATATTTATGGGCTAAAGTGCTCAATATCAGAGATAGAGGGTATGTAAATATAATAGTGGACATGGAATTCAAAACCCAGCAGCGACAGTCACATGCTTAAACACAATCGTCAGGCTCTTTTAATAGACAGACCTTGAAGGTTGAATTGAACAAAACGTGTTTGCCCCCTACCTACACACACACACACACACACACACACACACATATATATATATATATATATATATATATATGAAGGCCAGACAAGTCGGGGATAATTTTTTTTAAATTTAAATAATTTTTTAAATAATTATAACAGAGCCCGTTCACGCGTATTTTTTTTCTTATCACCGTCACAACGAAATGCAGATGTTCTCACAGTTACAATAAGGTTGTCTTTGTAATTTACCCCTGAGGATGATCTTAGAGAAGATCGAAAGTACTTGGGTAGGAAAAAACTACGGCGCCTTCCTTCATGAATTACATCTTAATATCAAAAGAACTGAAAAGGATCAGTATAAAAATAAGTATACATATGTCTATATAATTCAATGAAATATATATATATATATATATATATATATATATATATATATATATATATATATATATATATATATATGGCTAGATGGAACCATAAGTATTATGCAGACAGTTTCTTCTCTTGCACTTCTTTTCTTTCAGATTAACTCGAAGTAGAATATTTAGAGACGACCAACCTTCCCCAACCACCATTTGGCCTTGTGCCACATGAAAAGTAATGTTTCAAAATAAAACATTCAGTTAGTCGAAGGTACTTAAAAAAAAACAATAAAAACAAACTTGCCCCCACCCACCCATATATATATATATATATATATATATATATATATATATATATATATATATATGCGTCATTGCTTTTGTATTTTTTTTAAATCATTTTATTCCAAGCATGGAAATAAAGCCACTAAGATGCAAGGGGTTACTGATTGTGAGAGAATTTGAGACAAAAACATTATTAAGGAGAGAGGACTATAAAAGAATAGCAATTAAGAAGACAAGACAATAGCGCTTAGCATTGCATTTAACTTTTGAAGTTGACTCGAAAACAGGAAGTCAGAAGAGAGTTCCACATGCAAGAAGTGCAAGAGATGAAACTTACGGTTACATCTGCCCATTTCAAGGATAAAATGATTATTCCTTACCGCCACTCTAGTACTGCGCTTAAATTCATAAAGCTAGATATCATAGAGAAAAGTTCATCAGAACAATTACCATACAAAACATTTATAGAAAAGGCACAGGGAAGCTATGTTATGGCAATGGAAGAGTGACTGAAGCCGAGATGCCAAGTCAGGACCAATAACATTGCAGATTCTTCTTTGTACTTTATCAAGAATCTCAAAATACATAGCAGAAGCATTAGACCAGATGAATGTATAATAATCATTTCTAAAGCATAATAAATATTTTATTATTTTATACACACCTGTTGAGAAAGATATTTTATTTGATCTTGTTTCTTTTGCATTATATATATGTATATTAATCATTAATCATACCGCCACTAAGATGCCAGGTGTTACTGAGAAAGAAAGATAATATTTTACTGAGGAGAAAAGACAATAAATGAATAGGATTCAGGATTCAAGAAGACAGATGTTGCATTTAAATTTTTTAAAGATCGTAGGTGATAGGAAAGCTAAAAACTGGAATAGAATTCTACAGGCAAGGAGTGCGAAAATAAACTGTTATAATAAAACTCACGGTTACATCTAGCTATTGCAATTGCAACGGTAATACAATGAGACCTAATTGCCAATGTAGCAATATGCTTAAAATGGAAATTACTCACCGACAGATGTCTTTGTGGACGGTGTATTTTCTGGTGGAGATCATATTAGCAAAAACCCGATCTCTGTCTAATTCCTCACTGTGCGAAAATTTTTATGAAAATAAACTTAAATTTAAAATTTTGAGCGTCAGGTCGGTCTATTCTTATTCGTAGTGGGAGTGGCGGAGTAAGATTGTAAACATAGATGAAGAGAGTTGTGGAAAGGGGAAGACATCTCGCGTGTAGTCAGTGTAGCCGAAAATTGTTCGACCAAGTTGTCAATTTCAGAACGACGTTCTGTAGTTAGAATAACTTGTCAATTTCAGTGAGATGGGCTGTAGTTAGGATAACATCTGACGAGTCAAAAAAAAGTCAGGAGGAACAAAGGAATATATAGGCATGCGACTAGCAGCTCTATCACGTAAAATTCTGTTTCTTATCATGCTGAAAGTTCTGGCTCTGTACTCCTCAATGGAGTCTACGAAACTTGAGTGAGTGAGTGAGTGAGTGAGTGAGTATCGATTTCAGCGGTAGTTATCAGAGAGTGGGTGGGCGAATATTTAGACAAACCGTTTTCCTATAACTACTTCGCCACTTGACAATAAAAAGCAAAAAGCTGTTACACTCAGTTCTAACCTTGCCAGAAATCAATTAGGTAGATAGAATTGAATTAGGTAGATAGAATTGAATTAGGTAAATAGAATTGAAAAAAATGGCTGTAGTATAAAAATAAACGAACCGTACAAGAGGAACGGAACTTATCCACCTACCAGCAGATATGAAATCGGTGTGTGCTATATATATATATATATGTGTGTGTGTGTGTGTGTGTGTGTGTGTGTGTGTGTGTGTGTGTGTGTGTGTGTGAGTGTAAGAAATTCAGGAATTCGAATAATTCGTATATCCCTGTCTACTTCCGGGAGAACAAGACGCCATTAAATTGGAGTCAGAAGAACGTTAGTCATATTTTTTTAAACGTTTAATTTCCAATGTGGTCAATATGGGCTATGATTTAAAAAAATACTACAATGGTGACAAAAAAGATTTTCAAATAATAGAGTTTGGAGGAGGAAGAGAGATGAAAAGACACGTAAAGATACCGGGAAGAAAAGTTAGAAATAGAGATGGAAGCAAAAAAAAAAAAAGTGAGAATCTGAGAAAGAGGACAACGAGTGGAAGAGGAAGACAAAGTTGGAAAAGAGATAAGTAAGAAATAGGAAAGAGATATAGAGAGGGAAAGAAAAAGAACGATAATAAGAGAAGAGTGAGAGAGAGGATGAAAAAATGAAAAGCGCATTGAGCTATAATGAGAGAAGTAGAAAGAAAGGAAGGGAGGGAGGAAATGCGAGAAAGAGGAAAAGGAGAGAGAGAGAGGGGGAGAAAAAGGTTTGATAAAGCAAAAGTGGCGACTAAAAAAGCAGAAGAGAGAAAGAAAGGAGCAGAAATGGAAAGCGACAAAGTAAACGAAACGTGGGAAGGAGGAGAGAAAGAAACAGAGAAGTGAAAAATAAATCGTATAAAAAAGGGAGATGAGAGTGAAGGCGATAAGTAAAAAAAAAGGCGAGAGAAAAAAAAGAAAGAGACGAGAAAGGAAAAGTAAAAAGTGAGAGAGCTGGATGATGACTAAGTAAAAGAGAAAAGGCAAGGAAAAGAAACACAGAGACATAGAGGGAGAAAAAGAGAAGGTGAGGGAAAGGGAGAGCGAGCAAAAGAAAGCGTGAAATAATGAACTAAGGAAGAAGAGAAGGGGGAAGAAAAGGAGATAGAGTGAGTGAAAGCAGCGTAAATGAGTAAACAAAATGAGAAACAGTAGGAGAGGCAAGAATATTGAGAAATAAAACAACAAATAGAAAGAGAGAAAAGAGAGCGAGAAAAGAGTGAGAAAGAGAAATATAAAGAAACTGAAAGGAGGTGAGAGTGGGAAAGAGAAATATAAAGAAACTGAAAGGAGGTGAGAGTGGGAAAGAGAAATGTAAATAAAAAGAAAAGCTGAAAAATAAAAGTGGGAGAGAAGCGAGAGAGTGAGAGCCATTAATGAATAGAAAGAGAAGAAAAGAAAATTGGAAAGAATGGAGAGAAAGCGAGAGAGAAAGAGAGTCGTTGACAAAGAGAAAGAGAAAATAGAAAAGTGAAAAGAGTGAAGTGAAGAGGAAGCGATAGAGAATCACTGATGAAGAAAAAGAGAAGAAAAAGTCAAAAGAATGATAAAGCGAGAGAGAGGGGGGTTCTGATGAAGAAAAAGAGATAAAAGGAAAAGTGGAGAAAATGAAGAGGAGAGGTAGCGAGAGAGAGAGAGAGAGAGAGAGAGTCGCTGATGAAGAGAAAGAGAAAGAAAAAAAGATAAGTTGTAAAAGTGAAATGGAGAGCAAGCGAGAAAGAAAGACTTGCTGGTGAAGAGAAAAAAGGAAAATGAAAAAAGCGAAGCGGAGATGAAACGAGAGAGGGAGAAAGAGAGTCGCCGATGAAGAGAAAGAGAAAAGAAAGAAAAGTGAAAGGAGTCAAGTGAAAGGAAGCAAGAGAGAATCGCTGATGAAGAAAAACAAAATAGAGAAGAAAAAGTGGAAAGAGTGAATTGGAGATGAAGCCACAGAGAGAGTTTCTGAGGAAGAGAAAAAGATGAAAGGGAAAGTGAAAAGAGTGAAGGGGAGAGGAAGCGAGAGAGAGATAGAAAGTCGCTGATGAAGAGAAAGAGAAATAAAGAAAGGTAAGAAAACTGAAGATAGAAAGATTGAATTGGATCTTGATAAAGAGATACGAATAAAAACTATACGTGAGAAGTCACATTTACTGTCACATTGAATAAAGGTAAACTTCTAAGTTTGACATCTTATTAGCAAATCAATTTTTATAAGAGGAAAAATAATGACCTTATTTTTTTTCTTGACAATATTCGCCACATTGAAATTCTTATTTACTTTTTATCGTATTTCTTATCATTATAATTTTTTTCAATTCCACAAGTTCTGTTCGTAATATGTCCTCTAATCTTTGTTTATCTCACACCCAACTGTTCAGTTACCTCAACAGTTAGCCTTTCTTCAATCTTTCTTCTGTAACTGCCCCTCTTCAGTCACACCCCTGCCGAACCAAAACTGCTAGAGCTATAATGTTTTATTGTAGTGAATGATTGATTTTTTTTTTTGATTTTTTTTTTTAATATTTTTTCTTCCGCAGTTTTTTTTTTTAACCCCATCAAAAGAACGGGCATATTCGTCTCTTTTGAATAGCAAGCCTGGAGAAAGAAAAACTTACGGTATTGGATTTCCCTACAACCCAAAACAGAAATAAATCAGAAAAAAAACTATATATATATATAAATGAATGATAAAAATGAATGGATAATAAAGAGAAGGAAAGGAGAGTAACTAAAAAAAAAAAGATAAATAAGAAAGTAGAATGCTTTTCTTTGATTTCAGTTGATACGAGGCTCTGCAAGACGGAAGCATTTTTTATGAATACAGAAAATGTATTATAAAAAATAGAGATATACATAAAAAATGGAAGCCACATATGGAATAAATGTCTCTCATTCAGTTTGACTATTCTGAGTTTATTACCTGTGTATCAACAGTTTAATATCCTATTGCATTGTGTCAGTAAAATAATATATATATATATATATATATATAGAATACATATCTAGATATATATACTTGTCATAGATCTTTCCATCGATATATTAAATGATTCAGCATATACATATATATACAGATATATATTTCTATAGACAGATAGAGAGAAAAAGAGGGGAATACTATTATGTATACGTAATTACATGATATATATATATATATATATATATATATATATATATGCATTTATATAAATATGTGTATAAATTTAATTATATGTATAGGACTATATAATATATATATATATATATGTGTAATTATATGTATAGGGCTATAATTATATTGTCTAAAATTTACTAAATTTATGAGGGCCGTGTGCTCAATATCGTATATATATATATATATATATATATATATATATATATATATATATATATATATATATATATATATATACGCATGTATGTGTGTATGTATATATGTAGCCACAAATAATGTTTAGAGTAGTAGGAAAAAAATATGTATAGAGAGATATCTATAAACAGTTTGAAATAGATAGATAGATAGATAGATAGATAGATAGATAGATAGATAGATAGATAGGAAGACAGATGAATCGAACACACTCTATTTCCAATTTCATCTAGATAGAATAAGCAATTTCCACATTGGCAGATTATTTAAGAAACAGATTATGTATATCTATCTATATATATATGTGTGTGTGTGTGTGTGTGTGTGTGTGTGTGTGTGTGTGTGTGTGTGTTTCAAAACATTTATTTCTCATAAGAAGGAAATATTTCTGAGGACAAAATATAACTCCCCGCCCAATGCTGTTTCTTTTGCTGGATCTATATTTGGTCTCGCGATGATCTTTCCCAATATCAGTTTCTCATTAACTATATTGTCTGTAAATTCTTGTAAGCCCATCAAAACATAATCGAATTCAAAAATGAAATGTCTATATGTGTATAGACATGCATTTTTTTTTCTTGTTAGCACGAATATAAGCAAATATCTTATAAGTCAATCCACTCATAGGAACAAATATAGATGTGCTCCCAGGACTTAATGAATAAATGCAAAATATTGAGTTGATGGGAAAGTTTTTCAAACAGATTTTCTTTGTTTTTGTTTTTTTTAGAGCTGTGACAATCTCTTATCGATATGATTTCATAGCATCATTATTCAGTCATCAAAGTTTTTACCCGGATTTCTTTTCACCACCTTCCAGCCAAATTTTATTTTCAGTCATATTAAACGGACACAAATGTTTGAGAAAAAAAACTTCCTAAAAGCATCATTATTCAGTAATCAAAATATTTTCACTCTTTTTTTTCCTTTCACCCTCACGTGATGTATTCCCTATGACGTTCGCGCCTCAAATCATTTATAATATATTTATACATTTATAATATCATATACATTTAAGATTTATAAATTTCTTTTGACCATAAACTGATATCCACCGTCTATAATTTTTTTAGCCCCTTTGCCAATATCCTCTTTATACGCAATTTTATTTTAAACTCTAAGCACTTCTTTTTAAAAACATATTAGGGCGAGCCTATAATTGTACCATACGAATAATTTTAATAACATTGGCTGAAGGCATAAAAGCAACCAAACTACCAAATTTAAGTAAACGTCACGAAGAAAAATATCAAAATTACGTTTGTTTGTTTCTTTAACGGCATATCAACTCGTTATGGGTCATTTAATATCGAAATTTAATTTTCTTGGGAACATTAATAATTTCTTTTACAAAAATATAATGCTGGCAAATTTTTTCTCTATGAAAACGTATTGCTGACATTTTTACTACAAAATGTATTTTTATACTTCTATTCTGTTTTTACCTTAGTTTAGGGGTTAACTATTTGCGCATAGTAGAGACCCTAAAATAGCCTCGTCATGGAGATAACTGATAACTCACATACATTAGACATGGCACGTGGAACTAGAACAGTCTGCCGCAGCGAGCGAAGTAAAGGGTTCAGTTCGACATTCCAAGAAGAAGCGTACAACGGCCGAAACGCTGTGATAAATATGGCAACAAAGATGAGGACAATAGTCCGAATAATGTAAATAGTGTACATAAGACCGAAATAATCATAAATATATACACTCATACTTAATATTACACTTTATTTCAATACAGACTCATCAATTACCGTTGGCTCTCCCGGAATTGTCATTCTCGTACGCGATCTTCGAAACTCTCTCTTACCACTGGATGTGTATATATAAATGTAGTTATATGTTATACGGTTTTTCCCACGCGCGCATCTCATGTGCAGGTAGGCAGCTATGCATTCTGCGGCTAGGAGGACATCTTCCAGTTCAAAACTGCATTGAGTGCAAAGTTCATTCTGAAGTGATCTGGGGATGAGACACTTCCTGCAAGACAAGACTTCTTCACATTCTGCAACGTTGATTAAAGCCTTTCTCGTAAAAAATGGTTTCAAAGACACTAGATTAATGAAATGGCCAACAGACCACATGTTTTCTATTGAATATCTGCAGGAATGTTTGAATTAATATTCTTTTCGTTCTTTTATATTTGGACATATATATATATATATATATATTGTGTGTGTGTGTATTTAGGCATCATTTTTTCATTCATACATGTTTCATTAAATAATATAGATAAGTGTTGTCTATATATTTTATGTAAGTTCTTTTCATATCGTCTGATGAGCTTAATAACATTATTATTAAACAATGAAAGAAAATCACAATATTGATACATATTTTTCTAATTATATATATATATATATATATATATATATATATATATATATATATATATATATATATATATATATTCAAATTAATTCCAGGTTTTCTATTGAATATCTGCAGGAACTATCACTAAACTATACCAAAGTAGATTTCTACAGAGAAATAGAAACTTTTGAAATTAATAACAAATCAAAACAGGAAAATTTTAAAAAATCAATTAATAGAAGACACATTAAAATTAGGAGTGATTTTCTTCTTCAATGTGCCGTGTCCCTTTAGGACATGGCTTACGGTTACATCACGTTGAAACACCGGTTCCTGTATGATTCATGAAGTTAAGCCACATTAGTACCTAGATGGATGACTGCTTGAGAATATCAGGAGCTGTAAGCTTGGATGTGCGGGTGGTGTGATGGATAATGACTCAGAATTGTTAATCGCAGAGCCAAGTTCCAATTCCAGTTTCGGTAGTTATATTCACTTACACGCAAATACTCCGGGAAATGTATGAATCCATCACGTCTCCTCACAGCTATGAGTTAATTAGTAAGACTTGTATCGCTAAGCCATTATTATCTAACCAAAATAAAATAAAATTGCGTACAAAATATTTAGAGTTCGGCATTAAATAATCCATAGAGATTGACATGCCAATTTCCCCGTATGTCCAGCCTTTCTCGATAGAGAAATGTAACCAAGGTTTTTTGTATTTCGTTTCCTCTCTCAATTATAAAAGAAAACATTATTAGTCTGCAGATATCCATTTGAATATATATATATATATATATATATATATATATATATATATATATATGATTTAAAGAAAAACAGACCACTTGAAGGTTCCATTGTTATAATTTATTTCACCAGAGATTTTCTTTTTCTCTGGATCATCAGACCTCACTTCCAAGAATCTGAGGATCCAGAGAAAAAGAAAATGTCTGGTGAAAAAAATTATAACAATGAAACCTTAATGGGGTCTGTTTTTCTTTAAATTAAATTATTCGCTCTGACTTAACACGGAGCTCTCCGGATTTCATCCTCCTTGGGATTATCCATACGGATTACCAAAATTTTTCATTACTTAAATATATATATATATATATATATATATATATGTGTGTGTGTGTGTGTGTGTGTGTGTGTGTGTGTGTGTGTGTGTGTGTGTCTTTACTTGTTGATTCTTCGCTGTGAATTAATGTTTAATAGACTAGTTGCGAAGACAAGTACTACGGTAATGAGTCCAATCCTCCTTAAGTGATCTAAACTATAAAACTGAGCAATATATATATATATATATATATATATATATATATATATATATATATATATATATATATATATATATATATATAGTTGTATATTTAGGCAGAAATCGTTCGTTTATGCATGTTTCATTAAAAACGACAGACAAGGTACTACAGTTAAGCTTTTTATTTAATTTTTCTTGCGTTCGAACAAGAGCTTTCTTTTCTGTGTAAGAACTGTCCAAATGTTTTATATAAAAATTAAATAAAAAGCTTAACGTAGTACCTTGTCTGTCGTTTTTAATGAAACATGCATATATATATATATATATATATATATATATATATATATATATATATATATATAGTGAAAAACCCAACAGTGAAGTCATAGCTTCACTTGATGTTGAAAATTTATTTACCAAGGTTCCTGTTACTGAGACTATTGACATAATTATAAGAAATATATACAGTAACTCACCTTTACCCCCACTTAATTAATGCCGATAACTCCTTCACCATTTCTCGGACCAATCTTAATTGTTTTATAACCCTTCACGCAGAACCTTTCACTGCCAGTTCAAAAAGACATTTGTATCATTAACACACAAAAAAGAGATGTCTCATATCGAGAATATTTAACATCGAAAAACATAAGAAAAAAATTAATTATTTTTAATAATATGTGGAAATCTCCACCCTTTGTCTGATGACGGTCGCGAAACCGGAATCACGTGTAGAAAAATTGTGGAAAATAAAGCATAATGTTTTTTTAAAAAATCCACATTACAACCAAAAACGTTTGCGGTTTCTGTCTTCTTTTTAATATAAACACTTTTCTCTCGTTGGAATTACTATAACCTCTTCTCTTTATATATATATATATATATATATATATATATATATATATATATATATATATATATATATATATATAATTATTATATACATATAATTATTTTTTAAAAATATGATTCCATCGCTACATAAGAGTTCTCATGTTTCAAAATGTATTTTTCTATATATTTGCACACACACACACACACACACACATATATATATATATATATATATATATATATATATATATATATGAAAAAGAAGAGGCAAAAGAGTGGCTATCTCCACATATTATTAAAAGGGAATATACGTAAAAAAGAAAAAACAAAAAAATGGAAATAGATCTAAGAATACACAGGGGTCATGAAAAGATAAGAATACACATATCTTTCTCACCCTTTCTCGCACCAATCTTAATTGTTTTATAACTCTTCACACAGAACTTTTTCACTGCCAGTTCAAGGAAGACATTTGGACCACTAACACACAAAAAGAAAAATTAATCCCTTTTAATAATATGTGGAAATATCCACGCTTTGCCTGATGAAGGACGCGAGACCGGAAACACGTGTAGTAAAATTATGGAAAATAAGGCATAATATATTTTTTTAAATCCACATTACAACCAAAGACGTTTTCGGTTTCTCTCTTCTTTTTAATATACACACTTTTCTCTCATTGGAACTACTATAACCTCTTCCCTTTATACAGTGCTGTTCCATAAAAGTGACAAACCTGATTTTTTTTTACTTAAATTTTTCGCCTATTGTTTTTGGGGTCAAACTAATTTTTAATCTTACTAATATAAAAACTCCTTCCCGACCATCTAGTAAAAAAGTTTACTCATCCTAAGGTATTCTATTGATAATTATAATTTTGGATATAAATGAGATTTAGGGAAAAACTCTGTGCAAAAAAAAACTTATTTCCTGCAACTAGTAATCAATAGAAACATAACCGAACCGAACAGCTTTAAATAAAGAATAATAGAGGTATAAATTATTTATAATAGGTAATATAGTTTGAAATATTTAATAATCTATTGGTCCTCTTTTATTTTGAATAACCTTTTCAACCCTTTTTGGCATTGACTTGATTAGGTTCTGGCAAATCTCATCTCCAAGCATTGAATTCCATTCGGAGATGAAATTCACAATCAAATCCTCTTTGTTGCTCAACTGCTTTCTCGAGAGCCTGTACTTTATAATGCTCCATAAGTTTTCTATGGGGTTGAGGTCAGGAGATTGGGGCGGCCATGTCATAACACTCACATGCTTCTCATCAAAGTATTCCTTCATCAGTTTTGATTTGTGACAGGGAGTCTTATCCTGCATAAAAATGAGCTTGGTGGGGTCGATTTGCACCCTTTCAGCAGAAGGGAGCAGACAAGACTCTAAAATTTTCTTGTAGTGCTCGCGCCTGAGGGTCTTTTCAATAGGTTTTAAGAAACCAGTTCCATGAAAAGAAAAGCATCCCCAGAACATTATACTGAACGGATGCTTGACAGTACTTACTGCTAAATTCAAAGAGCTTTCAAAGCTTCTTCTTCGGATTTTAGATCGCTTATCCATTGAATTTAGCTCAACTTCCGTTTCATCGGAGAAGAGAACATTTAGTAAAAAAAAATCAGGTGAGTCACTTTTATCGAACAGCAGTGTATATATATATATATATATATATATATATATATATATATATATATATATATATATACATATATATATATATATATATATATATATATATATATATATATATTCTGTCATGAGTGACGTTAAGTGCTCGATATTGTCGAAGATTTTTTGCTTGAAGCAGTAAGCACCTTTACCGTGGTCCTATTGTTTCCTATGACATTGAGCACATTTTTGTTGCACCGGTAAACCATTTCTGTTTTTTTATTATTAATTGAGATAATTACTGCTTTTTTTTATCTTGGCCGGGTAGGTTACCCTCCTCCAACCGATTTTGTTTGGCGTGTGCATGATATGCCCACACCTGCAACACTCTTACCATCTTGGATTGCTTAGGAGTATTCTTTCTTTTTATGTGCCGTGTCCTTTCAGGACGTTGGCTATCAGGGCTCTCCCCTTTACCCTATCCCTTGTAGCTCTCAATAAGTTTCGTCCCTCTGCCACCTCCACCAGACCACATTTTGTCACCCACTTGCTTAAGCCCGCCAGGTATGTCACGCACTGCTTTCTCTTGTCTCTCTTTCCTTCTGTTCGACCCATGAGTATCAGATTCTCCAAGCCCTCCTTTCTCATTACTTGACCCAGAAACTTCAGCTGCCTCTTCCTGATGTTAAGTATAAGCCTCCTCCTTGTTTGCGTCCTCTCCAAGACCTCATCGTTGGTCACACGCTCGGTCCATGATATCCTCAGTATCCTTCTGTAGAACCACATCTCCGTCGCCTTGTGTCTCTTCATCTTTGAGGAAATCGTCCAACATTTACTGCCGTAAAGAAGGACAGATATCACGTAACACAAGGATCGGCAACCTACGGCCCGCGGACCGGATCCGGCCAGCGAAGGCATTTTGACCGGCCCGCGAGCCTGATTACCAATGACTATTTTTAATAATCTCAGTGCACTAAAAATATTAGACTATCTGCCAGTTATAAACTATATTAGACTATCTGCCAGTTATCTTTCATGAGACTTATTTTACCAAGTTGCGTTGCCTACGTTTAAGGTCAAATAATGGATACATATTTGTTATGACCCTTGGCTACATTAAAAGATAACAGAAGCGAAAGGAACGATAAATTGAAAGAGGCCGGGGAGGGACTGACATGCGAGGTAGCAGAAATCTAAAGACAGTTAAACATACGCGCATTATACATACATGCCTCATGAATGTGTAGATGATACCGCATGTGTACGTACGTAAGTGTATATGTTTGCAACTATTTGTACTCGTATGTATGGGTATATGTGCTTCGTTTTTGTTTGATGTGTGTGTATGTGGTTCGTTTGTGGAACAATTTTCAATAATAGTTTCAAACCTACACGTCATAATTTCATCCATTTCACTTCGGTTGATTTTTTTCATTTTAAAGTATTTTGACGTTACTTGAGGAAAAGTAATTCTTGTTAGGTGTTTTTTAATTTTAGATTTTCTTTTGTTTTTCTGATTTCTCAATGTTTATTTTCTTTATGGTTTTAAATATTTAGGTTGACAGGGGTCTGCATATGTAATTTTCCTTAATTTTTGCATTAATGGCCTTCGTCCGGCCAGCGACCCGTCATTATAACACTATCCGGCCCGCGGGATCGAATGATTTGCCGACCCCTGACGTAACAGATCAACACTCTTTTCTTTGTTACCAAAGAAATCCTTCTGTCTCGCATTACACTGCCCAGCTTTTGGGATGTGTCCTTGGCCATCCCAATACGTCTACGGATCTCAGTGTCGCACTTGCCGTCCTCTGTCAAAACACTTCCCAGATATTTAAATTTACGCACTTGCTGGATTTTAGTGTCCCCGATCTGCAAATCGCATTTCGGGCTCTTCCTCTTACTGATAAGTATGCATTCTGTCTTCTTGTAGTTTATGCTTAGTCCCTTCTCGCTCTCCTTCGCGACAGTCACTGACCGTCTGATTGCGTGAAAGCGTATGAAACTGGCAGTCGTTGTCGGGGTTGCTCAATTGAAATTTAATTTAATATATATATGTGTGTGTGTGTGTCTGTACTGTGTGTGTGTGAGTTGTGTGTGTGTATTTATATCTGGTATATCTATTTGCGTGTATATATATATATATATATACATATAGATAGATAGATAGATTAATAATATACATTTTTCCTCAGTGAGCACTATTTTCTTAACACCAGCACTCAATGTGCGATATTATATATCTGTGTGTGTATGTGTATGTATGTGTGTGTATATTTGGTATATCTATTTGTATATATATATGTGTGTGTGTGTGTGTATGTGTGCGTGCGCGTGTGTGTCTATATCTGGTATATCAGTATGTATATGTATATGTGTGTGTGTCTGTGTGTATGTGTTTATATCTGGTATATCTATTTGTATATATATATATATATATATATATATATATATATATATATATATATATATATATACAATAAATTCTATAGAAATGACAACATTTATGAACAATTTTTCTAAGATTTGGAAGGGGTTGGGACTTTCTGATTTAATGTAAAAAAAAAATCAGTTACTTTCTACTTTTGTTTATTTCACTCGCCATTTCGTCTCATTGTAGACTGTGGAAATTCCACTTTATAATGTGGGTGCGAACAGGAAATCTATTTCCTTTCCAGTCGATTAACTTCTCGCGAAATCTCATAAAATCTCGTCTACGTACACATTTGTGAATGTCTGTAATTTTGTCCGTATGCGTGCGAGACTAACTGAATGCAATTATTTAGCAAACCTATATATATATATATATATATATATATATATATATATATATATATATATATATATATATATAGTTCCTCTCGTATCGTATGGGACATTGGGTCCATTTTAACCTTTGCATCACAAATGATGGAAATCATATTGAAGATGTTATTTGTCAATATTCCAATTCAATAAAATGTCGAAGATTTAATTTCTTGAAAATATGCATTTTTGCCTGTGTGCAGATATTAGGAACACCCAGTAGTACATACTCCCGTGTGGATGCTTTCCTTAAAACTATAATGGTAACCACTTCGAGTGTCAATTGTTTTCTATCCCCTTATCCTCATAGTCTTCATTACCTAACACCTCCACTTTCATTCATACAACACAGCCCATTCATCATAACTATTTTAATATTAACCTTCTACCTTGAGTAGCTCTCGAGCCTTATATATATATATATATATATATATAAACAAAAGTTGTTAATATTTTTAAGTGAATTTCAAAGATAATATTTACATATTTGCCCATAGATTTATTTAACCCCTTATATATCGTCCTGTTCCATAACATTTGTTCGTCTTTGAGGTCGATTCCAATAGATATACAGTATCAAATTCTTCAACTGTAGACCGGCATTTCATTTTCATAAGCAACTTCTTCATTTGTCAATACTAAAACGTTTGATAAACGTCTTTTATCAAACGTTTTAGTATTGAGAAGCTCCACGGAATTTCTCTAAGAGAGAAATCTTTCGAGCAGCGAAATGGGCATATATATCGAGTACAATTGAGTTTCATATTTATGTAATTCATTCATATACTCTATAATAAATATATTGAGCTCTCTTTTGTGGATCAGTATTAATATTTTATATTATCAGGATTCACTTGGATTATTTATCCACGGATTTTTACCTGTACTATATATATATATATATATATATATATATATATATATATATATATATATGTATGGGTATGATAAGAAATATACATATACTTGCACATACGTATAAATATATTTCTTCCTCAGTTGTTATACATACAGTGCTCAATGTTACGTAGCAAAACTATAAGTATATATTAGTGAATATATATAATAACCATCGTCGGTAGCCCGACTCGGAGTTTCATAGAGTCTTGCAATTACAAGATTGCATGAAAATCCGAGTCGTGCTACCGACGTTGGATATTATATCTATTCACTAATATATATATATATATATATATATATATATATATATATATATATATATATATATATATATATATATATATATATAATTAGGTTTTTATCATATATATTTAAGAAGTTTTAATCACACACACAGACACACACGCGCGCGCATACACATATAAACATATATAGAGAGATATACAGGAACATACATGTGTGTGTGTGTGTGTGTGTGTGTGTGTGTGTGTGTGTGTGTGTGTGTGTGTGTGTGTGTGTGTGTGTGTGTGTGTGCCTGCTCTGTTAAATCTCTTTATTTTTTACATCACTGTATTTTATTTATCAGCCGGGATTTATATTAAGAATTTTGGTCTTTCCAAATTGAAATCTGTTTTCGTTCCAAAATTTTACTTCCAAATATAATTTTTTTCTTTCATTTTATTTTCACTTATATAAAATTAGACAGAAAGCCCTTTTTTTTTGTTTTCTTATGCTTAATTTTATTTATTCAGTCTTTTCGTTCAGTGTTTGTGCGCGATATTTCTGATAATTTTTATTAAATTTATTTGCAATGCATGCTGGGATGTATTTCGTTAAAAAGAAAAACAAGCACTTTTTTTACGAGGAGACGCGTGCATTTCTCTGTCTGTCTGTCTGTCTGTCTGCCTGTCTGCCTCTGTGTGTGTGTGTGTGTGTGTGTGTGTGTGTGTGTGTGTGTGTGTGTGTGTGTGTGTGTGTGTGAAAGAAAACAGCTTTAATGAATATTTGTAAAAGAAAGAAAGCAAACAAGAAAGGAAATAACTAAAGAAAGAAAGGGAAAATGACAAAAGTAAAAGGAAAAAGATAATGACAGAATGAAAAATAAATAGATAGAAAGAAAGACAGAATGACAAAACAAAAAAGAAATTAAAAGAAAGAAAGAGAAAGAAAGAAAATAACTGAATAAAGAAAAAGTGACAAAAGAAAAAAAAGAAAGAATAATACAAGAAAGAAAGAAAGAAAGAAAGAAACTAAACCAAATAAAAGAAACAAAAACTAAGGAAGGTTGAAGAGATAAACATGTAAATTGGAAGGAAGGAAGGAAGGAAGGAAGGAAGGAAATTAAAGGAAAAAAGATATTGCACACAAAATTAAGAGTGTGTAAAAATATGTGTGTTATAAGAAGATATAAAACATACAACGATGGTTAATTGGACAAAAGAAAAGAAAAATAACGACAACAAAGAATGTGGAATGACACACATAGAAACGTGTATCACGCGTGCTTTTGGGTACATTCGCGGGTATGTTCGTAAAAGCAGGAGAAGGAAAAACAAGCGTATGCTTGTGCAAACGACAGGATTAGAATAAGTCAGGAGAGCCCAAAACTCTACGTAACGCATTAATATGTAAAAATAAGATGCAAAGCGAAAAATCCGTGCACAAGTTAGAGCGTGTCTTTGTAAGCATGTGCGTAAGTGAAGTTCGACTTTGAAGCTGAGGAAAGAAAAAAACAAAATTTTCAGATAAAATATTGTAAAAATATCTCTGTAAAGATGTCTGCATTTCTAAATGTATTTTCTGAAGCATGGCTCAAATTTAGACTTAAAAAATTGGAGCCAAGTAAGAACCGAACTCGCTATTTGCAAGACCAGTTTTCTAACCACTGTCACACAATAAGGGTCATCTCAGTGGTTCTGTATATGTAACAAAATGCGTTTGACGCGGAAGGAAGATAGACAGTAGTTTTTCTTATTGTCTTTTTTTTCTACCAATAAAAATTTCAAGAAGCACTCAAGATGGAGGGTTACTAAATGAGATGTGTAATATGAATGCAAGTAGCAGTAAAAGGTTGATAAACCGTAGAAAACGAGTCAATAAAGAAAAATCAATCTATTCTATGGTTGTTAGTGTTTCAAGCAGTCTTTGGATTTTGTCGGCTTCTCTTGGAACTGTTCACTTGTCTTGCATCGTCATTAAGGACGATTCTGTTCTTCTTATTCAGTCACGATTTTGACAATTAAATTGTTACGCTTTACTTTGATTCACCTATTATTAACCATTTGTAATTTCCTTAAATTCGACAGAAAAAAACTTCTCTAATAATATAGATAGATAGATAGATAGATAGATAGATAGATAATATTAGTGGTCAATATATATATTACGATTACGAAATATTACGATATATTACGATTCCAATGAAATATATAAATAGATACATTACGATATATATATATATATATATATATATATATATATATATATATATATATATTACGATTCCAATGAACCTCGATTATTTCGCGATACCTAAAAAAGCTTTCATTGTAGCTTTAATTCAAAACTAAAGGATTAAATGTACTATTTCCATTAAGCAAAAATATTCTTATGTATTTCAAAAATAAATTATATTGATTAGAATCGATTTTCCTTCTTTTTTTTCTAAAATAGCTGATTAGCGCCCTTTTAATCAAATTTCATCACAATGTAATTCTCTTTATTAAAAATCTTCCAAAAATAAAATATACTTTTCGAAAAGTTTATTTGAAGAATATTAACTGATTTGAAGTAAAATTAATCTGATTTGAAACAGATATTATTTACTTAAATTTAAAATAACGCAATAATGCATTTTTAAACTAAACAGTCGGTGTGTTTTTAACCAACAGTGGCCATGTTTACTTGTTTAATAAGGTGATGACAGATTGATTATTGTTCTACGAAAATTTTATCAGTAAACCATGACGAGGGTGCCTTTTTTTTGCATAATTTTTAAGTACTAAGTAATCTTTAAGATGTAGGAAAATATTCTCCATAATCTAATTTTAGGATTGTTGACTTTAAAAGTACTAATTATATATATATATATATATATATATATATATATATATATATATATATATATATATTAGTGGTTATGCATAATATCCAACGTCGGTAGCACGAGTTTCATGAAAAGGAGTAATCTTCAGGTGCAAAATATACACTCTATATTTCGCAATATTGACTCTATATTTCGAAACATCAAACTCCGAGTCGTGCTATCGACGTTGAATATCATGTATAACCCTTAATATATACTTAATAGCTCTGTTATTTAATATTGAGCACTATTTTTATAACACCTAGGAAAGAAATATATACGTACGCGGAAGTGTTTCTGCGTATATGCATATTTTTTATCATGCCAATATATATATATATATATATATATATATATATATATATAATGGATAGCGGCTATAATTGAGGAATCGGAGAGCCGATTCCGAATTCCAGTCGAATCCATTACATTCACTTATGTGCTTATACCCTTGGGAAAGGTATGAATCCTCTTCTTCTCCCTCCAGCTATCGGTAAATAGCAGGACAGACTGGGTTCTATAGCCTTGGATGGCAACTGGTCTAGGAGAAGGACAACTCTGAATTCAAAACCTGCGGAGGGCCGTTTGGGGACATTGTGGCACGTAGTGCACCAGGTCTCTGTATTCGGCCCTTCAAAAAGTGTGGATGGTTATGCAGAAATCCTGCACCACTATAATCAAATCTCATGTGCTGGTGTCGGGTTGTTGGTTTCCTCGGAGCTGATGGCAAATTTTTGACCATCATACATCGGATTCGACAGGAGAGTCCAGTGTGGAGTATATATATATGCAGGATGGTGGGAAAGAATCAACCAATTTAAAAGTGTTAATAACTTTATTAATTATTGGTCATTTTTCATAAAACATGTTATATTTGGAACAGTATAATGCTAAAAATACACTAGAGTGTTGAAATTCTTCAGAGTTACCAGTCATTGGCTACCAGTGTCTGTAATCATCTGGGTATATCCTCGACTGACTTCATCATTCTGTACCTTTTGCACATTTTCTTCCAGTGTAGATGGCCAAGGACGACATCTTCTATCGGTATCTACTACAGATTCCGTACTTATCAGCTCGGAATGACAATTTCTGATAGTTTTGACATCTACTGAAGCATGAGGTCCATGAACACCAACTCTGTACTTTTACCACGGACTGCCACACTTCATAACGGGATGCTAGCTGAGCAAGCTCATTCAGTGTCAGGTGTTGTTCCATACTGGACTTTACTTGTCACTCTGAAATAAAAACCGAAATTAGCGATTAAATTCTACACTATATTTTGAGTCTTTCAAGTGCAGTTATATTAACAAAATTCATAAGTAATTTTCAATAGGAAGTTTCTTCCAACACAACCTATATGTCCAGTGTATTTGGGCAACAGATGTTCTTTTTAACATGCATTATTAAAAATGATAGACATTTTTTTTTTATATGATAGCATTTTTGTTACCCGAAAATGGAGTACTATATCCGGGTTGGTGTTTCTCAGTTTTTCTTTTCCAGTCTTGATAAAGTCCAATAGAGTGTACGCGGTCTTGTTGGTGATGAATTATTTTCCATCCTACAACCCCTTCCTCACGGACGAAACTTTGCAAGTCTCCCGCTGTTCTATCGCTATTTCTATGGAAAATGTTCAGACGGCCTGCATTCAAGTCCAAAAATTTAAATATCAGAGAAGTGTTCTAACAGAGGATGGAATGTGCGAAACTGAAATCCGAAGACATATTGGGATGGCCGAAGATGCCTTCAAAAAGCTAAGCAGAGTATTAAGAAATAGGAAAACTTCGCTAGAAACAAAGAAAAGAGTACTGAACAGTTACGTGATATCTGTCCTCCTATATGGCAGTGAATGCTAGACGATCTCCTCAAAGATGAAGAAGATACTTGAAGCAAGAGAAATGTGGTTCTACAGAAGGATGCTGATGATACCATGGACCGAACATTTGAGCAACGATGAGGTTTCAAAGAACATGGAAACAAAAAGGAAACTTATACTTAACATCAGGAAGAGACAGTAGAAATTTCTGGGAAACATAAGGAGGGCTTGGAAAATCTGGTACCCACAGGACTGACTGAGAGCAAGAGAGACACCGCATAGCATACTTGATGAGCTTAAGTCGGTATTTCTTAATCATTTTAAGCAACGGCACACCTAGGAGGCACTGTGGAGTAATGGATAGAAGAATCGGAGAGTCGAGTTCGAATTCCAGCCGAATCCATTACATTCACTTATGTGCTAATACCTGTGGGAAAGGTACGAATCTCTTTCTTCATCCCCCATAGGTAAATAGCAGGACAGACCGGGTTCTATAGCCTTGGAGGACATCTGGTCTAGCGCAGAAAGAAATGGCAACCTACTGCGAGAAAAAAATCTGCCTCGTCAGTCATGTATCGAAAGATAGCCTAAGCATGTATCACGCATAGTACATAACTGGCTGACACCTAGGAGCAAAGGAAAATATAACGGCACACTTGGCAAAATTTTTAAAGGGTATACATTTATGAAATAAAATCAAAATCTTAGATTTTTTTTAAATACACGCGCAAATATGAATATGTCAATGTTTCTATTCAACTATTTGTGCAGCTTATTTAGCAAAATACTAACACTGTAACATTACTACATCGATACGCACATATACGGGGTGCAATGGGTAAATTGTCGCCATTTTGTATTTTTAATTTCATGCATGCGCGTTGTTTGTTTTTGATTTTATCGACTGCACAGTATAGTAGGGTCAGTTGGGCACCATCCGTGAAAAAAAAAGCACCATAGCGCAATTCACTCCGCCAGAGATTTGGAAACCGCATGCTGTACTGCTTGGCGTTCGCGCCGGAAGCTCCAATACAAACATTTCAGAGTGTTTGAGTGTCAATCTGAGGACAGTGCAGAGGATTCGGATACAGTTGAACGATATATCCAGTCAACATATTTGTGTTTGGAGTGATCACTAGTGATGACGACGTTATGCCTCCATTCATCCTCCCGCAGGGCCTCAGACTCAACACGGAGTCCTACATCAAGTTCCTTGAGGTGGTAGTGTTGCCCCGGCTCAAGAGGATGGCTTCTGGAAGACCCTATGTCTGACAACAGGACTCTGCACCATGCCACACAAGCAGAAGAACCCAGTCATGACTGTCAAACAATTTCTGCGACCACATCACTCCTTACATCGGGCCCCCTAACTCACCAGACTGCAACCCCCTTGATTATTATGTGTGGGGTGCAGCTGAGCGAGAGACTAATGACACTCCTTGTAACATCAGAGATGAACTGAAAGCAAGGATTATGGCAGAATTCACCAACTTAAACCAGGAGACCGTCCAGAAGAGTTGCAGGAGATTTCGAAATCGTCTGGAGGTCGTGGTTAAAGCCAATAGCGATTTTATTGAATAAATTTACTCTTTAGTATTTCGAGATATTTTTGTTTAATTTTGGTAAATATATCTGTTAAAATAAGATGTCACTGTTATTTTCATTTTCGTGTAATTTAGACGACATTTTATTCATCGCACTCTGTATATGTATGCCGTGACAATATTTTTCGGCCAACTTAAGAGAAACGTGAGGCCCACTAGTATGCAATGGCTCACTAGTATGCCACGGCTCACTAGTATGCGGCGGCTCGGCGGTTGAGAATCGCTGGTTTAAGTAAATGGTTGGCGGAGAACGGTAAATAAGAGATGCGTAAAAGGGTTACATATTTTAATAAATTTTCTTTGGTCTCTACAATGGCAAAGTAAAGATATAACAAATTTAGTTAAGTGCAGCAAAAAGCTAACGCAGAAGTCTTCGTTTTACCTTGATAATCATATACGAGAGTACCTTGATAATCATCGCCATGTAGATATTGAAGAAGTTCAGTTTAATAGTTTAATCTGGCAAAATTTCCTTTAGACTGTCATCGCTCTTCAGCGGAAGGACAGGGTGTGTAAAGTACGCTTTAAAAAGAAAGAAAGAAAGAAAGAAAGAAAGAAAGAGCATTAAAATAAAAAGTAAGTAAATTAAGAAAATGAACAGAAGGAAGGGAGGAAGAATAAAAGAAGAAAATTGGGAATGGGTGAAAGATGGAATGGAAGAAGAAAATTAACAGAAATAAAGAAAATGGACAAAAGAACGAAAAAAAGAATAAAGAAAGAAAATGAACAGAAGGAAGGAAGGAAGGAAGGAAGGAAGGAAGGAAGGAAGGAAAATTTTAAAATTGGGGAAAATTTAATGAAGTAAGACTGAAGACCTAAATGAATTCTTGACAAAAAATAAACAAATGGAACAGAAAGAAAAAAAAGAAAAACATAAATATGAAAAATAGATAATAAATATAAGAAAAAGGAAAAAGAAAAGCAAATGAACAAAAATAAATAAAGGAAGAAAAAAAGAATACGAACATAGAAAAAACAAAGAAATGAACAGAAAGAAAGAATAAAAAAGAAAATTATCAGAAAGAAAGCAAAATACACAGAAAGAAAGAATGAAGAAAAGCAAGAAATAGAGAAAGAAAGATAAGAAATGAAAAAGCTAGAATTGAAACTAAATTATCGAATATGTTCCTGGACAGAAAATACTAAACGATATCGAAATTGCTACCGACAATTGTAATTATCAGACACATCACAAGGTGTCGCTGCCATCGCTAATCTTAAGACACACGCAAACACACCGAGCCTTCAACTTCCGCTATTGCCATTTTAGCAAAACTGAAGTGGTATTCGTAAAAATGGTGATGATAGCATCGCTAATAAAAGCAACGTCGATGGTTTTTAAAGCGATCCGGGTTGCGACCGGGGTCGACTTACAAGGATATGGAAAGCAGTATAATGTCGAATGTGTCGGGGAGGTGATGAATGAACTGGGGCCTCCACCTTGCAAGGAAACTACAGCCTTTTAAGGGTCCGACTTTAATTATGAGAAAGTTCTTACAAGCAGGCACAGTCGGAAATGTCCGAGAAAATAAGCGACCTCTTATTGCATCTCTCACTTGACACTGTTAAGTAATGGTTGTCAATTGTAATGGCAGAATTATCGGTCTTGTCGCAAAATATTTTTGTTCAACATTCTTCAATTTCTGCTATCGTCTGATCAGCGTTATTTTTTTTTACTCATTATCCTTATTTTTTATTGATTTTCTGTCTATTTTTCCTGCAATCTTTTATTCCGTTTCTGCTTTCTTTTTAATAATTTCTTTTTTTTTCTTCTTTACTTTTAGACTTTTTTAAAAATTAATTTTTAGTTGGTTTTTCAAAGTCTTTGCGTTTTTGTTTTTTTACTTTATTCTCATTCATATATTTTTTCTTTTTCCTTCATTCACACGGCGTAATCTACTTTTTATTTCCTTTCATTTTTAATTGTAGTTCTGTTTATTTCCGCTTGTCTTTTTCTTTCTTTTTTCTCGTTGTATTTCGGATTAATTTAATTTATTTTTCTTTCTTAATTTTTACGAATTTCCTTTTTCAATTTTCTTTTGATTCCTTCTTTCCAAATTCTCTTTATCTCTTTTTTACCATTTCTCTTTCTTTCCATTTCTCTTTCTTTCTTTCCATTTCTCTTTCTTTCTTTCTTTCTTTCTTTCTTACCAGTTCTCTTTTATCTCTTACATTTTTCCAATATTCCTTTGTTTCTTTTTCCAACTCTCATTTGTCCCTTTCTACCCAATTCTTTTTCTTTCTTTATTTCTTTCTTTCTTTCTTTCTTTCTTTTAATTTCTCCTTTGGCTCTCTTTTTTTGGCAATTCTTATTTGTCTATTTCTTTTTTTTTTTTCTAATTCTGCTTTGTCTCTTTGTTTCCAATTCTTTTTTTATCTCTTTCTTTTCAATTATCCTTTATCTTTCTTTTCTCTAATTCTCTTTTGTCTCTTTCTTTTCTATTCTTTTTTGTCTCTTTCTTTCTTTCCAATTCTCCTTTGTCTTTTTCTTTTTTTCCAATTGTTTTTTTATCTCTTCATTTCTTTCCAACTCCCTTTTATTTATTTCATTTCAATTCTCCTTTATCACTTTCTTTCTTTCTTTTCAATTTTCTTTTGTCTCTTTCTTTCTTTCTTTCTTTCTTTCTTTCTTTCTTTCTTTCCAATTCCTCTTTGTATGTTTCTTGCATTTTAATTTCTGCTGTAATTCTACTGATTTACCATTAGTTTACCTTCGGATTTTCTATTACAGTCTATTTTCCTTTTCTACTTAATTCCTATTATATTTCCTATTGCCATTAATTTTATGGAAAAGAAATTTTAGCGTTCCCAAACCCAAAATAACATTGCGTTAGATTTTCACTATGCTTCACATTTTAATTATGAAAAGAACAGTATAGTTAAAAAAAATGTATGAAGCTAAATACATTGTGTTGTATTCCGAGCTTCTGACATCAACCACACCATACTGCAACTTTTGACATCAATGTTAGCAGGCGAAAATAAGTTATTTGGGGGCTCGAAAATATTTCCATATAAATTAATGGCAATTCCTTCTTCGCTTTACGCCATTTCCTATGGCGGAGGAACTTATCCGAGGTGGTTGAGAAATGCTGATTGAAGAAATGTGATTGAGGTCTTCATTGACATTCCGGCTAATGATCTCAGAAGTCAAATGATGAGCTCACATTCTTGACAAGCATGTTCCAAAAAACTTACTAAGCTCTGGGTACCAGATTGCACTTAAGGGGCCAGATCGATATCATGAATTGATTATTAATCGAAGTAGGTCCTGATGGGCATATGCACGCACACATGCACCTATGCATATATATGAGAAAAGTTCGCAGTGGTCTCTGAATATCAATTTTGCTTTTTCTATATCTATTTCCATTGTTTTATTCCCGATAAGAACCGAAACTATATCCCCTTCTTCCGTTTGAGAAACCACTTAAAGTCGAAGCATGCAGTTACTCATCTTTGCTATTATTATAGCAACAATAAAGATGTAGACTGATTAAACTAGGTATGTCCAATTTTGACCTTTTTAGCGTTTTTTTTTAGTTGTTTTTTTGTCAGTTGAAAGACACGTTAATTTCGAAATTCTTGTAAAAATTAACTACTTGTTGGATTTTAATGAAAACTTCAGAACTTATTCAGAAATGAATGAACTTATTTTAGAAATGTTTGTCTCTTTGAAAGTCATGGTATAAATATTTTTTTTTTATATCTGTTACCCCCCTCGAACTTAATTTTATGAAAACACAAAAAAAAATTTATTTGCAACCTCAATTTTTTTTTTTAATTAAATGCACAAAACTCTGAAAAATCTAAATCATCGATTTTTTTGTTAAAAAAATGTCCGAAATTGTCCAAACTTTTACCTCAATTGTAAAAATACAAAACCCAATAAAACTAAGACAATATTTAATTAAGAAAGTTTTTAATGGCTTTTCTGAATAATATATACGAAGGTAATTATTATCTGAAAGAAAAAAAATTTTTTGATGAACAATAAATTTTTACATTAATTTTCTTTTTTTTTTCAATTTTAAATACACAATATGACAAAAGGTTGTTACATATTTATACATTAAGTTATTTCTGCAACCTTATGGAAATGATATATTATGTTCTCTACTTTTTAAAGATCATAAATTTGAAAGCTTATTAAAATCTGACAACCATAATTATTTTAAAAATAATTTTTAATATTCCAAAATTGTATTTAAAATCGTCTACAACGAAAGTACGGATGCACATTGTTGAAATAATGTCACATGAGTAGTTTCCTTTGATAGAAGCAAGTTTTTTTTTACTTCAGAAATGGCTTTGTAACAAGAAAACAACGCTTGTCAAGTTTTCTGAATATCGTCGTATTATTTTCAATTTTTTTCTTTTTCTATTCAAATATAATCGAATAGTGGGATAAAAGAAAATATCGACTATTTACAATTACAAAAAAAAAAAACGCCCTTGGAAGTCCACCCAAATTTTCAAGTTTGAAATCGAATGCATAAATTCATTGTACATTACTTTGGAATTATTATCCACACGACAAATTATCAATTAAAACGATTTTTGGAGTTTAAATTTTCTGGAGTTAGCTCGCTACTACTCAAACTAAAAAATACTTGTCGAGTCAAAACAAAACCAACATAGCTGCTATTAGCATGTTAATTTTATTAATAAATAAAATAAAACTCATATTACTGCCATATAATTATTAATAAATAGAAAAAAATCTGCCTTAATAAAAAAGAAATAAAATCTCATTTCATTAAGTTAACCCGTTTCAATTAATGGTGTTTCATGTAATTTTTATATTCTCAGAAAAATATTTCATGACTGAAATAATAAACCTCAATTTAAAAAAATGTATTTTTTTTACTGTTTTATTTTTACTTGTAAAATTTGATTTTCTTTCATAATTTAAATGTTATTTTCAGTGCAGAATTCTTCCTCAAACGTAAGGTAAAAAAAAAAAAAAAAAAAATTTGAAAGTGAATTTTTAAAAAAAAAATCTACTAACCAGATTCACTTAAAATTAGAACGAATTATATCACTTTGGCGGTACCGTACAATAAATTTCAGTACCGTAAGTTGTGAATATATTGACGTACATCAATCAACGCATGTCAAAATAGACTACCCTGGTGGGAAATATCTCTCTTAAAAAATTTTCTGCTAAAAATGTAAGTAATGTTTCTTTCAAATTACATTAAGTATACTTTAATTATTCTAAATTTCCTAAGATAACAAAGGAAAAAGGTGTAATTGATTTTTCATGATTTTTTAACTAACAAACTATCATCTTTCCGACAGAAATGTCGATAAGTTCGATTTTACGAAATTTTTTGACTCGAAAAAAAACAAGATTTTTAATAAAATTTTTAACATTTATAGGAAGGATTAAAAAATCTGAAAAAATATTCAGAAAATACTTTGGTCTTTCCTCTTTAATAACAACATAAATATTTAAACGTTAAAAATTGTTTTATCAATTTGGGGACCTTTTGTCGTCAAGGTATACCACTTTTTAGCGAAATATTGGACATACCTAGATTAAACGAATAATAATATAATACGATTGTGATTTGAGTAATTTAAATAGTGTACAAAATTTAATAATAGTGATTAAAATGGTCATGTAAAAAAAGAGAAAAGGATAAGAACAAAAAGGACATGATGAAACAAGAGGAAAGAATGACAAAAAAGACATGTTGAAACAAAAAGGAAAGTATAGCAAAAAAAAAACGGACACGCTAAAACAAGAGGAAAGAATAAGAAAAAACGGACATGTTGAAACAAGAAGAAAGAATAACAAAAAAACGGACTTGCTAAAAGAAGAAAGAATAAGAAAAAACGAATATGTTAAAACAAGAGAAAAGAATAAACGGGCATTTTAAAACAAGAGGAAAGAATAACAAAAAGCAGATATGTTAAAACAAGAAAAATAATAACAAAAAACGGAAATGTTAAAAAAAGGAAAAAGAATAACAAAAAATGGACATGCTAAAACAAGAGGAAAGAATAACAAAAAATGGACATGTTAAAACAAGAGAAAGAATAACATAAAACGGACGTATTAAAACAAGAGGAAAGAAGCAAACAACACGAGAAAAGAATAACAAGAAACCAACACGTTGAAACAAGAAGAATAACAAAAAAAACGGACTTGCTAAAAGAAGAAGAAAGAATAAGAAAAAAAGGGACATTTTAAAACAAGAAGAAAGAATTAAAAAACCGGTCATGTTAAAACAAGAGGAGAGAAAAATAAAAATAGACATATTAAAGCCAGTAGATAAAATTAGTCTGGACTAATTTAAAGAAAAATTGAGTATTATGGGAGGAGAGACTGCAATTTGGAGAGATAATTCAGATACCATAATGAATTGGTTTGCAATGGTAGATATTGCCTGCATAAAAGCGGCAATATGGTGACTGAAAAGTCATAGGATGAAATCAATTTATTCGTAAGTGTTGGTAAGTCTGCATGAGAACGAGAGAGGTATACCATTACGTGTTCTTTACCAAAGCAGATCGAATTCGGAGACAGATGTCGAAGAAAAAAATAAACTCATTATTGTGGAAACAGGGAAATTGTCTATGAAGGAAAATTTGTAATAAAAACGGACATTTCAAAACAACAGAAAAGAATAAGAAAAAACGGACATGTTGAAACAAGAAGAAAGAATAAGGAAAACGGACATGTTTAAAAAATGAGGAAAGTTTAGCAAAATATGGACATGTTGAAACAAAAGGAAAGAATATAAAAAAAACGGAGACGATAAAACAAGAGGAAAGAATTCCAAAAAACGGACACGCTAAAACAAGAGGAAAGAATAATAAAAAACGGACACGCTAAAACAAGAGCAAAGAATAACAAAAAACGGACACGCTAAAACAAGAGGAAAGAATTCCAAAAAACGGACACGCTAAAACAAGAGGAAAGAATAATAAAAAACGGACACGCTAAAACAAGAGCAAAGAATAACAAAAAACGGACACGCTAAAACAAGAGGAAAGAATTCCAAAAAACGGACACGCTAAAACAAGAGGAAAGAATAACAAAAAACGGACACGCTAAAACAAGAGGAAAGAATAACAAAAAACGGACACGCTAAAACAAGAGCAAAGAATAATAAAAAACGGACACGCTAAAACAAGAGGAAAGAATAATATAAAACGGACACGCTAAAACAAGAGGAAAGAATTCCAAAAAACGGACACGCTAAAACAAGAGGAAAGAATAACAAAAAACGGACACGCTAAAACAAGAGCAAAGAATAACAAAAAACGGACACGCTAAAACAAGAGGAAAGAATAACAAAAAACGGACACGCTAAAACAAGAGGAAAGAATAACAAAAAACGGACACGCTAAAACAAGAGGAAAGAATAACAAAAAACGGACACGCTAAAACAAGAGCAAAGAATAATAAAAAACGGACACGCTAAAACAAGAGCAAAGAATAATAAAAAACGGACACGCTAAAACAAGAGGAAAGAATAATAAAAAACGGACACGCTAAAACAAGAGCAAAGAATAACAAAAAACGGACACGCTAAAACAAGAGGAAAGAATTCCAAAAAACGGACACGCTAAAACAAGAGGAAAGAATAACAAAAAACGGACACGCTAAAACAAGAGCAAAGAATAACAAAAAACGGACACGCTAAAACAAGAGGAAAGAATAACAAAAAATCGACCTGTTGAAGCAAGAAGAAAGAATAACAAAACAAACGGACTTGCTAAAATAAGAGGAAAGAATAAGAAAAACTGGACATGGTGAGACAAGAAAGAAGAATAACAAAAAATACGGTCATGCTAAAATAAGAGGAAAGTTTAAGAAAAAACAAACATGTCAAAACAAGAGGAAAGAATAAAAAAACGGACATGTTAAAACAAATTGTCCTTAGTCAATTTCCCTGTTTCCACAATAATAGGTTTGGTTTTTCCTTCGACATTTGTCTCCGAATTCGATAATGCTTCGGTACAAAAAAACAATGGTGTCCCTCTCTCGTTCTCGTGCACACTCGCCAACACTTGTGGATCAACTGATTTCTTCCTATGCTTTTTCAGTCTCCATATTGCCGCCATAATAGCGGCAATATCTACCAAAGTTCCTAACATGGCAAACCAATTAATTATGGTCACTGAAATTTTATCTCATGGCTGTAATAACTTCGGCATCTCCTTTGATGTAACTTCAGGGAATTTCTCTATCACTGGTTCACATAATTCTCTCCAATTACTCAGACCCGTTTCGATCAACCTCTGAATCTTTTTCTACGTATTTTTCTTCAGCCTGATAATATGGGCGAGAGAGATAGATACTCCAAATGCTGAACATCCCAATCAAAGACAATCAATCTATCAAAGACAATGGGGGGTTTATCTTTACTGTTCTAGTTGTCTTCCCCCCCACCACCACCACCACCACCACCGTATACCCTGGACAGACCAATCTGACTCTGGGTAGCAACTGCCCAGACTCCATCAGATATGCTGATAGCTTGTGGTAATACTGTATTTGTCAATACTTCTATTTGACATTTCTCTTTAATTCTATCTTTATCCCCCTTAAAAATGCAAGCACACACAACCTGTGATTCCCGGTCACATAAATGAGACTTAATGAGGTACCCATCCCCAACGCATCAGCTTTACATTTCCTTGCTTCTCCTGTCATTAGTAGCATAAACTTTGTTCGCGCCAAATTCATAGCTATATACTCTGTCTCAATTTGATATCTTGCAACTGCCCCTAGTCCTTGCTCTACCCTACGGGGGTAGGGAATGAGTAAGTTTATCACCTGGTATATCTCAAAAGTACTATGCCTCTCTAATAACAGAATGGACATCAAAACCAACAGTTTATTATCTTCTAATAAGGTAACACAATGCATTGTATTATTTTCATACCTCTTTAGTGGAATCTACTGGTAACCTGAAATGATGGGGTAACTCGGTTTCTATTTTTAATAGTAACTCACTGAAATGACCAGGGGTCACTATACTAGGGGACAAATGTCCTAATGATAACGTATTTAGTTGAACTCTAACAAATTCGTAAAGGATTGGCTAGTCCGACGCACCTTATTAGTAATTGTCATTAATTGAAAATACTGCTGAACAAAACTACTTAATTCGGTCGTCATGGCTTCGAAGACATTAGCTACTTCTTGCCTTAATTCTCACATTTTACTTATTAGGCAATTTATACTTGCCCTGTTCCTGGCCAGTTCTAATCTCGTCATATTTAGTATCGATACTAATCTTGGGCTAAAACTCTTTGATTTCTTTCCACTTCCTTCAGCTTCCTCCTCATAATTTGAACATCTTCTTTCCGAACAGAACTCTCAATGCCTTCTCAACGATAGGGACTACTGTTCTTTTTCCTCTTGTCTGTAACAGTTCAATTCCCTTTAAATAGATCTTCATAGCCTTCTACTGGAATTCCATTATTAAAGTATCCTGCTCCAAGGAATACAATAACCTAAGGTATCGAGATCAACTTAAGCAGTTCAGTATCTGTCTATATTTCCTCAAGAACACATGGCACAGTAGATAAAGGCGTTAGTTAGATCCAATGACAAGACCCAAAAAGTGTGAGTTCAATACCCTTTAAGGCAGTGGAGAACTTGGAGAGGGGAATTAACAGGAGATAACTGATAACTGACATCCATTAAACATGGCACGTGGAAGTAGAACAGTCTACCCGAGTGAGCGAAATAAAGGTTCAGTTCGACATTCCAACCACCTGAAGAAGACCGGAGCGTACAACGGCCGAAACGTTTTAATAAATATGGCGACAAAGATGGGGAGAATAGTCCGAATAATGTATATAGTTAAGCAGTTCACTCTCCAATTTAACTAGTAGCAACTCGTATAGTTTCAAATCTATCACGAAAGGGACTAACCATTTTGATCTCGTTATCACTTTCCTCGTTTTCTTGAATATCAGGCCCGTATGGAGAGACCCCAAGAAGAAATATGTCTATATATAGTGCGCTTTGTAGATTGGCCAAAGAATTAGCCTGGGGCATATGCAATATCTGATAAGAAAGCTCAGTGTCTCATTTGATACTGACGGAGATATTTCCTCGATATGGAGCCCCAGTGCAGCTGGTTCTCTATACATGAAACCTCTAGGTCCCCGCCATATTGTATGCTGTTCAGACGTGATGTGGTCTTACCGGTAGATAACCTACTAAAGCCTCGTATGAAATACAGGGGAGAAGACCACCATAAACTAATAATAGAACAACAACATAAGATATTCACACAGGCCAGGAGGAAGATTAAATGCGCACCAAAGAAGAGAAATGAGACGGTGAATGAAAGAAGAAACGAGGTAGAATTAAGAGTTCTGTTTCCTGGGAGCGTTCTGTTGAAGTTGGAGTCTTAGGGGTTGCTTTTTAGGAACCCTACACTACTTGCTTCATGGCCATATCGGCCGCACTTACTACAATTTGGCCCCATGCTTTCCGGGGGCAACTCCCACCTTGTTAGACAATCGATCGCACTATGGTCCTCATATTTGCAAGTCCAACACACCAGCCCATATCGTCTGGGTGTTGGTGCAAAGAACCCATGCTTTATGGACCACTCTTTTCTATTGGGGTTGGTCTCCCAATTCTTCGGATGCGCCCTCACCTTCTCTACGCCAGGGGCTTTCTTCTCTTTACTCTGGCTGCCACCTTCCTGATTCCTAAACCGAAATCCACCTCTTCTCATCTTCTTCGACACTTTCTCACTATCTTTGGCCAGATCTATGGCCGCTGACCAGCTGGTTAGGGCTCCCCTAACTACATCATGCTCATTCTCCAGAGAATCATCAAACAAATCCGCCAACTGGACCTGAATTGAAGCATCTTCTCTTACTCCTTCTGGGAAGGCCAAGGCTGAAAATTTCGTCGCTTTTGCCCCCAATTAATCTGGAGACTCATCCCTTGTCTGGGTGAATATCATGAGGCTTCTCATGGTTTCTATCGCCATCCATTCATCTGGGTATTCGTCTATTAGCAGGTTCTCTAAGTCTACCTATTTTAAACCTCCAGACGACATTTTAACCACAAGGCTATCTTTGCGCTGGTCAGTGCTGACGCTGGTCTAAGCTATTTGTTGGTCGCTGGCCGCTTCGATCTACAGTATTTTTCCTTAGTATAGCACACGCCACAGCTTGTTCAAGCTGTGACGGGTGCTATACTAAAGAAAATATCTTCACGACGAAAAAATAAAACGAGAGATTCATGGGGTTGATCTTCAATTGATTTATAAAGCTCTCAGTACAATAAAAATTAATCCTTCCCGCATCAATCTCTATAGTGATACTGGGCCGTGTCTAAACATCTGGAGGAGCTGGGTTCAAAGTCTTGGAATCAGGATATCTGGTGGCAGCTGACGTGTATTTCAGAGGCAGTCGATGCGGGTTTTCCCAAAGACGTCCGCTTATATGCACTTAGTACCAAAACTACGGTGGAGCTGAAGGATTCTGGGGATTCGGTGATTGCCCTATTTTTATTAATTCCAATAAAGGTTTTCTTTGTTCCCTATTCCTACTTTCTTAATCAACTTTACAAATTTGGAGAATTATCCATAGGCGAAAAGATAGTCGATGAAGGTTAACATCGTAATACTTAATAATATTGGAATTTTTATCACTAAAAGTCCGCCATGTGTCGAACGATGCATCAGGTTGCAGGGAGAAGACTAGGTGGGAGGAAGGCGGTGTACTTGAATGTTTGTTGGTGGTGGTGGTAGAGGTGAGGGCCAATTGGATGGAATAAGCCGGTTTCCAATCAGCTTCGAAGAAGCACCTGCTGTTCTACCGAGAGTCGACTCGCAAAAACATATTTTATTTCCTGGAAATTTCCCTACAAAAATTAAAGTGTTAAGTAAGAAATGTGCCGGCGTTGGAGTAATACGGGGTTTGGGAGTAATCACAAGTATTGTTCTTCCCTTACCTCCAACCTGCTTTCCTTCACAACTCGCACCGCTACTCCGCACAGGCTGGACTAAATTCTAAACTTCCTCCTTTAATCTCGGTATTCTAACTCTGTCGACTTCTTAGGGCTGGAATAACTCTCATTGTCACAAATCTAATTTTTAAAGTGCGTAGGAGAACGGGTGTAGTTTATTCTCCTCATTAATTTCAATTCCCTGACCTTTCTTGTACCCACTTGTCCAGCGAAAACACAAACCAGATCATCATTTCGTTTTCACCTTCCGAGCGATAGACAAAAATTATTTCATAATTTGTTTTCGTCAATGAAAATATATTTGCTTACGTAAATTCTCAACAAAGAGACACGCTGTTTTCCATCCTTGAGCCGGTTGTCGTTTTAGAGAAAACATAAACCAGATCACCTGCCTGTTATAACGGATCGTTTTCATAGTCATAATCCTCGTAGTGGGTTCATTCTCTATTTTCGTTTCTCAATTCGTTTTTGCTAACGAAAATATAATTCTTGTTTGTTTCTCTTTTCACCAATGATACGTCTTTTTTCTAATTTCCCAAGAAAAAGATAAAACCATTACATAATTTGCTTTACCCGCATGCCAGATTTTCGATAGATTAAAAAAAGTAAACTCTTGTTGCATCGTTCCACTTCGTAGGGGTGAGGCAACCCTGATGACCCTTACTTCACTTATTCATTACCAGGGAAAATGTCTTCCATTCTCTCTTCCTATCTCTCTATCTTCCAGTTTGTATTTTATTTTGGGCCTAACCCTTTTCCGCTTAGAATTTAGGTTTAGCTCCCTTACAGCCTCAGTGTCACATCAATATAAAAATGTATTTTTACTACTTTTATTACTGTTTTGACCCCAGTTTGAGGGTTAAATATTTACCCATATTTGGGACCCTAACAGGTGCTACCATTCTAGATCAGAGTGAATCTGGGAACAACAGCAATTAAGAGGTGGTCCATGATCCTCAAAACCTCCCGATCTAAGGCTTTGCTGCCGGATGTAGTTTATCGTCGTACCCATGACACCTATTTTTGTATTTGTCTTAATGTGTGAGAATACATTAAAAAGCTGAGTCAATTCTTAGTGAATTCTAACAAAGAGTACTGAAGTGGGGAACTTGTGCGTAAATCTTAACTTGTTCACCATCGCGTAGGAGTAGACATCCCGGTTAGATTAAATTAGTGTGACACAAATGAGTATTGAACTCTCAACCTTTACAAACGATCCTTTACAAATGATCCAC
>OZ038508.1:51233758-51237258 GCA_964036315.1 Acanthosepion esculentum | reverse complement strand
CTCTTTCATTATTTAATAGCTAAGTTAATAAGTAAGTTTATTAATTATGTATTAAAATGACATTAAGTTATTACATTTTAAATTTAATAACTGAGTTAATAACTAATAAAATTATTATTATATTAATAATTAAAATACCTCACTGAGTTATTAATTGTTTAAAATGATAAATGAGATAATTTTATTACCTCAATTTAATTTTTAATTTAATAACTGAGAGTGAGATAAGACAAGGAGCTTTCCCCAAGGAGGAGACAAGCTTTGAAACACGTGACCTTTTAACCATAATAACAATTATGAGATATCATATTAAAAAAAAAAATAACATTTTGACGCACAAAAAAAAAAAAAAGAATTTAATTGTGGTAAAAAGTTTTGGTAGCATTATTTGTATTAAGCTTGTAATTTTCGCTTAGTAAATATAGTCTTCACTTAAAAAACTAATAACCGAGCCAACATTCTGCTTGAAAGAATTTTAAAACATTTTTTAAAATTAAAGAAAAATGAAAAAAAAAAAGAAAAAACTAAAAGAAAAATGCAAACAATTCTTGTAAAAATTCTTTATTCATCGAAAAATTTTTCTTCTTCAGATAATAATGTCCTTAATGTATATTATTTATAAAAGCAAATGAAAGCCTAATTTGATAATTAGATAGTTCATTGCAGTTTTTATTTTACGATTCGAAGCAGATTTTTTAAAAAGTTGGCAGTAGTTGTGAAAAAAAAAAAAAGAAAAGAAAAGAAGTTGATTTAATTTCTCCAAGTTGTCCTGCTTATAAGTAATATAAAACAATTTTCGTTAACTTGGAAATTCTAGAAAATTTCATAAAATTAATTTATGGGGAGGGGTAACAGATGTAAAAAAATATTTTTACCAAGATTTTCTAAAATATAAAAATTTCAAAAATAAATTCATTCATTTTTGAATAAGTCCTGAAAGTTTAATTAAAATTAGACAATTATTTGATTTTTGCAAGAATTTCCAAATTAATGGGTTTCCCCCATAAAACTGCCATACTGATTTTTTAGCGAATTATTGGAGGTACCTAATATATATATATATATATATATATATATATATATATCATAATGCAACACACTGACACGGAGAAAATGCGGAAGATCTACCAGAATTTCAAATTCCCGATTTTGCGTAATAGCGCTCATCAGGATCAGAGAGTCCGATTGATTTATTGGGCTATTTGACTCTGACTTATGAACATCGTTACGCAAAACATTACATTATTTAAAATTAACCACGACGATATATCCCTAGGCATGAAGTCGGGAAGGGAAAACTCTAGCCTGTAAATTGAATAAAGGGTTCAATTCAAATTTTCTTGAATGTTACACGGATCGATAGACGCCTGAAGATGACTTTAGGGCACAGCGGCCAAAATTTTGTGATACTAAAAACAAAGATGTTGATATTCGTTCAAACAGAAATTACAAAAGGTAATTTTTTATTTATAATTACCGAAATCTGCATTTTAACAGCAAAACTATGTAAGTGTTCTTCAAGTGTTCTGTAAGTGTTCTTCAAGTGTTCTGTAAATGTTCTTTGTCAGTCATCTTCATTGCAACACACACACACAGACACACACACATGTGTGTGTGTGTGTATATATTGATATAATAGGAAAGAACTGTTATATTGATGATCCTAAATTTTTTAGTATTTTTGTTTTTATTTAAAAAAAATACAGTCCTCGATACAGAAGTAGAGCCTAAATTATAATTATATTTTAAACATATGATTCCATCGCGACACAGAAATTACTTTTTCGAAACTGGTCATTCGTATTCAAGTTTAATTTCAATATTAAACCTTAACTATTGGATGACTGATTCATCCTCAAGCGATGTTTGGAATAACTAAGCAACGAAATGTTTTACTCATTTATAGTTTTGAAATGGAGGTGTAATCTGGGGTTAGCTTTTCATTATCAAGGGGTCTCTGCTTTGATGAAAATAGGGGTGTTTGTTATATGTCAAGTTTTTGGAGTCGTGTAAGGTTGGGTTGTTTTTTTGTCTGTCTACAATGGCTAATTTTATCAGGCTCCGTTGTTTTTTATTACTATCTGCTAAAACCCTAACTGATTGATGATGTAGTTACGGTCCTTTTTGGTGTTTATTTACTTGTTTTTTTTTGTTGATGATTTCTTAAAGGGGCGTTAAGAATATGATTGGGTTGTATTTTTAAACCTATTGTTTTAATTGAATTTATTAATAGATTTTATATGGTATTTTGCAATTTTTATATGGTATTGTGGAAATTATTATTTTTTCCATTTATAAAATGCCAATTATTTAAGGAGAATATTTGGTGGTGTCTTCAAAAACCGTTATTCCATTTCTTTGATTTAATACATTTTCGTTTTTTAAAAATGTGTAGTTTTTCATGTAGGCATAAAAGGCATGGGTCATCCCAGCTTCTACAAGTTCTTGTTCAATTTATTATATATATATATACATATATATATAATCTAAGATTTTTTTTGTGAAATATTTCATCTTTGCTTTTCTATATTACTATCAAAAGTAGAGTAAGTGGCTGTTTAGTCCGAGGTTGAGCAACTCCCTTTGCGATTTAGTGAGTTTCGACCTACCAGCTCACTAAACGGAGAACGGTCCAAGCTGTCACCTCTACTCCACTTCTGATAACGACTACTCGTCAGGCGACTTCACTGTAAAATTCTACATATAAAAATGATAATTTCTCATGACAAAGATTCCGATAAAAGGGCCAGATATTTAAAAGTTTTGCTATCAAATTCCCTAACGCGTAGATGTAATCTGAAAGGGAGAGTATGGATAATGTAAGTGAATATTTAATTTTCTTTTTTCTCCCTATTAATGCTCTGTCATTTGAGATTGAACACTACAGTTGTAAAGACTACTGGCATTAAAAACTGCAAAAGATTGCTTCATTTTAAAACTCTGTCTTCCAGAGATATCTCGACCGACGACTTTTATTTTTTGCCGAAACACAGTTTTTGTTTTATACTCATGCTTTCCTCTTTCTGTATAAACAGACGTCACTATGTGGTAATTGCAAATAAGTTGTTCAAATATTTTTGCTTAAAGGATTTTCGTTTATCTGTTATCAAAATCCATGGCCTTAATGCTTTAAGACAAATACTACAATTATAGATATTATTTATCCTTTATTATTTTTCCTTTTAAATTTCACTTTGTAAATGTCGCCATGATGGCGTTTGTGCGTTAATATAACGAAACGTTAATAGGAAGATGAAAACATGGTTTAACTCTGGTCAGAATGAATCGATCAGTTATATGCACTAGTTGTTATCTGCATTAAAAATCCAAGTCCCGTGTTTGTAAAAAATCTTATTCTGCTTTCGGTTCGTTTTTAAGGTTTTAGCATTATATATATATATACAGTGTAACACGGATATAAGAGACCCTGGTATAAGAAAAACCCGGATATAAGAGAGATTTTCTCTGGTCCCAAATTAGAGCCTGTGTCAATACAGTGT
>OZ038508.1:51163758-51228758 GCA_964036315.1 Acanthosepion esculentum | reverse complement strand
ATTAAACAGACATATATTGTTGGTTTAATGTACCTCTTTGTATATTTGAATATGTTTGTGTGTGTGAAATATTTCATATATATATATATATATATATATATATATATATATATATATATATATATATATATATATATATATATATGCTGCTGAAAAATTTATTTCGGTTGAGCTCTCTGGGGAGGATGTGTGGGTTTGTAAACAGTGACTATTACGGCTAATAATGCAAGACTCTTCGGTAAATCGAATCGAGTTCTCTCAGTCAGTGTGTGTTTATCTAAAAATAAATACGCTTAAATTTACCTTCTTCTCTGCCGTGCGCCAACGGCTTCAGGGTAAAATTTCCGACTGACGCGAATTCAGCCGGTTTTCGATTCTAGCCAGAGGCAACCGGACGTCTAGCCACACTGATGAGCTGTGATACAGCGAAACAGTCTGTCTGTGGATGACAATATATATATATATATATATATATATATATATATATATATATATATATATATATATATAATGTACTTTTAAATATGTTTACCTTCTGAAGTGCTAAAATAGATATAAACAAAATTGGTCTATGCCTTTCCTCATAAATAAACTTTTAAACAATTTCATATTGTTCAACAGCTTCGAAATTTTTAAATTTCAAAAACGTTATACTTTGAAATAAATTAATTTTAAAAGCACCAGCTATGATAATAAATAGTATATATATATATATATATATATATATATATATATATATATATATAGACGCATCTTTCATTAATAATATAGACAAGTTTTGTCTATTTTAAGTAAGTTCCTTTCATATTGTCTGATAAGCTTAATAACATTAGCATTGAAAGACGAAAGGAAATCACCATATTGATATATGTTTAAATTCAATCTAAGCTTTCGGCTTACATAAGCTATTATCAAAGATGACAATTACATTTCAAAATATCAAACAATACACGGACGAAATAATAATGATAGTCTGTTTTTGTTGCATGAAAAATTTCAAAGCAACGACAAACTCGTTTATATCTGTAAAAGGACAATAAGAATAAAGCCAAAAGGAAAACTTATGTTAGCCGACGCGCTTCGTACTCTGAGAGACTTTATCTAGTCAAATGTAAGGATTTTATTTTGTGAAAAGTATTTATATACAAGTGCAACAATCTTATTCGTTTGTCAAAACTTTTGGTATAGGGTGCTCATGGATATTTATTAAGTTAGCAGAAAAGTCAGGTAAGTTCATGGCCGTGAGGTGATATAGTTCAATGTCTAATAAACGAACGTGAGTAGTTTTTTTTTTATGTATGCATATATATGTAAATTACTATTTAAATTATCTTGGATTTGGATTGATTTATATGTTATATGTTTTGAATGACATGAGGTTATGGATTTTAACCGTTTTCTTTTAATTATTTTATATTTTTGTGGTCATGTATCTTGGCTTGGGAAAGTAGTAATTCTTCCAGGAAATGAGATATTGGGAAGAATCCAGTGCATAGATTCATATTTTTATAAAATTCGATAGCGGCACTTTCGAGAATTTTCCTTCTAAGTAAGTTACTTTCTGTTTTGATAAGTGTGGCATTCGGTAGGTCAAAGTTGTGGTCGAATTTGTTTCTATGTATGATTAATGCATTTGATAAATTGTTGTGTGTAAGGTCTCTTATATATATACAGTGTAACCCGGATATAAGAGACCCGGATATAAGAGAAACTCGGATATAAGAGACTTATTCTCCGGCCCCGACAACTCTCTTATATCCGGGTTACACTGTATATACAGTGTAACCCGGATATAAGAGAGATTTTCTCTGGTCCCAAATTAGAGCCTGCGTTAATGTATATACAGTGTAACCCGGATATAAGAGAGTTTTCGGGACCGGAGAAGTCTCTTATATCCGGGTTTGGTCTATTTTGTTTCATTAACACAGGCTCTAATTTGGGTCCCATAGAAAATATCTTATATCCGAGTTTCTCTTATATCAGGGTCTCTTATATCCGGGTTACACTGCATAATAGACCAAACCCGGATATAAGAGAAACCCGGATATAAAAGAAACCCGGATATAAGATACTTCTTCTCCGGTTCCGACAACTCTCTTATATCCGGGTTACACTATATATATATATATATATATATATATATATATATATATATATATAGGTCTTCTCTGTCCCAAAATCCAGTGACCCTCTTCCTCTATATTCAAAATATCACTCCCCTACTCCCTACACCAATAAGGACAAAACAGCCTAATTTTGAATCTACGTTTATTTTGACAAATTTTCGTACAGCGAGAAATCAAACAGAGATCGGATTTTTATTAATAATACCAACTGCACAAGCAGTCACACCAGCCACAAGGACAATAGTTGGTGAGTCTTCCTCGTTTCTCTGTTTAATTCTCGCATCGCTGATGGAGGACACATGCGTGCCCGAAAATTCCTAACTTATACCCTTAATTTCTGTGCTTCATTTTTGTCATGTGGTTAATAATTGGTATTTAATAAATATTTTTCGTACTGATCACATTGGTATCCTTTCGTTTGCCCTTATTTTTAACCAACCTATCTATTTTACACACACACACACACACACACACACACACACACACACACACATATATATATATATATGTATGTGTGTGTGTATGTGTATATATATATATATGTGTGTGTGTGTGTGTGTGTGTGTGTGTGTGTGTGTATCACGAATCTCTGAATGGATCTTCGATAAGTATCCTGGATCTTTAATGTACTTGATACACTAATTATTGCTTTAGGGTGCCGTTGAGCACCTTGTAGGCAACTACTTTAATAGCATGGACGTAGTTACAATGTATAATTTGTACGTATAGCAATATTTCTTCTTCTTCTTCTTCTTCTTCTTCTTCTTCTTCTTCTTCTTCTTCTTCTTCTTCTTCTTCTTCTTCTTCTTCTATCTATCTATCTATCTATCTATAATTAAATGGTTTGTTACTTAGCTGATGGATGTTACCTTCAGCATCCCGACTCCAGAGTTTCGGAGACTGACTCTCCATGAATCACTCCGTCCATTCGTCAGTGGGTATCAGCAATTAACTGCTTATACTTCTTCTTTTTTCTTTTTTATATGGATTTTTCATTGATGTAATCTTTTTTTCATAGCGTATGTGTGTAGGCGTTCATCTGCGGGCACACATGTTTCCGTCTGCGGATATAGGCATACGTGTAGAATGTCGTGGTTAATTGTCGCTATCATCATTTTTTTCACTTTACACTCATTTCCTTAACCTCTCTCTTTTTTTCGATTGTAGCCATTTTGAATTCCAGTTCTCTAGACATATACTGTCATTGTTAATTCTTGTACGTTCTATTGTTATACATATATATATATATGTTTGTATATGTGTGTGAGAGAAAGAGAGATTGAGTGTGCGATAATGATTGATTCGCTTTTTTACGGCTTATCAACCCGTTGCAAGTTATTTAAAAAAATATTTTTAGATTGTAAGGATTTTGTCGAGGAGATAATAATGATTTAATGATATAATTCTTACTAATTAACACATAGCTGTAGGAAGAAGAGGTGAAGTCATACATTTCCTAAGGGTTTTTGCGCGTAAGTAAATATAAAGAACTAAACGGGAATAAAAAATAAGGAAATATTGACATTAAAGTCGAATTTTCATATAAATACGAAAAAATAATGAAATATTTACATTCAATTCGAATTCTTACATAAATAAGAAAAAAATAATGAAATATTGTTTCTAAATACGAAGTCTTACATAATTAAAAGACAAAATAATGAAATATTGTCTTTAATTATAAATTCTTATATAAATACCAAAACATAATCAAATATTGTCTCTAAATTTGAATTTATGCATAAATACAAAAAAATAATGAAATATTTACATTCAATTCGAATTCTTACATAAATAAGAAAAAAATAATGAAATATTGTCTCTAAATACGAAGTCTTACATAATTAAAAGAAAAAATAATGAAATATTGTCTTTAATTATAAATTCTTATATAAATAACAAAAAATAATCAAATATTGTCTCTAAATTTGAATTTATGCATAAATATGAAAAAATAATGAAATATTTATATTCAATTCGAATTCTTACATAAATAAGAAAAAAATAATGAAATATTAACTTTGAATTTGAATTCTTACAAAAGTGAAAAAAAAAACGATGAAATATTGACATTAAATTTAAATTCTTACATAAATATGAAAAATAATGAAATAACGACTTTAAATTCGAATTTTCACATAAATAAGAAAAAATGATTAAATATTAAATTTAAATTTGAATCCTTACACAAGAAGAAAAAATACTGAAGCATTGATATTTAATTCGAATTTTTACATAAATAACAAAGAAACAATGAAATATTGACTTTAATTTTCTTACAGGAATTACATAATGATAATAATAAAATATTGACTTTAAATTTGAATTCTTACATAAAGAAGAAAATGGAATACTGACTTTAAATTCGAATTCTTGCATAAATAAACAAAAAATGGATAAGAAAAAAATACGATATATTATCTTTAAATTCCAATTCTTAAATAAATACGAAAAATAATGAAACATTGACATAAATAAGAAATGAATATCTATTTCAGGAAATATCTATTTCCTTAAATAATCAGATTATGCTTAGAATTATTTATTTAGGATATGAAACACAACTACAAAGAAGCTTCTCTCTGATTAGCAATATCATTTCGCAGATCATTCTATTGGTACAAGTTCTATAATTCTTGCATACATCACACTTGAACCATTATGCCAGACTAGTTCTCTCTGGTAGAAAAACGGCAGTCAAGCTACTCTCGCAAACCCTTAAGTGTTATCTGAAACTTGTGGCTTGCTGTCAGTTTTTGTTCAAGCTTAATGAACACAGCCGCTTGTCATGAAAATTGTTTACAAATTAGTGAGTTTGATTTGCACTAAATGCCCCTCTTCACGTAGTCTTCTTCTTTTGTAATCAGTAAATCATTGCTTAGTAAACATCAGAGTACGCTGTAGTGGAGAAATAGTTTACAAGCTGATCTCTCAGTCTACAGCTACTGTAATTGAGAATTCTATATTTGTGGCCATGTACCAGACTAAGCCGGACTTAATTAATATCAACGCAACTGGAAAGATTTTAATCTACCAGAAGGTGTCGGCAAAATGTGAATCTGTTTGTATGCTTACAAAGAAATTGGAAGATTGAATATTTTTTTTGTATCACGTGAGGTACCTCCCCGTGTCGTCGCCCGAAGCGTTTTAAATCAATGATATCTTGTTGGCGTTACATTCTGCATAAATCCCGTTTTTACACGAGATAATAAAAAGACGCATCGAGAAGAAGACAGAAAAAAAAAAATTGTTCTGTTTTAAAAATCAAGTTAGAATTTTTTTCATTCAATTTAATCTTTAAATTCTTCGGGAAAGAATTAGATCCACCTGCGATTTGTTTTATTTGCATTTCACGAAAATGAAAAGACGCCTAAAACTTTAATTTATATCCCCCGCCCACTATTTGTGCGAAAATATTATCCGCCCAAATTTACACACACACACACACACACACACACACACACACACACACACACACACACACACACACACACACACACACACATATATATATCCAGGTAAAATGAGAACAAATGGATTATAATTCCACTCTCCGTAACATTTAATTTAAAAGATGGCTCAATATAGAGTAGCGCTAAATATTTATACTCGCCAGTATATATATATATATATATATATATATATATATATATATTACTATAGTATATATATATATATATATATATATATATATATTACTATAGTATATATATATATATATATATATATATATATATTACTATAGTATATATATATATATATATATATGTATTACTATAGTGTATATATATATATATATATATATATATGTATATGTAATAGTATATAGATATATATTAGTGTATGTATATATTAGTATATATAGAGGGAAAATCTCCAAATATTGTCGAATCAGTCGGGTTTTGATTTCGTCTTGAAGCAATCGGATGTCTAACCACATTGATGAGCTGTGATACCGCGAGACAGTCTGTGGATGACAATATATACGCACCCGAAAAACTTAAATTCGGTTGTGTACTCGTAGAAGATAAATGTGAATTTGTAAACAATAGCAATTACTACTAACATTACAAGGCTCTTCCCCTTCCCTGAATTGAACTCTCTCGGTCATTGGTGTGTTTATTCACAGAATAAGTACGTAAAAATTCGCCTTTCCTTCAACGGTGCGCCGATGGCTCCTGTGTAAAATCTCCGACTGTTGTTGAATCAGTCTGGTTTCGATCTCGGCTTGAAGCAATCGGATATCTAGCCACATTGATGATCTGTGATTAAGCAGTCTGTCTGGATGACAGTATATATATATATATATATATATATATATATATATATATATATATATATATATGAGTGTGTGCAAGCAAATATGTGGATGTAGATCCGACGGTATGATGAAAATGTGGAAAAGACAAAGCAAAATCCGAATATGTAAGTTTACTGTTTTTATTTTGTTTTTTGTTTTGCTGTCAACGTCAGACGTTTCGGTCTAATAGACCATCTTCAGGACATGGTTATTGGAGACATATTTATATTTAAATTTAAGTTAACATGAAGAGACGATAGATATAGGACTAGTCAGAAACAGAAAAACTGAAATTCTAAAGTCAGTGTTCTCTTTTTTGGATTCGGTTACGCTGCGAAAACTTGCTCCCGAGAAAGAGATTTTATCTTAAGTGGAAAGGAGGAATTCTATTTGAAACTATAGCTTATCAGTACGTTTGTCAAGCATTAATCTTGCTAGGAAAGGTGAGATGTTAAAGAACCCCGGTCTAGTAATTACCGTACGTGAAGTGGATATTATGCCTGCCTCGTAAATCTGTCTATGGTTTTTATTATGGATATATTTTAAAATCTTCACAGAGTCGAAATCGAAATTATGATCAAATTTGGCTAAGTGTACAAACACAGCACTACTTAAGTTACCGAGAAGAATATCTCGTTTATGTTCGGAAACACGAGATTTTACGGACCTACCTGTTTCCCCTACATATCTCAAGTTGCAGTCTCTGCAAGGGATCTGGTAGACGCAAGCATCTCATGTAATATGCTGTTTGCTGGTGTTATTTAATATACTGCGAATAGTTTTAGTGGGTAATGTAGTAGTTTTAATTTTTAGCGCGTTTAGATTGTTGGAGATGTGTTCGGTCAAAGGGTTATTCGGTAGAAAGATGCGACCAATAGGATTATCAGGGGCAGCTGAAAGTGTGCCTTTCACTGACGTAGATGTAGTAGTAGTAGTCGAGGTGTCTCCGAAAGTCTTGTCACCCCCAACGAAAAAGTAATGAGAACATCGAACGAGTAATACAGTAACAAAAAGCACATTAACTGGATTCACTTTATCCACTTTCATTGACGCTGTCACACATCGAGAAGGTCTGTATGAACACCATCATTTCCGTGGCACAAAATGATGCGGCGCCATGTCCTGTGTGATATTTTACGAACCTGTGCTTTGATGATCGTTGCAAAGGCTCTCCGAACGGCGTACTTCAACTGATGGGTATTCTGGTGTCGTTCACGTGAAACTCTCTCCTTGATAAAACCCCACAGAGCGTTGAAAAAGAAAATTATATTATGTAGCGGTGACAAGACTTTCGGACCACCATGTTCAATAGTCGCTGCGACCTATCGTTTTTTTCAGAATATTTTTTCCATATTACTATAAATCAGGGGCCCATGTAACATTACTAGGGGCCTACACGAAAAATAACAAATCAGAGGTTCCACGGTAATATTTTAAGTGGTCTATAGAGCAATTTCACTTCGGAACAACCGTTACAATTGAGAATTGGAATTTCTACGCCGTATTAAAATACTAAAAATAGTAAAAAACAACACTGAAACCAGCAGAAAACGAAATCAATGATTAAGTTAGCGTCCGGATGTTTTGATTATAAAACTTGAATAAAAACTTAGAAGGATATATAAAGGAAGGATTATGTATATAAAGGAAAATTATATAATGATTTTAATTTATTATATAAATGAATTTCATATATTAATAATAAATAAGAATATTAATTTTAAATATTAATAAAATAAAATATTAATATATTCATATAAATTAATTAATGTAATAATAAACTCGACATTGTGAAAAGGGGTGATGCTCGACTATCATTGACATCGATGGAACCGAATAAATAAATTCTCGTAGAGCAGTATCAACCGCAGGGATCTCATTGAATAAATCTGCACTTTTAAAAAAAAATATTATTAATTCACATATCTTATAATGGATTATTATGGATTATCTTACTCGGGCGCATAAATGTTCCATCGAATTTAGTTGTTAAATACAACTTTATTTTCATTAAATTAACTTTAATTCAAAATAAAGTTTATACATTTACTATTTCTATAATAAATTTCCTACACTTATCTATTATCAAACATAAATTAAGCTTTTTTCATCGAATGGTTATGGGGGGCCACCAACAAAATTAAAAGTGGTCCATGGCTGAAAAAAGCATGAAGTCCACTGCTATAATCACCCAAGATTACTTGTGTGTGTGTGTGTGTGTATATATATATATATATATATATATATATATATATATATATATATATATATATATAATTATTTATTCGAAAATTAAAACATAAATATGTTATAAAATCACTACAAAAATAGCCATTTTGTTTCAACACTACTGGTGTCTTATCAAGTGATCGTGTTGAAACAAAATGGCTATTTTTGTAGTGATTTTATAACATATTTATGTTATAATTTTCGAATAAATAATTATATTTGCTCTACTCTGTATTGAGCACTCTTTTAAGAATGGTATTTGTTGGTTATTGGAAATGATTCCGTATACAGCAATCCTATACTTGTATATATATATATATATATATATATATGTAGACGGTCACTCGTATTCGAGGATACCCGTTTACTAGGGCGGCCAGCCAATCCCTATTTCAGGCGCTTGCTCAGGATTTATTCAACATCCACATGGCCCAATTATGGTTTATACTGCAACTTAGGGTTCTGAGAAACGATTAGAACCAGGCCAGCACGCAATTTCATTCACAACCCGTGATATGGCTTTCAGGTGCCGCACACTGCGATGTCTCCTTCCTGACAAATCGACCATGGTGAGATTCGTGGTCAGAATGCGAACGTTCTAATCACTCGGCCACGTGCCACACTCATCTACTTACGCACTTATTTACTTACTCACTCACTTACCTACTCACTCATTCACTTATTCACTTACTTATTCACTTACTCGCTTTTCTTACTCACCTATTTACTCCCTCACTCACTCACTCACACACTCACTCATTCACAATTTTATAAACTATGTGGATGTCCAGTTTGCTATGTAAATTGTACTCCCTACGCAAGCCGAAACATGATCCGCTCATACGAGGTGATTTCTTAAAACGTAGACAAAAAATTGAAATTCGTAATCCGGGTTTCTTTTTTCCTATATTACTATCGATTAACTCCTATCGATTAGGAATTTTAAAAGGGTTTTATGTTTTTACATCAGTCACGTCGTAAGAAGACAGAAAATATTGTTCTGTTTGATTTCCGTAGGGGGATCAATTTACATTGAATTTATATAACACACTGGACCTTGCTATTAACTTTTATCAAATTTAATTATTTATTTTTGATATTCGTGATGGAGAGTCCTTAATTTATAATAATAGGAAAACAAAAAATCCCCAAAAAACAAAGGAGGATTATTTCTGGTTGCAATGCCAAATGTGTGTGCTTTGAATGATAAAAGCAGACGAGAAGAAGCGCTTCCAAAAATGTGTAGCACTTAATCGCTACAAAAATATTGAAAAAATTGGATAAATTGCTCGGTTTTATTCCTTAGCAACAATTACGAGTTTAGTAAGTTCTTTCAGATCAGACTCTGTGTTCTGGTCATAATGTCTACTTAGACCGGATGCAAAGTGAGTTCAACGATAACTGGATCCATTGACATAAAATACGCCTTGACATATAGTTTGCATCAAAAGTTTTCAGCCGGATTCCTTTTACAGCAATTCCAAATAACTGTTTTGAGTGCATTATTAAATTATTAAAACACACACACAGACACAGACACACACAGACACACACATATATATATATATATATATATATATATGATTAGAAGCGAGAAATCAGACAGAGATCGGATTTTTACTAATAACTCCATCTACAAACAGGATTCTCCCCAGCCTCAAGAACTATGGTTGATGAGTCTCCACCCTTTCTCTGTTTATTTCTCGCATCCGCTGATAAAGGGCATAGGCGTGTCCAAAAATCTCTGAACTTGGAACCTTAATCGTTGTGCTTTATTTCTGTCATGTGGTTAATATTAATAAATGTTTTTCGTGCTGAACACATTGGTACCCTTTCGTTTGCCTTTGTTTCATTGGCCAACTTACCTAGTCTATTTTGTATATATATATATATATATATATATATATATATATATATATATATATATATATGATGAAAATGTGGAAAAGACAAAGCAAAATCCAAATATGTGAGTTTACTGTTTTTTTATTTTGTTTTTTGTTTTGCTGTCAACGTCAGACGTTTCGGTCTAATGGACCATCTTCAGGATATGGTTATTGGAGACATATTTATGTTAAATTTCAGTTAAAATGAAGAGACGATAGATACAGGACTAGTCAGAAATAGAAAAAACTGAAATTCGAAATGTCCTGAAGATGGTCTATTAGACCGAAACGTCTGACGTTGACAACAAAAAACAAAATAAAAAAACAGTAAACTCACATATTCGGATTTTGCTTTGTCTTTTCCACATTTTCATCATACCATCGGATCCACATCCACATATTTGCTTACATATATATATATATATATATATATATATATATATATATATATATATATATATATATATATATATATATATGTGTGTGTGTAAAATGTGCATGTATATAAATATAAAAAATATATATATATGCAATTTTTATGTATATTATTTATATGTTATATATGCGCGGTACTTATTGGAAAGTGCTCAATATCAGTGGACACATATTTAATTGGATTGATGTGAGTTTGTGACCATGGATTTCATATATATATATATATATATATATATATATATATATATATATATATATATATATATATTGCAGACTCTCTCGTCGCGGACGACAAATGAGGGTTTAGTAAAAAAAAGAAGTGCGTAAATTTTATGGACACACATGCGTCTCCCAATGCCTGCAGGTGTTTTGCACACTTTTAGACAAATGGGACATGTGCCTGAGCCATTTTGCTTGAGGATCAATTGCCACATGTTTCCGCAAGTGGACGGCAAGGCCTGCTTTACTGTGTGCGACAAAGCTACAGAGCAGGTAAGGCTATCACTAATACGAGCCCAAACTTCTTTAATATTTGCCCGCAGTTGTCCCGATATATATATATATATATATATATATATATATATATATATATATATTTTAAGACATTTTTTTATGTTTATACGTTCTTTTTATAGATACAAATATTTAAGTAAATGCTCTGTTTATAATAAACAACAGTTACCAGCCTGAATGTCCGAGAAATTTTCATATAAAATATGCGTCCTCCGATAGGAATCGAACCTGTATCCTATACGGAACCGTCATATAGCCCGACGTGCTTTTACCGATTGAGCCACAGAGGGGCGTTTCGGTTAGCAAGGTCGATTTTACTGTGGCTCAATCGTTAAAAGCACCTCAGGTATCCATAAAAAGAACGTATAAACGTAAAAAATATCTTAAAATAATTGACGGACTTTGTCCATTTCATTATATATATATATATATATATATATATATATATATATATATATATATATGTGTGTGTGTGTGTGTGTGTGTTATCATGATTATCACTTCAAGCGCTATTTATATTTGACACATGTGTTTGAAATAGATCTCCCACTTTTTAATTTTTAAAATTGTGTATTAAGTATGTGGACCTACGCACTCGAAGAAACGTAAGAAAGAAAGTGTGTTCGAACCTGCGTTCACCTTTATAGAAACCATCGTTTAGACCCCTCGACTGCTAAACGGTGGTTTCTCCTCTTCATCATTCGACCGCAGTCGGGATCATCGAGCCAATCCGAACTGTATATTATCTGCTACATAAAGTTTTGAATTCATTTAATTTCTCCTAGACCCGTTGCCACCCAAGGCTATAGAACCCAGTTTATCCTGCTATTTACCCATAGATAGGAGGAGAAGAGGAGGATTCATACCTTTCTCAAGGGTATTAGCACGTAAGTGAAATGTAATGGATCCGACTGGAATTCGAACTCGGATCTCAATCTTCAATCCGAGTCGCTATGCATTACTCCACCGTACCAACTAGGCTTTATTATTGGCAATCTTTATAGATATGTAGATGACTCTGTGTTAATGGCAGACATAGAAAAGGAAATCGCAGGAACATTTTAACAAAGTAGTAAAGCGGAAAAAATGACTAACCATCAATTTCTGTCTATATTTCTGAGATGAGGTATTATGTACACTATTTACATTATTCGGACTATTGTCTTCATCTTTGTCGCCATATTTAAGGTAAGGCTTCAAGAACACACATGGGATCAGGTTGAGATCATAGACAAAAAACACCATTGGAAAATTCGTAAACTTAAGGAATCCGCACGTATGCTAGGCCACAAAAATCTCCTGAGCCGACCAAGCATAGAAATGAATACGATATGGGAACCAGTAATAAGGAGTGCCAGAGAAAATCGATAACAACAACAAAAATTGCAATATGAGCTCTGGTAAAAACATGTAATGATAACAAGCACATATGGCACAGTAAATAAAGGCGTTAGTTAGATCCAGGGACAAGACCCAAAGAGTGTGAGTTCAATACCTGGTTAAGGCGGTGGAGAACTTGGAGAGGGAATTAAACAGGAGATAACTGATATCCATTAGAGATGGCACGTGGAACTAGAACAGTCTACCCCAGAGAGCGAAATTCCAACCACCTGAAGAAGCGTACAAAGATGAGTACACTAGTCCGAATAATGTAAATAGTGTAGCCATCGATTCTAACAAGAATACGTATCTGTTAGCAAACGGGACAGTTCAAGTTGCGAACTACGAATTGGAGATGTCGAAATAAAGCACAAACAAAAATTTGACTCCCTGATAAGTGTTTAAACTGAGAGTTGAGAATATGACACAAAATCCGAAAGTAAACAAATGTCAAGAAACGTAAAAATTTCATTAGAAACAATGGAGAGATAACCGAACTGCAATTTTCCTATATAACAGTGAATGCTGAACTATTTCCCCAGATGAAGAGGAGACTTGAAGCAAGAGAAACAAAGGAAAGAGTTTCTCTTACAAAGCACGAACCTTTACTGATTGCTTTCATATAAACAACCTTTTGACCAAATCCTTAACAGTATCCAAGTTGGATTCCAACCTGGAAGAAGCACTTTTTTTAATATGCCATATCCCCTCGGGAAGTTGGCGATCATGGCTCTCCACAATTTCCAGACTTTTTTGCCCTTAAATGTTGACTTCTCCTAAACCTTGTTCCGCTATCCATTTACTCAAACTCGTTTTTCTTCTGCTTCTATGTACCATGTCGCTTCAGGACATTATCGATCATGGCTCTCCACAATTTCCAGACGTTTGTAGCTCTTAATAAATTTTGTCTTTTTGTTATCTCTCCTAAACCTTGTTCTGCTATCCATTTACTCAAACTCGTTTTTCTTCTGCTTCTCTGTTCCATGTCGCTTCAGGAGATTATCGATCATGGCTCTCCACAATTTCCAGACGTTTGTAGCTCTTAACAAATTTTGACATTTTGTTATCTCTCCTAAACCTTGTTCTGCTATCCATTTACTCAAACTCGTTTTTCTTCTGCTTCTCTGTTCCATGTCGCTTCAGGAGATTATCGATCATAGCTCTCCACAATTTCCAGACGTTTGTAGCTCTTAATAAATTTTGTCTTTTTGTTATCTCTCCTAAAACCTGAAACGACATCCATTCTTTCAAGCTCACCAACTTGGTTATGCTACAGAACGGATATTCAGTCTATACGAAAAATGCTCTGCAATGTCTTCATAAACTAAAGATAGCCTGTCTGGTAAAAGGCATTGTAAGCAACAATGAATAAATATAACATGGTTAAGAAGGTGGCCCATACTACCCAAAGCAGTCCCGTTCAAAGGCTCCATAGGGAAATAATTCCGCTATGGTACCTAGATTTTATGAATTTTGGCGCAGTACTAGATTGACAACGAGGTCTCAGCAATTTACAGTTGAATTGGTTAGATATAACCGCCAGTTCTATGCTAACATTTTCTTTTCTCGCACTTCTCGCTTGTGGAACACTCTTTTGGCGCCATGCATTCCAGTTAAGTTTGATCTTCAAAAATGTAAACGAAATGTCAATCGTTATCTCCTGCTTTCCAGATTACTCTTCTATTGTTCTCCCTTCTTAGTAATGTTTCTGTTTTCTAATTCTTTCACACCCAGTAACCCGTTGTGTCTTAGTGGCTTTATTGCCATTTAGAGTGAGAAAGTAAGAAATTAAAAACAAAATCAAACATAACCTATACAACGTTTTTATAGACTAAACAAAACCTGAGCTTGGCACAATACATTGTGGGCAGTAATGAATAAATAGATATATAATATATATATATATATATAAATATAACATAGTTAAGAAGTTGGTCCATACTACCCAGAGCACACCCGTTCAAAGGCTTCATAGGTAAGTAATTCTGCACATCAGTCGGTGTACGACAAGGATGTCTTCTGTCCTTTACACAGTTTAATATCTTCCGTGAATGCATCACGAGTGATATATCTGAGGAGCACTAGCCAGCATTAGAAATCGTAACATTTCATTTTGCAGACGACAGTGAATCGAGCTGCTAAAGAAGAGGAAATTGCCGGTCTGGTGAAGAACCCGAAGGAAACGTCTTCCAGATATAGCACGGAGATTAATATCGAAAAAGAATCAACAAACTCATGATGAATAACGCGAAAGGGTTTTCAACCAAAGATAAAAGTCGGTGAGCAGGGACTTAAAGTAGTGAGACATTTCAAATATTTTTTGGTTCGATTATCGGCGAAGAGGGCCCCAGAAGGGAAACAATTTCAAGATCGTCACAAACAGTGTTAGCTCTCGAAAAACCAAGAACCATCTGGAGAGACATTTGCCTGAAATCAAAAAGCAAAATGTTGCACGCATTGACCTTCGCAGACGTTCTGAACGCCTGCGACAGTTGGATATTAACAGTGGGATTACAGCGAAGAATACAAGCATTAGAAATGAGACACTACAAAGCCAATCGTGGGCATATCCTATGTAGACCGCATTACGAATGACTCTGTTAGAGACTACATCCTAACAAGAAAGAGGACCATGGGAAGAACTCATATCCACCGTCAAGTAGGGAACGTTGACTACGTCATAAGAGCCAACAGTCTTTTCTTTATCATCCTACACGCAAAAGAAGAGGTGGACAGGTGAAAAATGGACAAATGCCCCTCAGTGAATGAAAAGATCATTCAAAAACACTCGAACATTGGCACGCAACCGAGACATATACAGGGAGCTGGGCAGGTGATCAGTGATTTTACAACAACATCCGATCATGGGGCTGATGATAAAGACGACTAACTCCATAACAGGATGTGTTCTTATGAGCCTGTGTCATTTCCTGATGTATCGTTTCCTTCTTTAATTGCATCAGATATGATGCTGTAACGTGTATTATCATACATAGGAGTAAGCGCTATGATCATTCGGTGTTGATTAAAGGATCTTTCCTGGGATCAGAAACCGAGGGAAAAGTGGTTAAAATCTTTGAAAAGTCAAAGTGATCAACTCTAGTGATTGGCAGGGTATAAAGCACCTGTCCTTACCTTGAGTATGAAACACATCTCAATGGCAGAGGCGATCATAAAACAACATAGCTGAGTAAAAATAAAACGAAACACACCAGTTCTGCATTATTGCGAAATCAGCAGCAATTCTTAGCGCGAAATATTTAAATAAATTTCAATGCTTATTATTAATAACAATAAATATAATTACACCTGATTCATTGATTGATTGATTTGTTTAATGAATATCAACTCCTTATGGGTCATTTAATGCTGAAATTTAATTTTCTAGAGGCTTTGAAGTAATAAAAATGTTATTCTGCTTTCACAACTGAATAAAGGGTAAATAATACTCAGCTTTTAGGCATATACATGTTTGTTTAGGTTTAGGACCATTTTGTTTTACGGCATATCAACTTCAATGGGTTATTTAATGCTGACAAGATATTTAGAGTAGGTTCGTATCAATAGAATATGCATTCTTTGAAAGAATTCAGTTTGTAGGAGATCACGATTCATTGGCGTATTTTTGTTAAGAGGGTTTGCAGAGAGTCTGGTTGATTGCTTTTGTTTAGCGGCATATCAATGGGTTATTTAATGCCGAAATCCAAATATTTCAAAGACAATTTTATGGCTTCAACTAAATATGTAATATTGCGACACTATTTCAACTTATTAGCCATAAAAGTTGAACGGGAAAATCCTGAAAACAGAAAAGAAAGTTTAAGAGATATCCCGAAGAATATACCGATCAACATAAGAAGATTTTTTTTTTTCAAAAGTCTACTTTTCTCAAGAAACAGAAGAATTGCGTCAATGATAATTTCACGAAAAGACAATGTGGCGATCTCTGGCAATTGATTAATGATGGTCGTTAAAAGTGCTGGTTAAGAAAACACAAAATGGCCAGAATCAACGAAGATATGGTTCGAGAGTGCCTAGATATTGTGTACACAGGTCATGTGACCGAGGAAATGGCCAGACGCGAGGGCCATATGTTGATTGTAGAAATTTTGGCTGGACAAAAAAGGATTTGCGTAAACAAAGTTCCAGTTGATAATTGTAAACTGCTCATGATCTCGGAACAGGATAAGAAATCCTGAATAATCAGTGGCGTCAAAGAGTTAATTAATGAAGCAAGCTTAGCCACACCAGCACGACCGAGACGCCATTAGTCGTGTTGTAGTAGTGGTGATAGGCGGAGGTAAAATAGTAGGAGAGACGGAGAAGTTACTAACAACCTCTGAAAGGAATTGGTGCAGAGTACCAATGTGAGGAGGATGGAGGTTAGGAGGATAGCTATCCTCCAACCTCTCCTCACGGACGAATGGATCCCCGCCCCCAAAATAGGAAGTAATTAATTTTCCAAAAATGGAAAGTAATTATTTTTCCTGGCCAGACAACAAAGGGACCCTTGTTGGAAATCGGGGATCCACCGAAAAACGGGTTTTGGTTGGTTCATATAAGCGAACGCCATTGGTCAGTTCACTAGTTCGCGCTTTGCAGTTGGGGAGAGCTACGAGAGAGCTGACTGAGAGATTCCACGAGTCCTGCCCCCGACTTCGCCTTTCTACCAACAACAAGTTATACTGACGAACGAGGCTAAGCTAGCACTTAAAAACTAAAACCAGTTGACTTAGAAGACCAGAACTTGCCTAGAAGTATAAAAGTGTCACTCTCAGAAGAAACGGGTTAGGAAGAACACACACTCCTGTATAGAACAGACTGATAAAAGACGATTTGCTTTCTTTAAACATACCCGAACCTTTTTGGTTTTCATTTATTTCTTTTTGTTTGTTCGACGTCACCTCCGGTTTAGACTCACCTTGCACGAAGTCCCCGGTGTCTGGTTGATCTTGTCAACCTAAGATCAAAATCACAACGTGGGTAGGTTAGTCTTGAGATCGAAGTAGTTACTTCGGTAGCCAGTCAATGGAAGCGAGCTGAGAACGACGGAACTGGTGTCGAATAGGTTGCATCTGGTGTGAAGCTGTTATGCATTCGTGCCTTTAGAATCGACCGACCATCCCATTTGGTCCCATGACCAAAGGTTCCCGCCGGGTAGCGACGACCGCCGATCGACCGGGTCACATATTAGTGGCAGTGACTAAGAGTCAACCCCAGAACGTCCCAGCAAGTGTCACAATATAAATAGATAATGCTGGTAATTTTACTATAAATATGGTTTGGTTATTTAATGCCGATAAGATTTAGAATTGGTTCCTATGAATAGAATATATATTTTTTGGTTTGGTTTATTTTGTTTTAAGACATACCAATGAGTTATTTAATGCCGACAAGATTTTTAGGATAGGTTCGTATGAATAGAATATAGATTCTTTGTAAGAAATCAGTTTGTAGATCAGGTTTCATTGACGTATTTTTGTAAAGAGGGTTTTTGTCGAGAGTAAAATGTATTGATGGTAATATTGTTTTACAAAATGTATTACTGGCTTTAAATAACCAAACCATATTTATGTATTGTCGGCATTAAATAACCAAACCATATTTATAGTAAAATTACCAGCATTATCCCTGAACCAATATATAAAACAATATTTGTCATACTTTTATAGTGTTTTGATCCTGGTTTAGGAATTAACTATTTGTCCATAGATGGGACCATAACTGGTGCTGCCAACCCGGGTCAGGGTAGACCTGGTAACCGCAGTTAAGAAGTGGTTTTACGCCCTCCCCCCAAACTTCCTAGCAGCGGCCTTGATGTCTAATCTAGTTTATCGGCATACCAAGGACGAAATTATATCTGTAAATATGAATAATTACTTAACAGTTATTTAGAAAGAGAATTAGAGAAATAGATTTAATCGAAATAATTAAAAAGAGAAATTAATAATAATAATTTAATAATTTAATAATTTAATAATAATAATTTAAAAAGAGAATTAATCGAAATAATTAAAAAGAGAAATTAATAATAATAATTTAATAATTTAATAATTTAATAATAATAATTTAAAAAGAGAATTAATCGAAATAATTAAAAAGAGAAATTAATAATAATAATTTAATAATTTAATAATAATAATTTAAAAAGAGAATTAATCGAAATAATTAAAAAGAGAAATTAATAATAATAATTTAATAATTTAATAATTTAATAATAATTTAAAAAGACAATTAATCGAAATAATTAAAAAGAGAAATTAATAATAATAATTTGATAATTTAATAATTTAATAATAATTTAAAAAGAGAATTAATCGAAATAATTAAAAAGAGAAATTAATAATAATAATTTAATAATTTAATAATTTAATAATAATAATTTAAAAAGAGAATTAATCGAAATAATTAAAAAGAGAAATTAATAATAATAATTTAATAATTTAATAATAATAATTTAAAAAGAGAATTAATCGAAATAATTAAAAAGAGAAATTAATAATAATAATTTAATAATTTAATAATAATAATTTAAAAAGAGAATTAATCGAAATAATTAAAAAGAGAAATTAATAATAATAATTTAATAATTTAATAATTTAATAATAATTTAAAAAGAGAATTAATCGAAATATTTAAAAAGAGAAATTAATAATAATAATTTAATAATTTAATAATTTAATAATAATAATTTAAAAAGAGAATTAATCGAAATAATTAAAAAGAGAAATTAATAATAATAATTTAATAATTTAATAATAATAATTTAAAAAGAGAATTAATCGAAATAATTAAAAAGAGAAATTAATAATAATAATTTAATAATTTAATAATAATAATTTAAAATGAGAATTAATCGAAATAATTAAAAAGAGAAATTAATAATAATAATTTAATAATTTAATAATTTAATAATAATAATTTAAAAAGAGAATTAATCGAAATAATTAAAAAGAGAAATTAATAATAATAATTTAATAATTTAATAATTTAATAATAATAATTTAAAAAGAGAATTAATCGAAATAATTAAAAAGAGAAATTAATAACAATAATTTAACAATTTAATAATAATAATTTAAAAAGAGAATTAATCGAAATAATTAAAAAGAGAAATTAATAATAATAATTTAATAATTTAATAATAATAATTTAAAAAGAGAATTAATCGAAATAATTAAAAAGAGAAATTAATAATAATAATTTAATAATTTAATAATTTAATAATAATAATTTAAAAAGAGAATTAATCGAAATAATTAAAAAGAGAAATTAATAATAATAATTTAATAATTTAATAATTTAATAATAATAATTTAAAAAGAGAATTAATCGAAATAATTAAAAAGAGAAATTAATAATAATAATTTAATAATTTAATAATTTAATAATAATAATTTAAAAAGAGAATTAATCGAAATAATTAAAAAGAGAAATTAATAATAATAATTTAATAATTTAATAATTTAATAATAATAATTTAAAAAGAGAATTAATCGAAATAATTAAAAAGAGAAATTAATAATAATAATTTAATAATTTAATAATTTAATAATAATAATTTAAAAAGAGAATTAATCGAAATAATTAAAAAGAGAATTAGAGAAATAGAATTAATCGAAAGTTCTTTGCTAAAATTTGTTTGCTAATGATTGAAAACTTCGACAATCTAATTAATCAAATATATCTCTACATCATCGCTGTCAAATCAGTTTTGTGTAATTAAAAATTAATTCAACAGAAATATTTGTCAAACAATTTTGCAAGTAGTTTTTTTTAGTATAGTCACGGCTCTGCAGGCGAAGGACATGAATACGGCGCCTGCGTAAGCTACAGAGTGGTAAGAACACCAAAAGCCATTTACTAGATACATGCTTACAAATATAAATTACCAATATTTATTTATCCTCGAACCAAGTAAATGCCTATTGACTCAAATATGATCAATCAATACTTATCTGTCAAGAAATGACGTAAATGTTTACAGATTCAAATATAAATTATGAATAATATTTTATCCCTGGATCAAGAAAATGACTATAAGCTGAAATATGATCAATCATACGAATCACGTAATTGTTTACAGACTCAAACATAGATAACCAATATTTATTTATCCCTGAACCAAGTAGATGACTATAGGCTAAAATATGATCAATCAATATTTATCTGTCAACGAATCACGTAAATGTTTACAGACTCAAATATAGACAACCAATGTTTATTTATCCCTGAACCAAGCAGATGACTATTGACTCAAATATAATCAATCAATATTCATCTCTCAATGAATCACGTAATTGTTTACAGACTCAAATATAGACAACCAATATTTATTTATCCCCGAACCAAGGGAATATCTATAGACTCAAATATGATGAATCGATATTTATCTGTCAACGAATGACGTAAATGTTTACAGATTCAAATATAAATTATGAATATTTTTTTATCCCTGAAGCAAGAAAATGACTATAGACTGAAATATGATCAATCAATATTTATCTGTCAACGAATCACGAAATGTTTACATACTCAAACATAGATAACCAATATTTATTTATCCCTGAACCAAGTAGATGATTATAGAATCAAATAGGGTTAATCAATATTTATCTATCAACGAATTGTGTAAATGTTTACAGATTGAAATATAACCAATATTTATTTATCCTTGAACCAAGTGAATGCATATAGGCTTAAATATAAACAACCAGATTTATCTATCTCCGAACTAAGTAAATGCTTAGGGACTCTAATATAAATGAAAAATATGCCTAAACAAAGTGCATACTAACTTAGCAAATATAAATAACCAAATTAATCCTCAAACAAAGTGAATGCACACAGGAACAAGTATAACTCACCATTATATACAGAAATGCCTACAGATATAGACAACGAATATTTATTTATCCCTGAACCAAGTGAATGCTTACAGACTCAAATATATTTACCTATTCCCGAAATGATTATAGACGCAAACATACATTATCAATATTTAATTCTTCCAGAATCAAGTGAATACTTATAGACTTAAATATAAAAAACAAATTTATTTATCAATTAATTATTATTATTATTATTATTATTATTATTATTATTATTATTATTATTATTATTATTTCCTTTGATATCTGGCGTTTACACATTTCTTTCCGGTTCCCGCCCAGGGACCTAAGGTTAGAAATGGCATCATGACACTTTCCACTGCAAAAAAAAGAAAAAAATAATTACATAGATAAAGCCCTTCGTAAAGTGTGGGCTGTACTTGTCAGAACAATATTTGTATCTCTTTGAGGCATGGACTTCCAGGGATCCCTTCAATCAGCCTACTGGAATCTTTTCCAACCAGTCCAAGGGCTCCAACTACAACAGGAATTGTTGATGTTCCCATGTGCCACATTTTTGAGATTTCTATTTCAAGGTCCTTGTATTTATTATTATTATTATTATTATTATTATTATTATTATTATTATTATTATTATTATTATTAATTTTATAGTCCTCCTTATATATAGTATTTTAGTCCTTAATAATTTTTGAAGTATTTTTGAAAACAGCATACTCTTCAACAAAGCATAAAAACATAACAAGTTGTAATTATTTTCTAATTGATACATTTTTCTTTCTGATCAATAAGAAAGAAGGATAATTGATTCCTCGCTTTAATTATTAAGTAGCTAATTACTGGATATCATGAAAAAGTACATAATTAAAGTTACAGCTTTTTTCTCAATAATTGTAGTTTGCTAATGTTGCAGCCGCTATAACCCCGTTTGGCCAAATGGGCATGCGAAAAAAAAAAAGAAGAAAAAAAAAGAAGAAAAACCCAATCGTGTGCAGCACGCATTCACTTATTCTCTCTTTACCCACACTGTGCAATAAGGATAAGACGTGTCTCGTTTCCGCTCCACGGGATTTCTTAGTCCCAAGCAAACCACGTGCCGCATACAGGAAAATATAGCCTTTCAACAAAAAGGTAATAATCGCTAATTTAAAAGAGCAACCTGCAACAGTAATAATTTACGTCTAGCATTTACGCCTCTGGTTGCTAGGCTTTTACTTTGGATAACCGTGCTACTCGATCATATGAGTATAACTCCGAGTTATAATAAATATGATAGACATTTTAGATTTGGGATTTATTTTCTAAGTATTTCATTAATAAACAAAAAGACTATTGTCTTTCCCATTTGACCAATTCTTTGGAGATAATTGAAGAGAACGGCAAGTTTGAATTGTCTTCGGAGAAAAATGAAAAACGAACATTTGTTTATGTCTGTTCACGATTATGGTGGCCGAGGGAAATCACCTTCATCAGACTATAAGGCTAACAATTGTATTTAACACCATAAAGCTTCAGAACTTTTTTTCTTTTTCTACTTAATAGATACGAACAGAGCGTGATCGATCTGTCAATAAATAATTACATCATTAAAGAGAAAAGAAACCAAATACATCTTTCCCGTACAAACCAGAAAGTTTAAATTCTTTGACAAAAAGAGATGTCGGGACATTTTTTTTTTATTTGTAATAATCTCGATTGATTTCTTCATTCATGTTGGTGAACATGGCTCTTTACAAGATCACCACAGAGAACCTTTTCTTCCTGCCATTAGCATGGCTGGTGCTAAACTCCAGGAGAGCAACGGTTTGCGCCTTCTTAGGCTCAAATTTTTCTATTGACATGAAGGGTAGTCATTATATTGAATGAGTTGTTACCTCTACTGCTAGGAAAGCTGGTTCACCGTGTCGTGCTTGAAAGATTTTCTCGTCAGGATCCACTTTATAAGTCTACCATTCGTCAGTGCATTGAAATCTACTGTCATATCTCGTATGGTGCTCCTGCTCGAAGTTATTGACGAAATTCAAAGAATGGTCTGTATTGTAATCGATCCTGATCTGGCATCTCGACTTCAGTGATGGCTACTGAGGGAAATCGCGGGAATATCCTTGTCCTGGGTATGACGATAAACTACATTCAGCAGCAAGGCCTCTTATTAGGAGATTTTGAGGAGCGTGGAAGCACCTCTTAATTGTTGCTGTTCCCATGTTCACCATAACCTGAGGTGGTAGCACCTATTAGGGTCCCAGCTATGGGCAAATAGTTAACTACTAAACTGGCGTCAAAACACTATGAAAGTATAAAAAAAAAATTTTATAGTAAGAATACCCGAAATACATTTTTGAATAAAAATATCAGCAATACATTTGACTCTCGACAAAAACTCTCTTTACAAAAATATGTCTTTGAAACCTACAAACTGATTTCTTACAAAGAAATATGTTGTAAGCTAGGCAAGATCACTGAATAGAATAGTCAAATGAAGGTTGGTAATGAACGATAATATTTAGGACAAGAACAACACGTGTAAGATTCGCCAGCGGCGCGTAGAAGTAGTAGTCAACTGTTAGAAGTGAGCCAAGTGAATTCCACAATGAATCTCCAACTGCAGGATATCTACCAACCGCCACACGCAGTCAGATGTGACACAAGGCTGAATTTAATGTGGGGTATCCGAGCCCGTATACTCGACCAAAAATTTCCCGTAGACCCCGTAAAAAACGGGGTAGGGTAGATGAGATTTTGCCCTTCGACATAGCCTCGTCGGGGGATTTTCTCTGCTCGGAGGCAAAGAGTTTGACCAGCACAGCTGGAGACGAATCTCCAACTGCAGGATATCTACCAACCGCTCCACGCAGTCAGATGTGGCACAAGGCCGAATTTAATGTGGGGTATCCGAGCTCGTAGGTTCGGCCCAAAATTCCCCTTAGACTCCGTATAAAACGGGGTCGGGTATCTGTTTCCCGGGACGAGACTCTGCCCTTCGACATAACCTCGTCTGGGGATCTTCTCTGCTCGGAGGCAAAGAGTTTGACCAGCACAGCTGGAGACGAACTTCTGACTGCAGAATATTTATTGCCCAATACGTAAAAATATGGCACAAGGCCAAAAAGGAGGAAAGAGGAAAAGGATGGTCATCTTCTGTCTTGACATTAAACTTAGCTAGCCACAAACACTGACCCAAACATACAAACAATATTCTTTTCACCAAAACAACGCATTCTTACTTACCATTCTTACCTCATCCACCATAATGCCTCAGAATCTCTATGAAATCCTAAATAGTCTCCATTTATACAATTCATTGTCCGTGGTGGGAGGGGAATAAAATAACAATTTAAAAATCTAAAAAAACTCTAATGAGTAATTACAATGATTACAAAACTATATACAAAAAACTAAACAAAATGGTTTTAGTAATAAAACCCTACAGCCCTAACTGTGACAAAAACATCAGTTAACTGGACGAAATCAATGCGGGACTTTTAAAAATATAAAACATTCGTACAAGTCATACAGTCGGTACAAACACACACTCATCCAAACACAACAACAAATAGGAAAACACTCGAAACGAAAGACGCCCCGCACCCACCAGAGAAGTGATATCACTAAACACCTAATGATGAGAGGGATGGGGAATTAAGCAAAAGAAAGAAAATAGGGTCAGAAAAGTAATGGGGCTAATGAGAATACATACCCTAGCTACGTTAACTTGAAAAAAGAGAAAAAACTCAAACAAAAACGACCTACACTAACCTATACACGGGAAGGGTTGCCAATGTTCAACCCAGCAATCTCAATATTCTTACAGCCTAATCGGCATCAAAATGCCACTCCAAAGCAGCAAGAGACGCGCAAGACTCACCCACCTTTCGCCAAATTCCATTGGATGGAGTCGTTTCCTTTCCGTCCTGATCCTGACTTTTAGCTGATGTTTAAAGAACATGATAATTTGGGAAGAGGTAAACTTCTCGGCCCCATGGAATTCCTTCTGTCGCGTCGTCCATATCACGACTCGCATAACACCTAGTAAGCAAAGGAACACATAATGTTCAGCCTTAGTCAACGGCGGTACTATATTGCTACAGACGGAACTGGCCTCGAGGACAAAGAACTTTCCGTGAAGCATGCGAACCATGATGCCTTCAACAAACTTGCACAACGGACCTACGACCCTACAATGAAAGAAGGCGTGATCTAGGGTCTCCACCTCTCCACTGCAGCGAACGCAGTTTGGAGACTTAGAAAAACCCGCTGAACGAAGTGTTTTGGCGACCCAGAGGGCCCCTCGAATCAACAGCCAGGTAAGTAATGCCTCAGTGTTATTGAGACATTTCAACCCAGGCTCCCAAGGCCATATGCAGCGAGCCTCCCGCTTCGTCAGACAAAGCTCGCCTATCAAAGCATCTTGAAAGTTGCCTGATATAATGCCTTACGAGACAACGGCTGGACGTCGGAGAGGCCATCCTTCGCCGGTAAGAGTTGCTTGAGAGCAAGCTGACATTCGCGATAGAAGAAGCTCTCGTCTCGGGGCGTACGGCCAGCCCCCTCCTTGCACTAGCGCACACTTCTTAAGGATAGAAATTTTCTACGTGCATCTTCCTTCCAGAATTCGCCGTTCTCATCCAACTGCATACACATCCAGTCTAGGTAAGTGATGCGAGACGTATGTCGACGAATCTCAACGCAAGGCATCCCCAGATCGCTATCAGAAGGATGGAGGTAACAGATCTCGCGACTAACAATGGCGGCCTTGCCTCCTCACAAGAAGAACAAGAGCCTTACAAACACTAATAAAGTGTCAGACGGAGTCGGTAAAGGAGAATCGGGTAGATGTGTGAGGCACATACTTCCGTCCTCTTCAAAGAAAGATTCCTCCGGGTCCACAGACGAACTACGAGCTTGGCCTTCTCCCACACACCCGACCAATTTATTTCCAACAGGAGGTCGGGGCCGAACCATAGGCCAAGTATCTTGACCGGCCCATCCGTCCAGAGGAAAGAACCGGGAAGAGAAACTCCCTTCCACGAACCCAACCGCAAGCCAACAGATTTATCGTGGTTGATCTTGGCCCCTGTCACTACGTTTGATTTCTTTGCTTACTTCGTTAATTTCGGCTCTGCTCGACACAAGAACCAAAACGTCATCAGCATAGGCATAGTACCTGGCCGAGGTGGGAGCACCAGGTATGGAAATTCCGCGAAGGACCGGATTCGTCTTCAACTTACGCAGGAAAGGTTCCAACGCAAGAACGTACAGCAATGGAGACAGCGGACAACCTTGACGAATGGAGTGAGACAAAATGAAAGGTTTCAATCTTACCCCATTCACTTCTACCAGCGTACCGGGGAACGCATACAGCAGTCGAATTCAAGGGTGAAAGTCCCGCCAGAAACCGGCGGCTGAAAGTACAGCCTCCAGAAATCGATGGTCAACCCTATCGAAAGCCTTGGACTGATCTAAATTGATCATCGTGGCATCACTGTCGACTTGCTCGATGATCAAGAGTACCAAATGAAGGTTGTCCTGAATAGTCCTGCCCTTCAGAGCACAAGTCTACTCGGACCCAATCAGATTAGAGAGGACAGTCTGCAACCGGCCGGATAAGACCTTGGCTAAAATCTTCAACTCTGTGTTTAACATCGTCAGAGGCCGATAATTACCTAACCCATCCCCACCGTCTTTGCTCTTGCGAAGCAACTTGATCACACCCCTGGTGACCTCTGCTTCATCAGACTTGTGAACCAGAGTGCCATTATCAGACCGATTAGGGTTGGGACACTGGTTTGAACATGGTCGGGGTAAGGATACCGACAGCCTCCCCCATTGACCCTTGGCCAATCTCAGCCTTGATGGTACCGCTTAGATCCCAGAGAAATGTCAGTTTTAGTGCTCTGTAGAGGGAGTGGTGAACTAAAACTGGGACACTCTTATGCACGAAACTGTTTCAAATGTTTCAGCTCTTTGCTCTCGACGATGGCAATTGGAGGGCACATTTTACAAGAGATGATTGCCTCATTCAACATTGCCCATGCCTGCTGAACTCCCGTTCCTGTTCTAATAACCGTTAGAATCCTTTGGGCATGTGGAAAGTTTTGTGGCTCTTCCACATCCATGTCGGCATACTGCCTAACTGAAAGAAGATATTTTAAATCTCCTATCTGGTTGCCATAGTCTCTGGCTTTTTCGGCCTGGGCCGGGTAAATACGACAGCCATCCTCCCTCGAGTTATATATGTCTTTGTGTTTTTTCGTTTGTCTTTTAGTTCTTGGGTGGGTCTTCTCTGTTTTTTGGAGGGAGGAGGGACATTTCAACATTTTTAATGGGTGACGGACTGTGAGTATGATGAGGGGTATAAGATGATCTTTGTCTGTAAGGACTGGGATCTCTACTGAGGGTAACTGTTTTTGAAGGTATTGGGAGAGGGGAAGAATTTTTCTGAGGTGAAGGTGTGGACAGGACAGAAGACGTTCATGGAGTAGCCTTCTTGGTATGGGACTGTTTTTGTTTGTCCAGCTTTTCTTTCAACTGTTTGATCTTTTCAGTCTTCTCGAAATCCGGGTCATACTTTTTCTGTTGTTCTTTTAAGGTCGAATATGAGACCGGGGCATCGCCATTAACGTTGACAGGGGGAGTGGGGCTGTTTGTGCCTTTGTCCTGGTGGCTTCATGGGACTGAGGACCCGTTGTCTGGCGCTTCCCTCAAGCCTTACCAGCAACCAACCATTCTCCCCACCCCTTCTCCACAACTGAACTAGCAGCGGGCGAAGGCTTTTCGGGGAATGGGGGTTTAGAACTCGACCAAACCGATGGTTTGACCATGCCGGTCCCAGATGCTGGCATGCCCATTACAGGCGAGGCGGAAAGTAAAGACGCGGTCAGAGAGGGATTTTTGTCAGGTGAAACCAGACTTCCAGAGGCCTTCTCTGGGCAGGAAGAGGAGAGGTGACCAGACTCTCCTCATTTCCAACACACAGGTTTGCAACCGGTCACAATGACCAGCAGCTTCAGGCTCCCTACTTTCAGACAGAGAGGTAGGCTTTACGTTCTAACAAAATATCAAAGTCCATCCCTCGTTCAGTCTATCGCAGGAAGAACGCAGTATCTCGCCGTACTGCGAGCGGAAAGCGGCGAGGTGTTCCTCGATAACCTGAGGAGGGACCTCGTATATTGCTACTGGACCTTCGTTTGCCTTCATATTCGGTACGCAATATCAATTCCTTTGAAATAAGGTCACGACTGGAAGCGTCAATAAAGTCTTCCGGCATGGGTAACAACACGTCCCACATGAAAAAGCCGAAACCCTTCACGATTCTGAGTGGCTTAAACCCCAGGGACTCCAGTGATTTCACCACTGTGTCTTTCGTCGGACGACAAATTTTGCGCGTACGCTTGCCGACATTATTCTTTTCTCAATCTTTCTTAGTTCTTAGTTCTCTAGAGCCTACTTTCTAAACAAGGTGTGCGTAAATCTTAGCTCGCTCCAAGAACTCTGCAATATTGATTATGCAACTGGAGGGGGGACTTCCAACATTATGCATTATCGCTTTTCTTTCCTTTATTTTGGCCATTATTGGCCTCCATATTTTTCGATCTCACATTTTGGCTATTTTTGGCCTCTGTACTTTTCGTTGCCTTGTTTGGGCAATTCACTTCTTCCTTATCTAGGGGTGTACTCGTCAAAACTGGATACTCCTCCGTGCTATCTTTGTCCAGTGAGTCCTTTTTAATTGCGAACAAATGTTTTTTTAACTGACCACCTGAAATCAGCCATTATGGGTTTCTTTTTTTTTTAATTAGAAATGACGAAATTTTCCTTTTTCTTTTCTCCTCTTTTAAAAATTATAAGACGGAAAGGGAAGGGGAGGGGTGGTAAGAACAAGAGTTGCCTATAGGCGAAACAAAACATAAGAAATAAAACAGCAAAAATGTGCTTAATAAACAAAGTTCGCAGAGAAGCGAAACAAACAAATTTAAGATGATAAAAAGAAAACGATAGTCACAAAATATCTTTCAAACGAAAAAACAAAACAAAACAATTAAATGCGGTAAAAAAGAAAAGTAAAAACTTGACAAGAAAAACGTGAATAATTGGTCACAAACAAACGAAAAATATACACAAAATTAGAACGAAAAACAACAGTTCAAACGAAAAAACAAATGTTATACGAACGAAAACCCGAATAAATTGCACAAAATAAGGTAAACTGTAAGGAAAACACTTTAAAAACCCTTTTTAAAACTAAATATAAAAGTAAAAAGGACAAGCTACAAACACAAATACGAAACAAACAATACGTGTAAACTAAACAAAAAATTCAACATGGCTGCCTTAAAAATAAAGTTTTGCCGATAAACAAAATACAAAAATAAAAACAGAAAAGTTAGTCTAAATAAACACAAAAAATTAGAACAAAATATGAAAACAGAAGAATTAAACAAATAAATTTAAAAGGAAAAAACAAAGAACGAAGTAACACGTAATAAATAACACGTAGTAAATGAACAAAGAAAAAATAAAGTCTGACGACAACAGAAATATTAACAAGTAGAAAAATAAACAGATAAACTCTGGGAGGCGGGTATAGAAAATCAAAAACGAAAAAAAAAAAACTTAAAAAGGAGACTTTAACGTAAAAATCAAAACTAATAATAGAAGAATAAATACAAAATAAAATAAAAATTAAAAATGGGAATGTAATAAACTGAAAAGAAAGGAAAAAGTGAAAAAATCAAAATTTTTTTTCAAATACCAGTAAGCAAAAGACAACGTAAAAAATAAAATAAATCAGAACTTAACTAAAACGGAGTTTGTAGAATAAAAATGAATTTCCTAGTGGGGCAGTAAAGACGGTCTTATCAAGTCTGGTAAGGACTTTAACGCTGTTCAAATCTCCGACTGCAGACCAACATACAGTATTTACTACTGTATTTATGTGAATGGGGACATACCCATTATCGTCTGTAGGTATGTTACAACAAAATATACATTCTATTCATAACAAAACACCTTAAAAATTTTATAACCCACTGCCGTAAAACAAAATAAACCAAATCAAACCAGAATATCCTATAATAGTAATAATTGCATTGAACGTTATAAAGCGTCAGTTTGTAGAGTGTAGCCTCAACGTATTTAGTCAAGAACTAAAATTCATGAAAATTCAGCAGTTTGGCTAATGAAAGTATCAATAATTTACTTCTAAGATCTTATTTACACTATATTCAGGTTATTGTCCTAATTTTTGTTGTTGTTATCACAACGTTTCGGCCGACTTCTGGTATAATTTAAGACGTGTATAACTCTAAACTTGCAAACCACACATTGATTATCCCGAATTAAGACATAAATATAATTAAACACTACAGAAAATCAATATTATACCACAATAAAAAAAGGACAAAAAGTGCAATAATAATGATAATAATAATAACTTTGATGTAACAATGGGTAGCTAGGATGGTGTTGGGTACAAACTCATAATAATATATATATATATATATAGTCAATGAACTGACAAATATTATTAACGAAAATGATATAGGCCTACATAGGGACGTCGGTTTATTAATTCTAAGAAATTGCAACGACAGAACTACCAAAAAAATAAGAATAGAAATAATGAAAACATTCACTACTTTAAGATTTACAATAGATATAAAATTCAACCAAAAATAGTAATTTTTTTAGATATAAGTTTTAACCTACTGTAAATTGTTCTCGTTCCACTACCAATGTGGAATATATATTGTCTTAGTTCTTATTTTTAGTACAGCTCACCTCGTTTCCGCTGAGTCCAAGTACACACTGACCGGCCCAGAGATTGAACACGCAACTATTATGTTACCAAATTTACAGACCAACGCTTTAATCCAATGGGCAATTGTCTCGTTAGGATTAAGGCTCCAAGTTCTCCACACAGAATTATCCCGTGAAGTGAACTTGAAGCTTTAAACCTAACCTACCTGCTGATTAGTGCTGCTGCTGATTGATTGCATTCACTGAAGCTTCTTTTTTCTTACAGCTGCTGCTGTTGAAGAATTGCTGTTATTTCTCTTTTTTTCTTTATTAGCGGCTCTCATATCGTATTTATTTCTATGCTATTAAAGCGGTCCTCGTAGCCTAACATATGCGCTGAATCTTTCGGGCATCTAACTCTCCAGTATTCTTCCTTGTTCGGTATTTTCAATTTATTCCATCCCACAAGGGCTGATGACTACCCTGTAAATAACGTAAGTATTAATAGCTCCTCATCCCAGAACTTCAGACAGAAACAACAAGAAATTGTCTTAATATATCAGAAACGGTATGTCAGTCATTGAAATTACTCAGGAGTCAATGTTCAGCCCCCCCCCCCAAAAAAAAAGAAAAAAGAAGGAAAAAAAAAAAAAGAAAAAAGAAGGAAAAAAAAAAAAGAAAAAAGAAGGAAAAAAAGAAGGAAAAAAAGAAGGAAAAAACAGAAAAAAGAGAACAGGATTTCAAATGTTGTTTTTTCTCGCTTGAACGATTGACGTACTCGGCAGATCTTAGTAAATGACAGAAGAATTCAAAAAATATTAGCAAAGAAAAAGGAGGGGGAGAAATTAGTTGATCAACAATAAAAAGGATTGGGAAGAGGAAAAGGAAGAGAGCTAATTGAGAGGAGGAGGGGGAGGAGGAGGAGGAGGAGGAGGAGGAGGAGGAGAGGTTGAGAACAAAGAGGACGGGGAGAAAGATTTTATGTGAAGAGGCAAATATGAAGATGGTGGAAGGGGGGGAAGGCGAAGGAAAAAGAACGGGATAGAATAAGAATGGTAGGTAGTCATAGTGGATGAGGAGTGGGAAGAAAGGTTTAGGAGAAAAGAGTAATAGGGAAAATGAAATGAAGAGTGGGAATTGATGATAGGATGAGGGGGAGAAAGATGAAAATATGTTGATATGAAGACGGCGTGGGGTGGGGGGTGGGGGCGTTGACGAGCGAAAAAAGAACAGAGAGAATAAGAATGAAATATAGGGACGAGACAGAAGATGAGAAGGAGTGGAGTGAAAAGAGTAAGAGGAGCAGAGAAGTGAAGAGTGGGAATTGATGGATGAAAAGGAGGAAATAAGAACGACAGGAAGACAAAGAGGAAAAAGCGAAAGGATGGGTGAGTAACAATGACAGTGGAAGGACTTCCCAGAGGCGGTGAAGGAGGGAGAAGCGAGTGGAGCATAAAAGAAAAAAGCTGATTAATAGGAAGAGTGACAATTGATTTGGTTGAAAACAAAGAGAGAATAAGCGCGTACCCGGAAGTGGAGGAAGGATTTATGAGAAAGACAGACGACAGTAGATGCCGACAGGAAGACGAAATGAAAATAGACGACGTAAAAAAAAAAAAAAAAAACAGTACGGGGCGGGGAGAATAAAAATGGGAGAGAGGGATAAAGAAGAGAAGCATTAAGAGAGAGAGAGAGAGAGCGAGAAGAAAGGTTTAGGAGAAAGTGAAGGAAAAAGAATAAGAAGAGTTGTGGTGTGAATAGACCAAGATGATGAGGTGGGAGGAGAGATAAAATAGAAAAAAAGAAGCTATAAGAAGAGAAGGGTGATGGATAAACGATGTAGAAGAAGAGAGGGATGAAGTGGCGGAGGAGGAATGAGAGAGAAAGATAGAAAGAGAAGAGGAGGCTGTTTTCCATATAATCTCGTCTTACACAAAAGTGAAGCAATGAAAGCAAATAGCAAAGATCGGAAGCGTTTGAATAGCGTAATTAGGTGTTATTCAATCAGATTCTAATGTTTCGTGTGAAGTTTCGTCGCATTCGGATTTTATTTTGTCCATCGTTTTTGTTTTTGCCATCTTCTATTCGATGAGCTTTCGCCATTTTCTTTTATCGGAGCGAATTGCGTGTAAAGAGGTTGAATTTCGCAAAACGTCAGTCTCTGAACGAAAAATGGAATGCGTACAAGACTTTGATGAGCATTTCAACTGCTGGTCGCTTGGATTTGAGCGGCTTTCACTTCTGCAGTGCGCACGTGCGTGCATGTGAACTAGTTGAAAACCGTTGCTTCGTTGGGCACCAGGGCGAAGTCATGAAGCTTCAATTTCTGAAAATTCTGTTTCCAGCGATATAAAGAGAAAAATTGACCGAATGTTGTCCTTAGATCAACTTTTCATAAATCGTAACAAAAAAAAAAACAAAAAAACATTTGTTTATTTTTCCTGAGATGAAATGTTTTTCTATCATTTTTTTACTTTTAAAATTAAAAAAATTAATTTCATCACACGCAAGGCGATAAAGCCACGCAAAGGGTTACTGAGTGTTACAGAATATGAGAAAGAAAAAAAAAAACGTTAATAAGGAGAGAGAACAATAAAAGAACAGGAATTAAGAAGACAGAAGATAACAATTGACACTTCATATAAATTTTTGAAGATTAAATTTGACTGGCAAGCAAAAAGCCGGAAGAGAATTCCACAAGTGAAACTGTTAGCATAGAACTTACAGTTAAATCTAGCCATTTTAATTGTAAAATGATCAGCCGTTGGCGTCAATCTAGTACTGTGCTTAAATTTATAAAGTCCAAGTTCCACAGAGGAAAGTTCATCAGAACAATTACTACGAAAGTATTTATAGAAAAGGCACAGGGAAGCTACGTTAGGGCGGTTGGAAAGTGACTGAAGCCGAGATGCCAGGTCAGAGCCAATAACATTTCAGATTCTTCTTTGGAATTTATCAAGAATCTGTAAATACGTAACACAAAAAGAAGAGACTACAATGTTATTGGTCCTGACCTGGCATCTCAGGTTCAGTCACTTTGTTACTGCCGTAGCGTATCCTATATATATTTTTAGATGATTATCTTAATCTACTTAGCTCTTAGCACAAACACATATATGTATATACATATAAGATGATAAGATATAGTGGACAACGATTTTAGAGTAGGCGCCCTTCAGGATGGAAGGAGAAATGAACCCAAATGTGAAAAAAAAAGAAGCTTTGTCTCTCAATCCAGTCTGAGGACGCCTATTCTAAGAGGCGAAACGCGTAGCTGAATACTTTCCCATTTTTCCCCATTTCCACTTTAATCCAGTTATTATTCTACATCCGTCTATCACCCATACACGTTTTCATAATGTTGGTCTAATATAGCTTCGATTTCGATAAGGAAGTGCGTTCACAGACAAATCCATAAATCATTATGTTAGATACACCGCCACTCGCCTGTCAAGATGGCTGACCCTAAAACTATCTAACCAGAGCTCCATACGGGCATACTTAAACCAGCATGGAATTGTACCAACCTTGATACGCAGCATACTTGTCGAGAGCATAAGTGTGATACCTCCAACTGTAAAAAGCTATTAAAAATTAATTAAAAGCTCATTATAAAACAGAAGAAACTCCCGCCCACAAAAAAACAACTTTTAATAACATCACTTAGGAACACGGCCACAATGTCCTAGCCATGTTCGGGAAAACGATGAATTGGGATCACGAATGTTTCGGTGGTGCAGAAATGCTTTGAGCGTGTTTAATTTTCATTCTCTTTTATGTTCATATATTCATGTTCTTTAAATAGTGGTATAACTAAAATTCCTGAAAACGACTAATAGATTAGTGGATAGTGCTCAGAACCAACAAATATTTGGTCAGTTTCTACAATCAGTAAAACAAAAGAAAACACTTGTTCGCATACAAAATATAAAAAATGTTTAATAAAAATGTATTAAAAACATGTATTAAAAAGGGATTTCTGAGCACATACACACGCACGCACGCGCGCTCTCACACACACACACACGCATATATATATATACAGTGTAACCCGGATATAAGAGACCCGGATATAAGAGAAACCCGGATATAAAAGAGATTTTCTCTGGTCCCAAATTAGAGCCTGTGCTAATGTATATATAATAGACCAAACCCGGATATAAGAGACTTCTTATCCGGTCCCGACAACTCTCTTATATCCGGGTTACACTGTATATATATTTTTGTCATCCACAGACAGACTGTTTCGCTGTTTCACAGCTCATCAGTGTGGCTAGACGTCCGGTTGCCTCTAGCTAGGATCGAAACCCGACTGAATTTGCATCGCTAAAGATGCTGGTAAAATGGTCGTTTCCCTGTACTAATTCTAGAATCTTCTACCTTTACAAGAGCCAGATCGGGCCGAAAATGGAGTACTGCTGCCATATACGGGCGGGAGTTTTGCCCAGTCTTCACTTTCCTTTCTCGATAGAGTCCGAAAGCGGCTAATTATTTTCCACTCTGTAACACCTTTTTTCATAGACGAGATGTCGCAAGCCTCTCGCTGTTCTATCGCTATTTCCATGGATAGTGTTCCGATTAACTACACTCCTTCGTTCCACTAATCCTACCCTTGACGGCTAAGACATGCCATGCCACGCACATTGTAACGTACCACCCCCATTCCCTTCATATTCCCCAGGTGAGATGTAAGCTCCACTTAAACAGCTTCTTCCCACAAACCGCTTCATTGTAGAACCGACTCCAAAGAGGTCGATTACTCGATCACTACAATCTTAACCTCTTCAAGACCACGGTTAACCGTTATCTTCCAGACATACACGCATAAACTGTGCCTCTTATTCTGTAACATCCTACCTCGAGTGGCTGTTGGGTCTTGTATCGGATGAACATCATTGTAAAAAATATATATATATATATATCAATTGCCGTTAATCGTCTGAATTTTACATTACTTGTATCGTTATAGAAACTGGATTTTGACTCATTTCAACTCAGTTTTTACTCATTTTTAAAATTTTATGCATTCCACATTTTTTCAATATTAATTTAATAAGAACAGACAATAAACGGAAATAGTTCGGTCGTATATTAATAATAAGGGACTCAAAGATGACAGCACAGTCTATGAATCTGCCTCAAAGTAAATTTATATTCGTTATTTATTAGAACGGCGTTTTCAGTGTCAAAATTGGGATCACGAATGTTTCGGTGGCACAGAAATGCTTTGAGCGTGTTTAATTTTAATTCTCTTTTATGTTCATATATTCTGTTCTTTAAATCTCGGGATGTTTCATTGGTGCATTTTTTTGGGGCGGGGGGCATTGTAACTGTATTCTATTGAGTTGACTCTTGCTTCTAGTGTAAAATTAACTGTCGTTTTTACATGGATTAATATTTAATAATTGAAAAAAGAAATACATAGGAGAAACATCGATGACATTAAATAAAATATTATATATACGAAACAAGACACTCAGTTAATTAGTTGCTGACCATTTGACGATAACTTCTATTTAAAAAAAACTACTTTAATTAAAGACTATATACCCAAACACATTAAAAACAAATTAAATTTAAAAATTTAAAATTTCAGCGTCCATTCTTCTTCGTACGCATGCGTAGCTACATCAACGTAAACATCACTTTAGTTCAATAAAGCACTAAGGGACAAAACGCGTCATGCGAAAAATTTAATTTCCCTTGCACACACACAATATATATATATATATATATATATATATATATATATATATATATATATATATATATATATATATATATATATATATATATATATATATATATATATTGTATAGGTGAAGCAGATCATTATTCAAACATATATTGTTAAATATAACAAACAATGAATGTCTATTATGTTTGATCATGAGCCGTTCCAATCTTCGTATAGTGGCTTTATTTTCAGCAGAAAATAAAGACAAAAACTCTCCAACATTTGTATATTTTTATTATGCTGTTCAACGATCTAAATTTTCTGCTGACATATCCATATAATCACTCTGATGATGGCTCATGAGAGATGAAAGCTTGTCTTTATTTTCTCTCGAAACTAAAGCCACTATATATATATATATATATATATATATATATATATATATTATGGGATGGACAAAGTCCGACAATTATTATAAGACGTTTTTTATGTTTATACGTTCTTTTTATTAGATACAAATATTTAGGTAAATGCTATGTTTATAATAAACAGTATTAACGACATTTACCAGCCTGAATGTTCGAGAAATTTTCATAGAAAATATACGACCTCCGACAGGAATCGAACCTGTATCCTATACAGAACCGTCATAAAGCCTGACGTGCTTTACCGACCTTGCTAACCGAAACGTTCCTCTGTGGCTCAATCGGTAAAACACGTCAAGCTATATGACGATTCCGTATAGGATACAGGTTCGATTCCTGTCGGAGGTCGTATATTTTCTATGAAAATTTCTCGGACATTCAGGCTGGTAAATGTCGTTAATACTGTTTATTATAAACAGAGCATTTACTTAAATATTTGTATCTATAAAAAGAACGTATAAACATAAAAAATATTTATATATATATATTCCCTCGAAAACTGTAGACAATATAAACATTTCATAAACGGGACGTTCTACTCAGTTACGGGTATCCAATAAAAAGGTTGGACGTAGGTTCGAATTCTGTCAGAATGCCCATATTTTTCTTTAAATAAAATTTCTCGAATATTCAGGCCGGTAGACGAACATAATGAAATATATTGTTTATTAAATAAAGGGAACGTATACTTAAATATGAATTTCCACTAAAAGTAACGTTTAAAGTGAAATATATATGTAAATATAGGAAAATCTGTAAAAAAAAATGATGTTGAAATGTTTCGTCGATCAAACAGCGTCACTAGGAAAATGGATTTTATTATTTGAAAAAATTTAAAGAGTAGTCTCCCTTGTCTTTTCGACGACTCGGCGCGAATTACACCTCATGAATTACGATCGACAGTAATTTCTTGCTAGAACAGGAAGATGTTACATTTGAGAAAATAATCTGGAGAGTTAACCCGACAGAAAACAGATATTTCCCCAGGGAGTGAAAGAAGATTAATTTTGCCCAGACTTTATTCAAAAGAACAGAAATACATATAAAGTCAAACAAACTTATTCCATTTAATAATCAACGAATGCGGCAAACTCTTAAAGTGTACACATCATATATTTGGATGATGGAAAGATGTCATCTTTTAAACAATTTTAGGGAAATCTTAGAAGTGTCTTTGTAACCAGTTAAATGTACATTTTAATCAATTCACCTCAAGCAAGGTGATAATGCCACTAAGATGCTACTGACAGTGAAAGAGAATGAAAAGAATTTAGAAGGAACCGTAAACACAGTCCTAAATAGGGAACAAGGCATATACCTCTACTCCTGTTCAAAAGACCTGGGAAGAGTGTAAACCGGGCGATAATCGAATCTATCTACTCCTAGTGAGAAAAAATAAATAGTAAATAAAATTTCAGAGTCTAGGCAGTGATGTATAACGTTGAAATAGATTTTAGTAGAAACCGGAAACCCAATCCTAATAGGGAACTCTACTCCTATTCAAAAGACCGGGGAGGAGTGTGAACCTCCTTTACCTTTTAGGCCTTAGGAAAAAAGTCAGAAACTAAGCAAATATATTTCACATTAACTTATGTAATGGAAGATAGCATAACGAATTCTTTGTTTTTTTCTTCATGTTTGACACAAAAATGATCAGTTCTGGGCAAGATTATGGCGATAAAGACGGATTTATTAAAAGAGTCCCAAATTAAGAAAATCCAGAACAACCTTCGTTTCCTCCGAAAATCAACTGATAAAACCTCCTTTTTCTGTGTTTTGTAGAATTCGAAAGAAAATTCATTGCAAACTGTTGTTGCACAATATTAAAATGAGCGACTGGTTCGTTTGAATGACACGTTGAAAAATAAACTACATTTTCTGACTACGGAAGATGGTCGTTGATTTAGCTGAAACAACGGCGCCTGCCCTCAAATTGCAAATGAGTCACTGTAGACGTTCATGCCGTTGAAATGGGAAATTCTAAGGCGGAATTTGACCATCTTTATAAGGTTAGAAGTAATGATGGCAAGAGCTTAATCGATTTTCAGTTGACCCTCAAAACAAAATCTGTTACGATAAATGCAAGGCAGCTTTTGTCAATTTATAAGGAAAATAAATTCTTAAAGGATCACTATGAAAGAAATAGATCCAATTCTCAACCAACAAGTACATTTAGAAAAAAAACAGGATGTAAAGACACGGGGGTTCAAGTGTTAATTAAAAAAAACATGGGAGCAAAATAACTTATTTCTTCTTTTATGTACCACGATCCCTTTAGAGAGTGCGCAATCATGGCTCTCCACGTTTTCCTGCCCCTTGTAGCTCTTAATAGGTTGTCTTTTTGTTATTTCTCCCAAACCCTCTTCTGCTATCCATTTACTGAAGCTCAAGTTTTTACGCGCTGCTTTCCTTTGTCCCTCTTTCCCTCAGTCTGCCCTCTGAGTATCAGATTTTCCAAGCCCTCCTTCCTCATTACGCGTCCCAGAAAATTTAACTGTCTCTTCCCGATATTATGTATAAGTTTTCTCTTTATTTATATTTTCGCCAAAATCTCGTCGTTGCTCAAATGTTCGGTCCATGGTATTCTCAGCCTCTTTCTGTAGAGCCACATTTTTGTTATTTGAGTCTCTACTTCATCTTTGCGAAGATTGTCCAGCATTCGCGGCCATACAGGAGGATAGATATTACGTAACAGTTCAGTACCTTTTTCTGTTTTTCTAACGAAATTTTTGTCTTTTAATACTGTGCCTTGTTTTTGGAATGCATCTTTGGCCATCCCTGTGCGTCTTCGGATTTCGGTATCGCACTTCCCGTCATTTTTGTAGTTGTTGAATTTTAGTATCCCCGATTTGTAATTTGCACTTTGGGCTCATCATTTTGCTGACAACCATGCACTCTGTCTTTTTGTAGTTTATTACTCAGAAGTAAGAATGACAATATTTTTATCCTGCGACCCGTAGGGTCGTAGGGGCACTATGTGTACTGCAGCCACAGTAGAAGAGGTGTTTCTTGGGCAAAACAGCCTGACGGAGCCCAACCCTCTCCAGACCGGTTTTGAATTCAGAGTTAAAAAATGACAATATAGATAAACAAAAAACCCATCAGTTACTGAAGAGTGATGGACTAAAAAATGGGATTGGTGGTATTTATTATGGTGGCAGTGGACCAAAGCCTATTCCCTAGGAAGTCCTTGGCAGACATAATAACAAATGGTGAAAAACATGTTGAGACTATTAACCACTTGTCCAATCCTGATACTGAAAGAACACACAGATCGATATGATAAAACTGAGCAGTCAATCTTTATTGGAAGATATGTCAATATGATAGTATGACAAAACTTTACAATTCATACTGACAAACCTATAAAAGATAATAGAGTAGATATCGTGATTAAAGACTACAAACCAAAATGTCTTCTCTAGACATGACAGTGCCATCAAATAAAAATATATCTGTTAAAATATATGAAAAATAAGTAAATATAATACATTGAGTCAATAGTGTTGTGGTCCAGGTTAGGATCAAGGAAGAACAACACGAACACAAGAGTAGAAATAACGAAGATATATTACACGGAATAATAATACAAGATGTGGAAGGTGTTAGTATGACTGTCAGTCTGGTTTGGAGTGAACTACTATAGGCTCGACTCGATTCGTCTCTCTCTCTTGAGAGGCGTAGTATACATAGTGTTAGGAAAAGTTCATTCTGTAGTTATAGCTAAGGACCCATAACAAATAGCTTCGTCCACCGCAAGGAGAGTTGGCTCCCTGAGCCGCGCCAGGAATTTTTTCTCGCTGGAGTCGATCCTTCAAATCTATAAATTAACCATTCGCCTTTGCATGGAGTATTGCTGCCATATATGGTCTAGAGCCCCTTTTGTTTGTCTCAAGGTTCTTGATAAAATCCAGAGACGGATATGCAATGTAATTGGCACTGATCTGGCATTTTGTATGCAGTCGCTTCCTCACTGACGTGCCGTCGCCTCCCCCTGTTTTTTTTTACAAATACTTTCATGGTAACTGCTCCTATAAGCTGCTTTCGCTGGTTCCCAGACTTCATGAATTTAAGCGTTCTACTAGGCTAGCATCTCGTTCTCGCCGTTTCACTGCCGAAACTGTTAAATGTAGCCGTCTCTTCTACTCAAATAGCTTCATGTCTCGCATTTTCTTCCCTGTTTCCCTGATAGCTATAATCTCCAACTATTCAAATGTAATGTCAACCGACGTCTCCAGATGCCTTGATCTATCTCCTATCCTTCTCCTCATCCTTCCTCTATCACTTCTATTTGCTATTTCCATCTCTCTGTAATCCCTTGCGTGCTAGTGGCTTCCCGCCTTGCTTGGGGTGAAATGCTTAAAAAAAATATAAATTAAAAATTTTTGTTTAGCGGCATATCAACTACTTGTGGGTCATTTAAATACCGAAATTTAAAAACGGATTGCTGGTAATTTTTCTCCCAAAATGTATCACCGGTATGTTTACTATGAAAATGTATATTTATACTTTCATAGTGATTTGATCCCAGTTTGGGGGTTAACTATTTGCCCAGAGTTGGGACCCTAACAGGCGATACCGCCCTTTATTAGGGTGGATCTGGGAACAACAGCAATTAAGAGGCGGTTCCACGCTCCTCAAAACCTTCAATCTCCCTATCAGAAGTCTTGCTGCCACATGTAGTTTATCGTCATACCCAGGACGGATTTTTAAATTGAAATTAAAAAGGTGCGCTATCTTAAAATTGCTGTTATATTTATATTAGTTAGAGCGCTTGGAACGATAAAAAAGCTACAGATGAGAACGTTAACCAGGTCTCTGGTTACTCTTATTTATAAGAGATTAAATAAAAAACGATACACTGCGTGTAATTGCTCATATACTCAGGACAATTTTTGGGCCCACTACATGAAATGATGATACACCTTTATTTTATCAAGAAATTAAGATTGTTTAGCAGTATGCTTTTATTATTAGTGTCTGTGGACATTGAGGAATGGTTCACTATTTACATTATTCGGACTATTGTTCTCATATTTGTCGTCATGTATATCACAACGTTTCGGCCGTTGTACGCTCAGGTGGTTTGAATGTCGAACTGAAACCTTTATTTCGCTCACTGGGGTAGACTGTTCTAGTTCCATGTGCCATCAGTTATCTCCTGTTAATTCTCTTCTGAAAGTTCTCCACTGCCTTAACCAGGTATTGAACTCACACTCTTTGGGTCCTGTCCTTATCCACTGTGCCATGTGTCCTTAAGGACATCTGTGTATGAATTTCTGGGTATTATAAACCTAATGTCTTCATCAAACATTTTTACCAGAGCTCATATTGCAATTTTTGTTGTTATTATCGCTTTTCTCTGGCACTCCTTATTACTGGTTCCCATATTGTATTCATTTCTATGCTTGGTCGGCCCAGGAGATTTTTGTGGCCTAGCATATGTGCTGATTCCTTAAGTTTACGAATTTTCCAATGATCTTCTTTGTCTATAAACAACCACCTGAAGAAGTCCGGAGCGTACAACGGCCGAAACGTTGTGATAAACATGACGACAAAGATGAGGACAATAGTCCGAATAATGTAAATAGTGTACATAATACCTCATTTTAGAAATATAGACAGATACGGAAAATAAGTTGTTGCGTTTTTTGGTTGGTTGTTTTCGTTTAGCAGCATATCAACCTCTGCGAGTTATTTAATGTCGAAATTTTATTATTTATTTATTATTTTTATTTATTATTATTTTATTTATTATTATTAACTAACTCATAGCTGGGGGGAAAAGAGATGGATCCATACTTTTCCCAAGGGTATTTGCGCGTAAATGATTATAACGAACCCGACTGGAACTGGAACTCGAAACTCCAATTAACAATTCCAAGCTATTATTCATTACACCACCAAGCTTACAGCACCTGGTATTCCTGAGCGGTCACCCATCTAGGTACTGAACATGCTCGAAGTTGCTTAACTTTGGTGATAGTAAGGGGACCGATCCTGCCTTCTTCAGGTGGTTGGAATGTCGAACTGAACCCTTTATTACACTCGCTGGGGTAGACTGTTCTAGTTCCACGTGTCATGTCTGATGGATGTCAGTTATCAGTTATCTCCTGTTAATTCACCTCTCCAAGTTCTCCACTGCCTTAACCGGGTATTGAACTCACACTCTTTGGGTCCTGTCACTGCATCTAACTAACGCCTTTATCTACTGTTATTAATATTAACAGGAGATAACTGACATCCATTAAAAAATGGCACGTGGAACTAGAACAGTCTACCCCAGCGAGCGTAATAAAGGGTTTTGCTCGACATTTCAACCACCTGAAGGAGGCCGGAGCGTACAACGGCCGAAACGTTGTGATAAATACGGCAACAATGATGAGGATGCTAGTCTGAACAATGTAAATAGTGTACATAATAGCTCATCTCAGAAATATAGACAGATACTGAAGGGGACCGATGTTTCAACGTGATATGGCCGTAAGCTGTGTTGCGTTTTCGTATGTGCCATGTAAGAGAAGATATACCGCTTTAAGCACGTTGAAGTTGAAAAAAGGTCATGCAAAACTATTGAGCCAGTGAAAGATTTAAGATGATATAGTCACGATACTATGCCAATTTCTAACTAAGAGTTCTTCCATCTTATTAATATGAGTGTAAGATGCCTTAGCAAGTCACTGTAGTTGAATGTTAGCTAGCATTTTTTACACTAAAATAATGGCTAAAATTTCCGTTGAACCAAAGATGAAGGTTGTGACTTTGAAGGAGAAGGTGACACTATAGCCAGACGAATGGGAATTTCCAGAAATAATATTAAAACCATCCAAAAGACGTTTGCTAATTATGGAAGTATTTTAAATGCAAAGAAAACCGGAATACTTAAAAAAAAGTTTGACAAGAGAGATGAAAGAAAGATTGTGAGAGTCTCGGCAGGCAATCCCAAATTAACAGCTAAACAAGTGAGATTTGAATGCGGTGTTAAGAGTGAGATTTTAGTTGATACCATATTTAGAAGGATACAGACAAGAACGTTAATAAGAACTCTGGTCGCTCCTGTTTATAAGAGATTAAAAAAAGTGACACTGTGTGTCAATTGATCTTATACTCAGAAGACTATTAATAATATACAGAAAATATGAAGAATCTGTACGTTTAGTATCACTTCAAATCAGAATGTGTAGAAGCAGAATGCATACTTTTACAACCTTCTCTTACACTTGGTTCCGAGTAATGACCCGGTAACAGATTGGGGTTCTACAGAAGGATGCTGAGAATACCATGGACCGAACAAGATAATGGAAACAAAAAAGACGCACATACTTAGACTCGAAAAAGAAAAAATTGAAAATTTTAGAACACGTGCTTAGGAAAGAGGGTTTGGAGAATTTGGCACTCACAGGACATACTGAAGCCAAGTGAGATCGCAGGAAGCAACGAGTAACCTACCTAATGAGCGTGTGTAAGTGGATGGCAGAACAGGGAAAGGGAAGGATAGTGAAAAGAGAAAGTTTATAAGAGATAGGAAGTTGTGGAGGGCCATAATTGTCTACGTCTATTAGGGACAGAAGAAGAAGAAGAAGAAGAAGAAGAAGAAGAAGAAGAAGAAGGGATTGTACTAAGTAGAAAGTGAAAGAATAACCATTTATATAAAAGTAAAGATAGATGAGAAACAAGTCAATCGTAATTAAGCGATGAACAGAGCGGAAAGAGTAATATACATGGATTTGTTTATTTATCTTCGTTGTTACAGTGTTTCGACCATTATGTATTCCGGCCTTGTTCAGGTATTCATCGCAGTTTGAGCCCCTTTTTCAATTCCCGAGATTGTACCTATTTCGTTGTCTATACTAAAAATATCTCGTATCAGTTAATTTTATCTCATTAAGTCATCATTGTGAACCATGGACTTTTGGGATCGGTTCAGGACTGAAAACATGACGGCCAGATAGACAACTCAAACAAAAATTATAGCGGAGTCTCTTAATCGTATAATAAAAAAATGCAGAAAAAAAACAAAAAACAAAACTGCGAAATAGGTATTACTGAATGTGGATTATGATCCAGTAAAAACTGTGCAGGGTTGGCCATACAAACCGATACTGTATTTAAAAATCAGAATCTGTTTGAGAGAATAATAAAAAATATTGTTATTTGAGACTGAAATGGACTCACGTCAGAAGACTGGATCTTGTTATCATAAATAAAGAGAAGAAAACATGCCACATCGTGGATCTCCATTTTCCAGCAAATTAAAGAATGAAATTTAAAGAAAGTGTGGTTAGTTTTCCGGTTAGCGGGCAAGCTGCAAGATGGCAGTAGGACAGCAGTAGGATTCAAGATGGTGGCTATATATCGTAATTTTTTCTTTCACGAAAATTTCAATTATATTTCCTAAACTTATCTGTAATCCTCAAAGTCATCTTTTGTTTTCAGCTTTTGTTGAACCCAGTTTTTAATATTCCCAAAACGTTTTGGAATTTATCGTCTTCATATTAGATCTACATTTTTGGAATATATATTCTAAGAAATAGTCTTTGTGAAATTCTTTCTCGGTCCGTTGTTTTGGCAGCAACATCTTAATTATGGGCGCGAAAGCAGAAGCGGGTCCATCTTCTTCAACCAAGAACAAATGCCTCTTGCCTTGTCTTTCTATGCCTCTTAAATCGCAGCAAATCAAACGCCACTTCATTTGTTTGCTAGTAATCCAGTTGCATTTTCTTTTTGCGGAATCTTGTTTCGTCTATCTCGCCAACTACACCTCCTCTCCTAATTATCTCACTTGAATCCTACCATTTTTCTAGCGGTCACTTTGCAGCGTGCCCGGTAAACGGAACACAAGTCGGAAGTGAAAAACTGGACAGATAATTTGGGTCTTGAAAAAAAACTGACAAAAATTGTGGAACATGTCGGTGAAAGTTGTGACCGTTGTTATTAGAGCGCTTGGAATGGTTCTGAAGGAGCTAACAAAAAAAAAAAAAAAAGCTGAGAAAAAAAAAAATGGAAATTCGAGAAACCGGGAATCCATAAGAGTTGGTGCTCTTGGAAGCGCGCCAAAAACGCAAGGATCGTGACTGAATGAACTGAACATTTCGTGAAGAATCAGGATCGTCCATAATTCAGCTAGGATCAATAAAGATACTAACATATGGTAATTTTCTAAGCGTAGCTTGAACGTGGCACAAGGCCGAATATTTGGAGCACCCAGTGAGAATCAAAATCACTATTCAGTCGTAATTGATCTAGCGAGACAAGCTTGACAACGTCGAAGTGCTCAAGTAATTTAGTAAGCGTAGCTTATATGTTGCACAAGGACGAAAGCGTGGAGCACCCAGTGAGTATCAAACTCACTAATCAGTCGTAATTGATCTAGTGAAACAAGCTTGCTAACCATTTCACCACGAAGGCAGTCCTTTCAGGATACTAAATTTTTTTTTTGAGTTTACAAAAGACTTACTATCAATAACTTTTCCAGTATTGAACATACAAATTCTTGAAATATATTGCGAAAAACATCTCTTAGCAGAAGTAATGCTGTTAAGATATTTATATGAAAAAAGAAATAAAAACAAAATGAGCCAAAATAAAAAAAATCAAACAATAAATAAAGAATTAAGAAACTCAATTTTTGGGGCTAACTCTGTAAATCACCCCACGTGACTGACAATCTTTTTTCTGATACTCGTAATTGCAAACTTGTAAACTGGTTTCTTAAAAGTGTTGTTAAATCTGTTAAAATCGAAAGAAGTTTGGCATTTTTGAAAGAGATGTAATTTCCATTTTGGGGAATTGGTTGTATTGACAAAGGCGTCATCATAAATGTTGATCATATAAGGCAGTTAGAAATATCACGTTGAAACACCGATTCTCGTACGATCACTGAATTAAAGCAACGTCGAGCCTGGTCAGTACCTAGATGGGTGACCGTTTGGGAATACCAAGTTCAAATTTCAGTCAGGTTAGTAATATTCACTTACGCGCAAATATCCTTGGGAAAGATATGACTCCACCTCTTCTCATCCTCCAGCTATGGGTTAATTAGTAGGACTTGTATTAGTAAATCAATAATATCTCCAAAAAATTCTCATAATCTAGAAATATTTTCTGGCTTTAAATAACCTGAAAAAGCTTGATAACGCTCAAGAAACAAATCAATAAAAAAGACAAAAAAAGGGAAAAGACGCGTATGCCCCCCCCCCCAAGCTGAGCACCATGAAATAAAAGTAATATTATACCTGTGGTGGAATTGTCCCGATATTAATTATTTAGAGTTCTTAAAATGCAGTGAAATACTAAATGCACATTTGTACATCCAGAAGCTGCAACATGATTATCACAATACAAACTGTCTCAGGTGAATCAATAGAATCTGTCGAATCTTTTACATACCTAGGAAGCGAAATAAACTCTACTGAAAGGGATGTGAAAATTCGCATAGCTAAAGCCTGGGTTGCCTTGAGTAAAATGGTTGTAATCTGGAAATCTGATCTAAATGACAACCTCAAACGGAGATCCTTTCGAGCCACTGTAGAGGTGATTTTAATGTATCGTGCCACTGTTTGGATATTAACAAACTCTAGAGTCTAAGCTTGATGGAACCTACACTCGGAGGCTGGGAGCTATACTTAACATCTCTTGGAAATAACATCCAACTAAATCACAGCTCTACGGACACATCTCAGATATTTCTACAATCTTACGCGAACGCAGAATGTGCTTTGCAGGACACTGCTGGCGAGTAAAACAAGAACTCACGTGTGATCTACTGCTTTGGACACCTAGCCATGGAACAAGACAGGTTGGTCGCTCTGCAACCACCTACATTGAACAGCTATGTAGACATAGAATGCAACCCTAATGACATTGACCTTAATGAAGGACCGTAATATTTGGCGTTATAGACTCGTGAAATCCGAGCTAGCTCGACGGAATAATAGAACCCTTCCCCCATAATTGCGCTCGTCAATACAAAAATTGTTTTTGTTTGTTTAGCGGCATATCAACACATATGGGTCGGATTTTTTTTTAACTTGAGAGATTATCTAGCCTTTCATGCTAACACGGAATTTAATTAAAATTAAAACCTTTGTCTCAGACATTGTCTCGTCCAAATATAAATATTGACGATTGCACACGATTGCCGAAATTTAACTTTCTTGGCAGCATTAGTAATTTTCTTTAAAAAAATATATTGCTGCTGATATTTTGTCAAAAATGTATTGCCTGTAAATTTTATTTATCTTATCTTTTTTTTACAAAAATGTATTGCTGGTAATTTTTTTTTTTCAAAAATTTATTGTTGGTAATTTTTTTAATATGAAAATGCATTGCTGTTATTTTCATAATGAACATATTTTTTTTTTTATACTTTCATAATGTCTGAGCCAAATTTGGGGGTTATCTATTTGTCCATACCTGGGATCCTAACAGGGGCTACCATCACGGATCAGATTGGACCTAGGAACAACAGCAATTAAGAGGTGGTTCTACGTTCCTAAAGACTTCCAATCTTCCGATCAGAGGCCTTGCCGCTGGATGTAGTTTATCGTCACCCCAGGGCGACAATAGGAAAATAATAGGATTCATGATGGCGACTGTTTAATGTCAGCATAATTCTTTCTTTACGGAAAATTTAAATAAATTTCCTAAACTTATTTTATTCACAGAAAAATGCTTACCTCTTACCTTTAACTATATGTTCTACTCCATGAAACGCAAGGCAGCACATAGCAAGAAATATCACACACACACACACACACACACACACACACACACACACACACACACACACACACACACACACACACACACACACACAAATTGCGGACAGTGTTGATTTGTTCAACCTTACCCCCTATATTTACCTGATTTTGAATCTAACGATTATTACCTTTTTATTTTTTCGATCGCTGTCAAACGCTTTCATGGGGGAAAAAAATTTTCCCTAATGTAAACCAGATTCAAGAGTTCGTTGAAAATTTTTCACTTCAAAACCCGCGAGATTTGAGCGGTTCGGCGTTATGTAAAGGTTAGCAAGCTTTAGTATCTGTCTATGTTTCTGAGACGAGGTATTATGTACACTATTTACATTATTCGAACTATTGTCCTCATCTTTGTCACCATATTTATTACAACGTTTCGGCCGTTGTACGCTCCGGCCTTCCCCTCTCCAAGTTCTCCACTGCCATAACCGGATATTGAACTCACACTCTTTGAGTCCTGTCACTGGATCTAACCAGCGCCTTTATCCACTGTACCATGTGTCCTTGAGGACACATAGCACAGTGGATAAAGAGAATTTGGAGAGGGGAATTAACAGGAGATAACTGATAACTGACATCCATTAAATATGGCACGTGGAACTAGAACAGTCTACCCCAGTGAGCGAAATAAAGGGTTCAGTTCGACATTCCAACCACCTGAAGAAAGACGGAGCGTACAGCGGCCGAAACGTTGTAATAAACATGGCGACAAAGATGAGGACAATAGTCCGAATAATGTAAATAGTGTTAGCAAGCTTGTCTCGCTAGATCAATTGCGAGTGAGTTCGATCCTCGTTTTGTGCTCCATGCTTTCATCCTTGTGCCACAAGTAAGCTCCCCTTACTAAAACTTGCGGGATTTTATTCGAAAGGTATCGAGGAGGTGCCTGGAAAGTGGCAACAGGCCATTGCAAAATATTGCCGAATATATATTTGCATAAAATATAATTGTACTTTCAATTTTGAAGTTTATTCTTCAAAATCTAAAGTGCAATTGCATTTTATGCTTTGTGGAAACAATTTACACGTTTGTCCTCGATTGGCTTAGAAGAGCGAGGATCGAAAACCGGTTCACCTCTTTTTTATCATTTTCTTTTTATTGTTCTTATTGTTTCGATTCAAATCTTTACGGTGATTGGCAACCAAAAATGGAAATTATTTATGACTAGAACCTAACAGAAACCTGGTGTGCAATCGTCAATATTTATATTTGGACGAGACAATGTCTGAGACAAAGGTTTTAATTTTAATTAAATTCCGTGTTAGCATGAAAGGCTAGATAATCTCTCAAGTTAAAAAAAAATCCGACGACGTCCCTGGAGGAAAAAAAGTTTTCTTTTAAAGCGCAGGATATCTGTTAAGATGAGAGCAAATCTGAGAAAGACAACCCTGACTTTAGTATCCTACTTTGACGCCTTGCAATCACTTTTTCTTCCCCTCAGAAACAAGACAAAGATTAAGCTTCAGTGAGAAAGAAAAAAAAGGGATTTCCTCGTGGAATTGGACTTATTTTTGCATGTTTTGCAAGAGCGAGAAAGTAATATGAAATACACACACACACACACACACACACACACACACACACACACACACACACACACACACACATATATATATATATAAATATATGTATATATATATTAATTTAATTTAATTAGAAAACAGCCAACTTTAAGGGTCGATTGATTATATTTTATTTCCCCAGGGAGGTATTTTTTCCTGTTTCCTCAGATCACATTTCAAGCATAAAAATGGTTTTAAATTTACGTATTATTTTTAAACACTTTTGAGGGACACTTTTAAGTTGATGTACTTTTAAGTTGATAGAGAGAGGGGGAGGAGACAGATATGATCGAAATATTGCGGTTAATTTCAATTTCATACGGTTTACCAAACTTTTCATTGCCTAAGTATTTATGTATATATATATATATATATATATATATATATATATATATATATATATATATATGTATGTATGTATGTGTGTGTGTGTGTGTATATATATATATATATATATATATATATATATATATATATATATATATATATATATATATATATATATATATATATACTGGGGTTGGACAAAATAATTGGAACAGGCGCAAATTCCACTCCTATATTTCAAAGACGTTTTATATTAAGAAATTTAACTAAAACTTCGTAATTGCGGGTTATATCTATTGTAAATACGTTTATTCATCTAATTTACTGTCTTTGTCTTATTTATTTTTAGAATTTCGTAAAGTTTAAGCTAAATGCGTGACCTCTCCGAGTTCAAAAAAGGGCAAATTGTTGGAGCTCGCATGGCAGGGGCCTCGATCACTAAGGTTGCTGTTTGGTTTTTCAAGAGCTACCATATCGAGAACTATGACGCAATTCGAGAAACGACAAAACCTCTAGCAACCGTAGCAATTTGGGCCGGACTTGCAAACTTACTGACAGGGACCGACGTGCATTTAAACGCAATGTGGCAAAAAATCATCGGACTACTGCGGCCAAAGTGACTGCTGAGTTGAATAATCATCTGAATAGTCCAGTTTCTACTAAAACTGTTCGTCATGAGCTCCATAAGGCTGGATATCATGGAAGAGCTGCCTTAAGAAAACCTCTTCTCTCCACTCGCAACATTCAGAAGAGGTTGAAGTGGTGCACAGATCACAATGCCTGGTCTGCAGACCAATGGAAGCAAGTCATATTCTCAGACAAGTCCAGTTTTTCTCTTTTCCCAACTTCAGGGCAAGTTTATGTGTAGAGGCAGCCCAAAGAAGCTTACAACCCTGACTGCCTTCTTCTAACAGTGAAGCATGGAGGTGGATCAATGATAGTTTGGGTTACCATATCATGGAAATGTCTCAGTCCAATAGTTGCCCTACATGGTAGAATCAACAGCAAAGATTACCTGAACATTTTGGGAGATCATGTTAATCCAATGGCCAGACTTTATTCCCTGATGGTGACTGCATCTTCCAAGACGATAATGCTCCAATACAACCCGCTCGAGTGGTTAAGAATTGGTATGAAGGGCATGAAAGTGAGCTAGAAGACATGGAGTGGCCTCCCCAATCTCCAGATACCAATATTATTGAATATTTGTGGTGCATTTTGGAGCGACAAGTTAGGAGCCGCTATCCTCCATCGTCGTGTCTTAAAGAGCTGGTCCAGGCGTTAATGGAAGAATGGCTGAAAATTCCTCTGGATGAAGTCAGGAAGCTGTATGATTCCATTCCTAGACGTATTAAAGCTGTATGTGAGGCTAAAGGAGGACCAACTCCATATTAAATAAATTTTCTTTGAATTTAACAAGTGTTTCAATTATTTTGTCCAACCCCTGTATATATATGTATGCATGTATGTATTACTAAATATACATTTTTTCTTCCTCAGTAGCACGACTCGGAGTTTCATACGCAACGCAATCTTCAAGTGGTGACATGTAACGGTCAGCCTCATTTCAGTACCTGAAGATTGCTTTGTGCATGAAACTCCGTGTTGTGCTACCGGTGAGGAAAAATGTATATTTATTAATATATGTATATATAAATATAAAGAAAGAACAGTAAGATATATAATCCGGTGTTCTTATAGATATTTTTTATTTTTACACAATAGTTCTCAATGTAAATTTACAGAGCATTAATATTATAAATTAACTTCATCAAACGAAAATTCGCTTGACGAGCAAATTGAACTAATGTCTTTGATTTAAGAACAGAATTAAATTCGAAGCTTTTAGCTTCCATTTTTGAAACATGGTTATTACTGTGTAGCGAAAAAAAACATATTTTAAATCAGTTAATTTATAATATTTATTAATATATAGTTTATATATTAATAATAAATATTATTTAATAATATATAGTTTATAGCTATGTCATATTGCATCGAGCAATATTTTATTAACACCAGTTATCAATTTTATATATATATATATATAAATATATATATATATATATGCAGAAATATAGTCTTAAAGTGTGCTATATTTATGGGGTAAAGTGCTCAATATCAGAGATAGAGCGTGTGTAAATATAAAAGTGGACATGGAAGTCAGCACTTAGAGGCGACAGTCTGTTTCATGCTAGTGCAATCGTCAGGCGATTGCACTAGCATGAAACAGACTGTCGCCTCTAAGTGCTGACTTCCATGTCCACTTTTATATATATATATATATATATATATATATATATATATATATATATATATATATATATATATATATATATATTGCCATCCATAGACAGACTGTTTCACTACTGTATCAGCACTCGTCAGTGTGGCTAGACATCCGATTGCCTCAAGCCAAGTCAATTGGCATCAATCGGGGATTTTACCCCTGAGCTATCAGCATATTTGGGCAGCAACCTTTCTTTTAAACATCTTTCGTCAAAAGTGATGGACAAGGAAAATTTTATTGTTTGTCATATTTAACGAATGATATATATATATATATATATATATATATATATATATATATATATATATATATATATGCACATACATACATATATATATATATTAAGACACGTCTCATTAAATAATTTAGTCAAGTTTTGTCTACTTTTTTTTAATAGGATCCTCTTGTAATTACGAACAAGTTTCGTAGTTTCCTTATTAAAGGAAGAAAGAAATTACCATGTTGATGCATATTGATTTTATTTCGAGTACTTTCGACATTAGCATAATGTCGTCATCAGGATCTTGTTTTTTCTAAGAAAAAATTGTTCTGTTTAACTTAGTTACCTCCTTTGACGTTTGCACGTGTGTCTTCATAATAAAATTTAAAAATTGTATAATACATTACCTTGGCGTTTTTCACTTCACACGTAAATATTTAATTTTCAGATGAACACAACAATTTTGTCTTAGAAAAATGATGAACACAACAAATTTTTGTTGAAGCTTTTCTTTACGAAAGGTATATCAACTCAATGACAGCAAATAATTTGGATTTCACTCTGACTGAAAATTTATGGTGGAAATTAAACAAAAATAAAGGATTTTTGTCAAGACTGTCCTGCAAAGTTAATCTGCCAACCTCAACTCAAGAAAGTTGAAACCAGCTTAATGGAGAATATTATTTTACATTAGCACAAGTTTGATCTGCGAAAATTTAAATGCACTGTCAATCGTAATCTTCTCTCGTCTTAAATTCTTTGGCTTACGGCCATATTACGTTGAGACACCGGTTCTTACACGATCACTGAAGATAAGCAACGTTGAATCTGGTCAATACCTAGATGGGTGACTGTTGTAAGCTTGGATGTGCAGGTGGTGTAATGAATAATGGCTTGAAATTGTTAATCGGAGAGCCGAGTTCCAATTCCAGTTGGGTTCGTTACATTCACTTACATGTAAATACCCTTGAGAAAGATATGAAGCCACCTCCTCTCCATATAGCTATAGATTAATTAGTAAGGCTTTTATCACTAAATCATTATTTAAAAAAGTACTTACAATCTAAAAATATTTTCTGTCTTTAAATAACATATAAAGGGTTGGTAAGTCGTATAAAATAAATCAGTCATTAGTTGAAGGTAATATATCGAGGCTTATTTTTGTATTTTCGTTTATCTATAAAACAAATTCCTTCCCTCAAACCTAAATTGTTTTTTTGATGACGTCGGTTCATCGACGAAACATGTCAAAGGGTAATTGGACTCGTATTACTAAACCATTATTATCTAAAAAAAAATTCTTACAATCTAAAAATATTTTCTGGTTTTAAATAAAGAGCTGATAAACCGTAGAAAACAAACCAATCAATGATTCTTAAGTTCTGTTCTCTTGTTGTTCTTGCGCCATAATAATGTTTTTCTTATATTCTTTCTCATTCAGTAACCCCCCCCCCCGAACCAAGTTTTAATGTCTCTGTTGCCTTTCTTGGGGTGAAATGATAAAAACGTCCATTTTTCAGAAAATATCAAGCTATCATAAAAGCCACAAAATATTAATTGTGATATTCGTCGTTGATGACTCCATAATTATCCCATCACTATTAGGCGATTTTATATATTTGTCTCAACGTGGTCTAGAAAAGAGGCCTAAGATGTGTATCGTCAATAGTCGCACCATTGCAGTAAAGTGGTCGACCCTGCTTTACTGAGATGAATTGGGACGCGGAAACTGTACTGGTCCACGGCCTAAATCTAACTCTCATACATAGCCCCAAGAAGTCGTATGGGCACTGTAACAGCTAAAACCCCGATTTTAAAGATTTTTTGTTGTTGTGCATATTTTTTTTTCTGATTTTGCTTATTATTTTTTAAAAAAATGTGTATTATACATGTGGAATTACGGTAATATAAATACTTACGGAGAAGAGAAAACAGAAATGTGTTACATAAATTCGGTTGCATAGGAATAGCGAAAATGCCTTGTCAAAGCCAAATAAAGTATTAAGAAACAAGAAAATTTCGTTAGGAAAAGAAAAGAAGAGTGATGAACTGCTATATGGCAGTGAATGCTGGACAATTTATGAACAGATGATGAGACTTGAGGTAACAGAAATATTCGCCAGAAGGATGCTGAGAATACAATAGACGAAGCATGTGAACAACGAGGAAGTTTTAAGTAAAATGGGAACAAAAGGATATTTCTACTTAGAATCAGGAAAGGACAGTTGGAATTTCTGGAACACTTAGAGAGGAAAGAGGGTTCGGTGAAGTTGACATACACAGGACATATCGAAATCAAATGGAGGCAAAAGAAAACAGCGAGTTTGTTTAAACTGATGGCAGAACAGGGAGTTGGGAGAGATAGTGAAAAGACAAACGTTGCTTATATCTACAAAATATCGGAAGTTGAGGAGAGCTATGATCACAGACGTCCTGAAAGCAAAATATGGCATTATGATTAATAAATAAAGCAACCAATATATTTTTAGCATTATTTATTTTTCCCTTGTTGTGTTTCGGTCGATATATTCTTTGGTTTATTACTTTTTCTCATGTCTTTTACGTTCTCTATAGTTTGCGATCAAGGCTCTCGACAACTTCCTAACTTTTGTTGTCTAATTAAATTTTTCCCATCTCAATCTTTTCCTTTTTCTGTCACTCATTCACTCGTTAAGCCTTCTATTCTCATAGCGAAGAAAGAAGGCGTAGAGAATTTGACACTCACAGGACATACTGACAGCGGGAAGTAGCGAATAATCTACCTAACGAGCCTCTGTAAATGGCTAGCAGTACAAGGATCGGATGGGATAGTAAGGAGAAAAACATTGTTTAGAATTACAAAGGATAGGAAGTTGTGGAGAGCCATGTTCTTCTATGGCACATAAAAGAAAAATCTAATTTGTGATATATTCGAGGAAATTAGGAGTTATTATTAGTTACATTATTTGCATGCAGACTATGATCCATATCTTTATTTTTTATTATTTCGACGTTTCGGCCATTGTGTCCTCCAGTCTTCATCAGGTGATTGTCGACTCGGGTAACCTTCAAGAAATTTCTAAATGAATACATTATTTAATTTACGGGGGTAGATTGTTTTGTGTCATATCCGTGATTTTGATTTTTACGCTAATAAAAAACGTCAATAAGCGTGGCGAACCGTCCTCTAATTTTGTTGATACCATAATTTTTGCTAGGGTTAGTAGGAGAGATGATAGATAAAAAAAAATAAAATAAAATTGCTAGGTCTGTCACTTACAAAGTTGGTTCATTGTGTTGTGCTACACAGTTCTTCTCTCCAGAATCTATCTTACGTATCTATAAGTCTACCATTCGTCAATGTTCTGAATATTGCTGCTAAACATGGTCCGGTGTTCCCGCTGTATATTTAAAGATTCTTGATAAAATCTAAAGAACAATTAGCAATATTATTGGTCCTGACTTGACGTCTCGAACCCAGTGATTTTTCCAACTCCGTAATGTAGTTTCACTGGGCCTTTTTTTAATTTTTTTTATAAATACTTCCATGGGGATTGTTCTGATGAACTCTTCCCTATGATACCTAGACTTGATTAATTTTAGCGTAGTACTAGATTGGCGAAAAGGTTTCCTCAATTCACTGTTGAATTGGAGAGCTGTCACCGTAAGTTCTATGCTAACAGTTTCTTTTTACGCTCTTTTCGTTTGTGGAACTCTCTTCCAGCTTCATACTTCCCAGTCAACTTTGATCTGCAAATCTACTCTCTTGATTACTCTTCCATTCTTTTCACTCTTTAATGTCTCCCTTCTTTTTTTGTTCTTCTATACTCGGTAAATCCTTGTACATTAGTGGCTTTACACGGGATGATTATATATATATATATATATATATATATATATATATATATATATTTTAGAATTGGACATCGTCCGACAATTTATTTAAAGACATTTATATATATTATGTTTAACGTTCTTTTTATAGATACAAGTATTTAAGCAAATGCTCTGTTTTATAATAAACCGGCCTGAAAATTTTCGCTCTCCGACAGGAATCGAACCTGTATCCTATACGGAACCATCATTTCGCGTGATGTGCCTTAACCTTTCGGCCACAGAGTAGCGTCTGGTTAGCAAGGTCGATTTTACTATCTTTAAACTTAAATCTTCCATGAATCTCTTCTATTCATATCTGCTCTAGCGTATCAAATGAAAACAAATGACGTCATATATTTTAGAATTGGACATAGTCCGACAATTTATTTAAAGACATTTATATATATTATGTTTAACGTTCTTTTTATAGATACAAGTATTTAGGCAAATGCTCTGTTTTATAATAAACAGTATTAAATAACATTTACCGGCCTGAATGTCCGAGAAATTTTCATAGAAAATGTCGGAGAGCGAAAATTTTCTATTTGATACGCTAGAGCAGATATGAATAGAAGAGATTCATGGAAGATTTAAGTTTAAAGATAGTAAAATCGACCTTGCTAACCAGACGCTGCTCTGTGGCCGAAAGGTTAAGGCACATCACGCGAAATGAAGGTTCCGTATAGGATACAGGTTCGATTCCTGTCGGAGAGCGAAAATTTTCTATGAAAATTTCTCTGACATTCAGGCCGGTAAATGTTATTTAATACTGTTTATTATAAAACGGAGCATTTGCTTAAATACTTGTATCAATAAAAAGAACGTTAAACATAATATATATAAATGTCTTTATATATATTCAGCATATCATAAATGGAAAACAGTCTAATATTATGTTAGGCTACATGCAATAAATTTTAATATTCTCAGATTCTCTTTAAGACATATTAAGAGCTCTAAGATAGTAGATTCTAACTGACACAGGAAACTTAAAGGCGTACCATATTTTGTGATACTAGCTACCAATAACAGTCACCTGGAGGTAGCGAGATATATATATATATATATATATATATATATATATATATATATATATTAGAACGATATATATATATACGAGGGTCATTCAATAAATAAGGTGGATTTTTCGGCATAAGGACTTCTAATACAGATAGAAGCTTACTTTTTTTTGTTTTACTTCTATTTCACATGGATTTAATTTCTTTTGCAGATTAAAAAAAAGGTTTGAGAGCTTTGGCGATTAACAAAGATGGCCGACCAAGAAGCATACTCCAGGATTGAACAGCGGTCAGTTATCAAGTTTTTGGTTGCTGAAGGGTGCAAACCTGTTGACATTCATAGGAGAATGTCAACTGTGTATGGTGCCACATGTTTCAGGTTTAAAGAAGGACGGAGCAGTGTTGAGGATAAAGACAGGCCTGGGAGGCCTACAGAAGTGAGGTCTCTTGAGGTGATCGAATCAGTCAATGACCTCATTCAGTCTGACAGAAGGGTGACAGTGGATGACATTGCAAGGACTTTGAGCTTATCTGTTGGGACAAATGCAGGGGTCATCAGTCAGAAGGAGTCATCTTGCATCATGACAACGCAAAGCCTCACACAGCAGCCCAAACGGTGCAGACCATCAACGAGCTGGGCTGGGAACTGCTCCCTCATCCCCCTTACAGCCCAGACCTTGCCCCTTCAGACTTTCACCTGTTTGGTCCCTTGAAAGCGTTCACGAGAGGCACGAAGTTTAAAAGTGACGAAGTCAAAAGTGTTGTGAGCGACTGGCTGAGACATCAGTCCAAAGATTTTTACGCTGAGGGAATACGGAAGCTTGTGCACAGATGGGAAAATTGTGTGACAGTGCTTGGAGACTACGTTGAAAAAAATAGTAAGTTTCTATCGCTCTTCAGTAAAATGAATGGAGCACTTTGGCTGATTGGCATTTGTTTACATTTGTAAAAACAATACGCTAGATTTAGTTGTGTAACTCTACCGAGTGAAGATAGCTCTGGCTGACACCAAATTAGTTGAGTTTCAATCCTGGCTTGAGGCATTCGGAAGTCTAGTCACACTGAGGAGCTGTGATACAGCGAAACAGTACTGTCTGTGAATGACATATATATATATATATATATATATATATATATATATATATATATATATATATATATATATATATATATATATATATATATATATATATGCTGCAATGTAGATTCCCGGTGATTTTCTATAAATACCTGCATGGTAATTGTTATGAAGAACTCTTCCGTTTGATACCTTGACTTGATTAATATTAGCGCAGTACTAGATTGGTGAAAAGGTCTCATCGATTCACAATTGAATTGAATAGATGTAGTATAAGTTCTATGCTAACAGTTTCTTTTCTTGCACTTCGCTTTCAGTTTTATACTTTCCAGTCAACATTGATCTTCAAAAATTTAAATGTAATGTCAGTCGTTATCTACTGTCTTGATTACACTTTTATTCTTCTTGTTCTCTAATATTTCTCTTTCTTTTTCTTGTTCTGCTACACTCCGGAACCCCTTGTGTCTTAGTGGCTTTACTACCTTGCTTGAGATAATATGATTAAAATAGGCGCCATCTTCGATAAACTCTCTGAGAAACATCCATAAGAGTAGCGAACAGAGGCATTAGATTTTTTTATCCTCTGCCTGGTGACGTACTAAACAAAACGGGAGGTATTGTTGATTTTACAAGGCTAGTAAATTTACGACTCGACATCACCACCGCCGCATTTTACGCTATTGCGTTGTTGAGAAGCGTAATATTGCAGTAGAATTCACATTCTTCTAATAAAATAACATTATTTTTCCGAATGTTTTCAAAGAAACGTTGAACAGAAAGAATAGCGGAGAAATAGTAATTTACTGAATATGTCGAACAAAATGAGAGCAAAGGCGTAGTATTGATGGATGCCGATGCAGTTATCTGCCCCTTGGGCGATAAGTTGAGTGAATGAATGTCTAATGAAGATTTGATGAAATATTTGAATTTGATCAAATTTGCTATATTTTTAGGCTGTCGAAGTGTGAATGCTGTGTTGATTTGCGTCCAATACAAACAAATTGATTGTTTAAATTTATATTGTTTATAAAAGAGTGAACGAGTTGAAGAAGATAATGGTGTCCGAAAAGGGAAGGTAGAAGAAAGAAGAGAGTGAAAAGAAAAGAAGAAGAGATAAGAGAAAAAAAAGAGGGTTCCAGAGAAAGGAAAAGAGAAAGCAGAGAAGAAATGAGGGAATGACAATAGGAGGATAAAATGCAGCAAAGGGGAGTTAGAGGTAGAACGATGAAAAGTTGAAAAGAGAGGAAGGTACATTGGTAAAAAGGAGACTAGGGGATGGTAAAAGGAAGGGGGAAATGCAGCAAAGAGGTATTTTAGCGAGAAGGGTAAAGACTGAGGTATGGATCGCTTGAGAAGAAGAGAGGAAGGTAGAATAGTTGATACAGAAAGAGGCAATGATAAATAGGAGAGTAAAATGCAGCAAATAACCCATTTTTCAAGGGTGAAGGCTGATTAGAATAGAAGTTTGGAGAGTTTGAGAAGAAAAGAAGGGAGAATAGTCCTGACAAAAGAAGGCAATGATAAATAGGAGAGTAAAATGCAGCAAATAACCCATTTTTCAAGGGTGAAGGCTGATTAGAATAGAAGTTTGGAGAGTTTGAGAAGAAAAGAAGGGAGAATAGTCCTGACAAAAGAAGGCAATGATAAATAGGAGAGTAAAATGCAGCAAATAACCCATTTTTCAAGGGTGAAGGCTGATTAGAATAGAAGTTTGGAGAGTTTGAGAAGAAAAGAAGGGAGAATAGTCCTGACAAAAGAAGGCAATGATAAATAGGAGAGAAACGGCAGCAAAGAGTTGTTTGGGAGAGAGTGGGGAAGTCAGGTTAGGATAGAAGATTGGAGAGTTTGAGAAGAAGAGAGGAAGGTAGAATAGTAGAAACGAAAGGGTGCAATGGTAAATAAGAGAATAAGATGCACTAAAGAGGTGTTAGAAGAAGAAGAAGAAGAGAGGAAGGTAAAATAGAAAGCCCCAAAAAAGAGGGTATGATAAATAGGAGAGTAAGGTTCAGTAAAGGGGTCTTTTAGCAAAAAGGGAGCAATCTGTTTAGGACAGAAGAAAGGAAAGGTAGAATAGTTGAGAAAAAAAAGGAGTAAATTATAAATAGTAGAGTAAGATGCAGCAAAAAGGTATTGAGCGAGAAATGTGAAGTCTGGTTATGATAGAAAATTGGAGAGTTTGCGAAGAAGAGAGGAAAGTCGAATAGTAGAAACGAAAAGATGCAATGATAAATAGGAGAGTAAGCTGAAGTAATAAGGCGTGTGAGCGAGAAGAATAAAGGCTGCTTATAATAGAAAATTGGAGAGATTCAGTAGAAAGTAGTTATGCAGAATAGTACAGACGAAAGGAGGCAATGATAAATAGGACAGAAGCCGCAGCAAAGTGTCGTTTAGACGAGAATGGTGAAGTCTGGTTAGGATAGAAGATTGGAGAGTTTGAGAAGAATGGATGAAGGTAGAATAGTAAAACGCAAAATGAAGCAATAATAAATAGGAGAGTAAGATGCAGGAAACAGGTGCTTAAGCGAGAAGGTTGAATGTTACTTAAAATAGAAGATTGGAAAGTTTGAGAAGAAGAGAGGATGGTAGAATAGTAGAGATGAAAAGAGACAATTGCAACTACTTGAGTAACATGCAGTAAAGATGTCTTTTAGCGTGAAGGATGCAGTCTGGTTAGGATAGAAGAAAGCAGAGTCGGAGGAAAAGAAAGATTGGTAGTGTTATGTTTGCGTATATCTCTGCGTAGTAGTAGTCGTAGTACTAAAGCAAAAACAACCTAAACTAACCTATTAGGGGCGGGGTTGCCAATGTTCAACCCAGCAACCCCAATATCCTTAATGCCTAACCGGCATCAAAAGGCCACTCTAAGTGAGCACCTTTCACTCGGCAGAGACGCGCAAGACTCATGCACCTTTCGCCAAATTCCAATGGATGAAGTCGTTTCCTTTCCGTCCTAATCACGATCAGTTAGGAAGAGGTAAACTTCTTGGTCCCATGGAATTCCTTCTGTCGCGCCGTCCATATCACGAGTCGCATAACCCCTAGTAAGCAAAAGAACACATAGTGCTCAGCCTTGGTCAATGGCGGTACTATACTGCTACAAACGGAACTGGCCTCGAGGATAAAGAACTTTCTGTGCAGCATGCGAACCATGATGCCTTCAACAAACTTGCACAACGGACCTACGGTCCTACAATGCAAGAAGGCGGGACCTATGGTCTCCACCCCCCAGTGCAGCGAACGTAGTTTGGAGACTTTACCAAACCTGCCGAACAAAGTCTTTTGTCGATCCAGAGGGCCCCTCGAATCACCAACCAGGTGAGTGATGCCTCAGTGTTAGTGAGACATTTCAACCCAGGCGCCCAAGGTCATAAGCAGCGAGCCTCCCGCTTCGTCAGACAGAGCTCGCCTATTAAATCATTCTGGACGTTCCCCCTAACCAACACCTGATATAATGCCTTACGGGACAACGACTGGACGTCGGAGAGGCCATCCTTCGCCTGTAAGAGTTGCTTCAGAGCAAGCCGACATTCGCGATAGAAATAGCCCTCGCCTCGAGGCGTACGGCCGGCCTCCTCCTCGCACGAACGCACAATTCTCAAGATGGAAAGTTCTTACGAGTGTCTTCTTTCCAGAATTCGCCGTTCTCAATAATTTGCAAACACATTCGGTCTAGTTAAGAAATGCGAAGCGTATGTAAACGAATCTCAACGCACTGCACCGCCCAGACCGCCATCAGAAGGGTGGAAGTAACAGATCTCGCGACTAACCATGGCGGCCTTGCCTCCCCACAAGAAGTAGAACAAGAGCCTTACGAATGCCAATAAAGTAGAAGGGAGTGGAAGCACGGAGAGTCGGTAAAGGAGAATCGGGTAGATGTGCGAGGCACATACTTCCACTCTCACCTTCAAGGAAAGATTCCTCCGAGACCACAGACGAACTGCGAGCTCGGCCTTCTCCCGTACCTCCGACTAGTTCATTTCCAACAGGAGATTGGGTCCGAACCAGATGCCGAGTATCTTGACCGGCTCGTCCGTACAGAGGAAAGATCCGAGAAGAGAAACTCCCTTCCACGAACCCACTGCAAGCCAACAGATTTATCGCGGTTGATCTTGGGCCCTGTCATCATCTCATACCCTATGATTTCTCTGCTGACTTCGTTAATTTCGGCTCTGCTCGACACAAGAACCGAAACGTCATCAGCATAGGCGGAGTATCTGAGCGAGGTGGTAGCACCAGATAAGGAAATTCCACGAAGGACCGGATTCGTCTTCAACTGACGCAGGAATTGTTCCAACGCAAGAACGTACAGCAATGGAGACAGCGGACAACCTTGACGAATGGAGCGAGACAAAATGAAAGGTTTCGATCTTATCCCATTCACTTCTACCAGCGCACCAGAGGAAGCATACAGCAGTCGGGTCCAAATGCGAAAGTACGGCACGAAACCAGCGACCGAAAGGACAGCCTCCAGAAATCGATGGTCAGTCCTATCGAAAGCCTTGGACTGATCTAAATTGATCAGCGCGGCGTCACTGTTGACTTGCTCGGTGTTCAAGCATACCAAATGAAGGTTATCCTGAATAGTCCTGCCCTTCACAGCACGTCTGCTCGGGGTCAATCAGACTAGGGAGGACAGCCTGCAAACGGCCAGTTAAGGCCTTGACTAAAATCTTCAACTCTGTGTTTAACATCGTCAAAGGCCGATAATTATCTACCCTATCCCCACCATCTTTGTCTTTGCGAAGCAACTTGATCACACCCATGGTAAAGCTTTGAGGTATAGGCCCCTGCTTCATCTAGTTGATGTAAATCAGTGCCAGCAATGGGACAAACACGGGCGACTGCCTCAAGTACATTTCGTAAGGAAGACCATCTAATCCCGGAGTCTTGTTCAGGCCAACCTGCTTCAGCGCATCTCAGATCTCAGACTCTGTAATGGGGCCCTCGCACACAGCCACTTCAGCCGCCTCGAGACAGGGAAAGTCAGCTAAATAGGCATCGGGCTCAAATCGGGCCCCCAGGCAAACAGCTCCTGAAAGTAGTCACGGAAAGCCTCACAAATGCCTAGGTATGTGGTCACAGTCCGCTTGTCCGGCAATGCGATATTCGCGATATGCCGACTAGATGCCCTTCGAGCTTTCTCTGCACGCAATTCAGTGGCCATGGTCGTAGCCTCGCAAAACATTCTTTTTAGCCTTCTTGATAAGCAAGGAAGTCAGCTCTGCCTTAGCTAAAGCTACGTCCCCACTATCACGGAATTTGATCGCCCGATCTAATTTCTCCTCACAGGACTTTTGCGCTGCTGATGCTGCTAAATTGAGTCAGC
>OZ038508.1:51028758-51156258 GCA_964036315.1 Acanthosepion esculentum | reverse complement strand
GAACATACCTAACGAGTTTGTGGAAATGAATGACAAAAAATGGAGTGGGAAGAGATGGCGAAACGATAGAAAGTGGTAGAGAGCCACTACTTGGAGGGGCACGGCACATAGAAGAACAATGTCACAAGCGACATAAGCAGAACGGAATTTTTGTCGAAACCATATTATTGATTAGCTTTTAAAAAAATAATCTTATGTCTATAGTATTATGATTTTGTCTTCATTATGCTCTGGCCGATATAATCTTTGGTCATCTTTCTCACAGGGGCGTCGTAGCAAGCCTATCAATACTCTATCGATATTGCCATGGCAAATGTTCAGATTACTTCCATTCTTTACAGTCGCCTGTTCAGAGCTTTACAGCTAAGACCCAACTTGCTACGTCCGCATAGTTGAATCACCCAATTTCTCCCGTATTCTATTTTTAAGAAAGAAGTTTTTCGACATCTTCTTCACAAGAATCTCTACTTTGCGGGACAGAATGTCGCATGGCTGCTTCCCCGAACACTAAAGCCTTAATCTCTTCAAATCTCGAGTGAATCATTATCCATCCTCCATATTCTCATCTTCGTTTTCCTATTTCTTTCTCTTAGAGTTCATATCGCACACTTAATGAAGTAAGCGTTTACATTGAGTAGTTTTGAGAAAAAAAAAAGAAAGAAAAGAAAAAGTGGGTACTACATTTCAGCAACTTTAAGAAATAGCTTTTTTATTTCCCATTTCATCCGTCCTCTCATGGAGAAAACAACAGTCTAAAAGACTCAAAGAACTGGGCAATAATATCTTGATTCAATCTTTTTAATCAAAACAAATACTGTTAAACAAAACCAAGTATCTCAACCCATCCCCATTGTTTACTAGTGACCCAGGTTTAAAAGATCGCCTCCTGCCCTGAGATCGTGTTTCTCATCGGTAACTTATCTTAACTCAAACTGTACTTTGATATATACACACTATTTCCATTTCCAGTTAATACAAGTTATATTTGCTAGGTGAAACTAGAATCTAACCTCTGTTTGGTATATCTTGTAATATGGTTCATAGGACCATAGTTAAAGTTTTGTAAACATTACTACAGTGACACACGGCAAACGATTTAAAGTGTTAAAATTTGCTACCATTGCCCCCAAAAGGTTCCGTATTTTTATCGCTTTAAGTAACGTTTTCCAATTTACAAAATCCATTCGTTTACTTGCTCTACTGTTAATTCACTTAAACTCGTTAAGTAGGCAACTTGCTGTTTCTCCATGTCTATCGTACCATCAGTATGCCTTGGGAGTGTTAAATTCTCCAAAACTTCTTTTCACGTTATATATTCCAGAAATTTCAAGTGTCGCTTTCTCATTGTTAGCAGCAGCTTCCTTGCAGTTCTTATTCTCTTTGAAAAGTTCCTCATCACTACCATGTACTATCCATGTTATTCCCGGCATCTCTCGGTAGAACCACATCTCTGTCGCTTCAAGTTTCTTCTTCATCTCTGGGAAGATCTCTAGCATTCTCAGACATGTAGTAGATAAGACATTACATAGCAGTTTCACACAGTTTCTAAGGACAGTTTCCTATCCCTTAATAATCTGCTTTGTTCTTGGAAAGCACCTTTCGCTAATCCCATACGCCTTTCGCATTTGCGTTACTCTTTCCGTGGTCTGTTACGAGACTAGCCAAATAAATCTTGTAACAACTTGATTGTAATGTACCTAAGTACATGGTTCATAGAATTTGCTATATTTTTCACATTATTGCTCTCGTCTTTGTTGCATTTCGGTCAATATCTTATTTCGTGTTATCCAGGTCCATGTTGCATTCGTCTGCTTTAAAGAAGAGCTTATTGCTTTTTCTCATGTTTATCTTCTCACGTAGAAAACCATCGTCTAACACAGTGGTTCTCAGCCCGAGAAGTTCATGTGACATTACAGGGGGTACACACAAAATGTAGCCAATTGGGTGCCCACGGTACTATTTTAATGGTCCATAGATCAATGTCACTTCACGGAATGGTTGTTACAACTGAGAATTGTAATTTCTACAGTAATCTACGCCATATTAAAATACTCAAAATAGAACAACAACAACACTAAAACTAGCAGAAAACGGGATCAAGCGATGTAAGTTTGCGTCCCTCTTACTCTACCGGATGTTTTGATTGTAAGAAGGATATATAAAGGAAGGATTATATATATATATATATATATATATATATATATATATATATATATATATATATATATATATACATACAATCGAAAGCTTGTAGTAAAAAAAGACCTTATACAACTGGAATTTATAAACAGGGATCATAACATTCATTTACAGGTTCGAGGTTAATGTATTTTATTAAAAATTGTTTGCGAGAGTGATTCTTGCCATTTATATGATTAACTTCACTATCTGCTTTTTGCATGTATGATTCATGTAATGTAAATTGAACAGCACCACATACTTAATATATATATATATATATATATATATATATATATATATAAAAAGCAAAATTATATAAAGTTTATAATTTATTATATAAATTAATTTAATATATTAATAATAAATAATAATATTAATTTTAAATATCAATGAAATAATATAAAATATTAGTATATTAATATAAATTAATTAATATAAAAATATAATGTTAATAATAAAACTAATTAATTTAATATATAAATTATATAAAGATTATATATAAAGGAAAGATTAACCTCTTCAGCAACAACATAGAATAAATTTGCATTTTTAAAAAAATATTAATTACTCATACTTTCAATTGGTTTATTATGAATTATTTTACTAGTGTATATAAATGTTCCATATAATTTAGTTGTTAAATACAAGTTCATTTTCATTAAATTAGTTTGACTTCAAAATAAAGCCGATACATTTACTATTTCTATAATACAATTCTTAAACTTATCTATTAGTAAAAAATAAAATAAGCTTTCTTTTCATTGAATGGCTATGAGGGTCCAGCAAAAAAAGAATAAATATTAAGTGTAGAAGTAGTCAACAAAGTTTGAGAACCTCTGGTCTAACGGATTCAAAGAATAGAGTAATAAAGCTCGTATTAGTAATACGAGCGTGTAAATAAGTGAAACTAGTGTCTAACCATTGTTGCTTACGGCCATATCACATTGAAACATTGGTTAAAGCAACGTCAGGTCTGGTTAGTACCTAGATGAGTAACCGCTTGGGAATGCCAGGTGCTGTAAGCTTGAATGAGTGGGTGGCATAATGGATAACGGCTCGAAATCGGAGATCCGAGTTCTAATTCCAGTCGTATTCGTTATATTGACTAACGCGCAAATATCCTCAAAATAGAACAACACTAAAACTAGCAGAAAACGGGATCAAGCGATGTAAGTCAGCGTCCCTCTTACTCTACCGGATGTTTTGATTGTAAGAAGGATATATAAAGGAAGGATTATATATATATATATATATATATATATATATATATATATATATATATATATATATATATACACAATCGAAAGCTTGTAGTAAAAAAGGACCTTATACAACTGGAATTTATAAACAGGGATCATAACATTCATTTACAGGTTCGAGGTTAATGTATGAACCCATCACTTCTCCTCCACCAGCTAATTGCTTAATAAAAAATGCATCAGTAAAAATTTATTATTATCTCCAAAAATAATTCTTAAAATCTGGCTTTAAATAACGTGCAAAAAGGTTGATAAGCCGAAAAAAAAACCCAACAACAAAAAACAAATCAATTACTTAAAAAATCAAACCTCTTTGCTGTCATTTGCAAAACGTGTTAAAGTGTTCATGATACCACTACTAAAGTTACTTGCGAGACGGAAAAAGAAACTAAAGTCATTTTCCCCTTTTTAGCACTTCGTAGTCTCGTGAGTATCAAATTTTCCACGCCCTCTTTCCTCAATATGTCCCCTAGAAATTTCAACTGTCACTTTCCAATGTTAAGTATAAGTGTCCTTTTTGTTTCCATTTTCTCTAAAACTTCGTCTTTTCTCACATGTTCAGTCCATGGTATTCTCAGCGTCCTTCTGTAGAAACACATTTCTGTTACCTCAAGTCTCCCCCTCATCTGTGACGAGATTATCCAGGATTCACTGCCATATAGGAGGACCGATATGGCATAACAGTTACGTACTCTTTTCTTTGATTAACATATAATAATAATAATAATAATAATAATAATAATAATAATGATGATGATAATAATAATAATAATAATAATAATAATAATAATAATAAACAATCAAAGCTAATCGCCCTGACATTGTGATTAGAGACCGCAAAGACAAAATGTGCCTCCTTACTGACGTGGCAGTCCCTGCAGACTGCAATGTATCTTTGAAGATCTTCAAAAACTATCAAAATATAAGGAGCTTGAAATCGAAATCTTAAAAATGTGTCGCATGTGAATATTAACAATTCCAGTTGTAGTTGGAGCCCCCGGATTGATTGGAAAAGATTCCAATAGATTCATTGAAAGAATCGCTTGTAGCCCATGTCTTAAACAAATACAAAAAATTGTACTCACAAGTACAGCCCATACCTTACGAAGGGCTTTATCTATGTAAAATATGTGAGATTTTTTTCTCAAAACTGCTCAGTGGAAAATGTTATGATGCCATTAGGTCTCTGGTCGGGACCCGGAAAGAAATGAGTATACACCAGAAACCAAAGGAAATAAAACAACAACAACAACAACAACAACAACAACAATAATAATAATAATAAGAAGAAGAAGAAGAAGAAGAAGAAAAAAAAATAATACATCGACGCAGTTGTGGGTCGGCCACAGATTATATAATTATTATGAATTCAATTATTTTGTTGTTGGCCGCATAGAATGTGTCGCGCCAAAGCTACCTACAGTTTTGTTCTGCTATTTAACCCACAGTTGGGGGAAACGAGATTGATTCTTAACTTTACCAAAGGTATATGCGCGAATGTGAATGTAACGAATTCGACTAGAATTCGAACTCGGCTAATGGATTTCTCGTTCCCAGTCGCTAATCTGCACATCCACATATAAAAGATATTTAGTCGAGTTTGACACACGGCAGAGGTCATTTGGTTCAGGAAGGTGTTCTTTTACTATTAACCTTTTAAATATTGTTGCTTTTTAATCTAATCTTCAATAGTATTCATAAAAGAAATCCCAGACGCTTGGACTTTCATTGCTTATCCAAGAAGCATGTTAAGGTGGCAATATGTTGGATGGGTTCCCACAATATGGGTTGCGCGTTCTACCCTTTTCAGATGCGACTTTTTGAATTCCAATTCATGCCATTTAAAAATTCGTCGAACAGTTTAACGCCGCAAGCGTATCATAAAATTCAATGATAAGACGAAAGAAAAAAATAATCAACATTTAATAAATAAATATGCTTTATCTAAAAACCCAGATAACTTAATACTATCAGAATTGTTTATCTGTATTAAAAAAATGTCATCGACATACTTTGTCACGTTTTAATTTGTAATTTTGCCTTAGGAAAATCTTATATTTTTAAATAGTTATTTTTTGTTCACTTCTATCATTCTGCTGACTTGTGCTTTACAATAAATTAAAACGTCAAAAGTGAAAATTATCGATTTTTATTGATTTTCAATTAACCATTTCAAGTGCGTCTTGAACGTAGACCTCGGAAACACATTTTATGAGCAAAGATATTGAAGAAACAACGGTAAAAAAAGAATGATAACATAGTACTATTTATTTTTTATTTTTAAACTAATTTTATATTGTAACGAATCATAGGAAATAGGAAGAAGAAGAAAAATCACCATTTCTTATTGAAATGGTTCTTGTTTAAATATTCACTTCAAATTATATGTACTTGTTTGTCAAAGATGAAAAAAGCTCTTTGAAGATAAACGAAGATATTAAATATGGCGTTTATGTTTTTTTTCTTTCATAAATTATGTCAAGGTTAATGTACAAAAGGACAATTTGTAGTCACCGGTAAAAGGAAGACTGATTAATAAATAAAAGAATAAAAAAAGATAGATAAAAGTGATCTGAAAAGAATGAAGACGATGAAAAGGAAGAAAATGAAAAACGAGGAGTAAGTAAGCAATAAAGAGAAAAGAGGAGAAAAGGAGAAATGAAAATGATAGAAGGTGAGGGTGATAGGTCGAAAGAAAGAAATAAAGAAAAAGAAAACAGAGAATGTAAAACAGGAACAATAGAAAGAAAGATAAAAAAAAGAAAGACACGAGCAAAAGGAAGAAAGAAAGGAAGGAAAAGTAAGAAAAGCAGATGAGCAAAAAGAAGAAAGAAAGGAAGGAAAAGAAAGAAAGACAAAAGCAAAAGAAATAAATAAAAAGACGAAGAGAAAGGAAGACAAAAGGAAAAGAAAGAAAAAATGTAAGGAAAAGACAGTAAAAAGGCAAAGGCAAAAGAAATTAAAGAGAGTAAAGGAGAAAAAAAAAGAAACACAAAAGCAACGAAAGAAAGAAAAGAAGGAAAAGAAAGACAAAAGCAAAAGAACGAAATAAAGGAAGAAAAAGAAAGAAAGAAACGGCATATCAAGCTATTTAATTCCATATTCTAACGTTTCCATAAACAAGAGATAGGCAAACATAAGTCCTGTTGCATGAAATTCAAAAAAATTAGACATAGACCCTGTTTGTACAAGAGTCAAAAAGGTAGAAATAGATTTGGTTTGCAGGAGAGTAAAAAAAGGTAGACATAGGTCCTGCTGGTGCGCGAGTAAAAAAGAAAGACATAGACCCGTCAAATACGTGGCCACATTTTATTTGAGGGGGTAACTTTCTGCGTGGAGGTGCAATCAGTGTCTTCAAGACATGTCGGAAAGAAAAATGAAAGAAAGAACCAAAGAAAAAGAAAAAAAGGCAACCAAGAAAGAAAGGTGTACACAGATTAAAGAGAGGAAGAAGAAAAAGTGAGTAAGAACATACTAAACATGAAGGAAAGGAGAAGGAGTGTAGAAACAGAAAGAAAGCAACAAGGAAATGCACAAAACGCAAGAAGGGAAAGGGGTAAAATTTGGAGAAAGAAAAAGAATAAGAAAAGGATATAATTGAAATATGAAGAATGACAAGGAAGGAAAGGTAAAAAAAACGAGAATAAAAAGAAAAGACGCAAGAATAAGGAAATGAAAACGAGGCTAGAATAAAAAGAGATATCGAAAGAAAAGATATATAAATGCTTAAACAAAGAAAAATAAAATTGGGCAAGTAATTTTGAAATGTTCATTTTAGGAGAACAAGGAACATAAAAAAATTAAGTTCTATTCTTTTAAAGAATGGAAAACAAATAAAAAAACCGCTGAAAAACAGAAATAATCGCAGTTTTTAAAAGCAATTAAAATGTCGAAAGGCGAATGTCAAGAAATAGTGTTGATCGCGCTCCAAGTCAAATAAAAAATGTCCCGCGGGAAAATATCTCCAATGACAAATTCCACTAATGCTACCAATACCATTATTACTGCTATTACTTATATTGTTGGCGTGACTGCTAATACTTGTGGGGATAATAATGTTGTTTTAATTATTGTCGTATTTGCTACTAATCTGACTACGTACTTTATTATCATATGAAACGTGCCTGGCAGGAACTGCGGTAACTCAAAAATGAATCTTTGTAATTTACGAGTAAAAGTAATTTAAGAACACATTAAAAAGAAGACGAAAGACCATTTTCAGTTTTAAATAGTGCCTTAGTTATTGAGCTAGGAGGGGAAATGGATAGCGGCTCGGATTCAGAAATCGGAGAGCCGAGTTCGAATTCTAGTCAAACCCTTTATATTCACTTACGCGCTAATACTCTTGGGAATGGTACGAATCCTCTTCTCCTCCCCGTCCCCAGCTATGGGTAAATAGCAGAACAGACCGGGTCCTATAGCCTTGAATGACAACTGGTCTACTGCGGGGGAAAATCTGCCTCGTCAGTCATGTATCGAAAGATATATGATCGCCTAAGCGTGTATCACGTATGGCACATAATTGATGAACTGACTGAAAGTCAAATAGTTTGACGTTTTGAAGTGTGTTTAATGCTGCAAATGCAGCTTTCTGGAATCTAACCTTCTTCTTCTTCTTCTTCTTCTTTTCTTCTTCTTCTTCTTCTTCTTCTTTTCTTCTTCTTCTTCTTCTTCTTCTTCTTCTTCTTCTTCTTCTTCTTCTTCTTCTTCTTCTTACTATGAGTAAATAGCAAAACAGACCGGTTTCTATAGCCTTAGATGGCAACTGGTCTACTGCAGAAAAAAATGGCAACCTACTGCGGGAAAAAATCTGCTTGGTCAGTCATGTATCAAAAGATAGATGATCGACTAAGCGTGTATCACGCATGGCACATAAATTACTGACATCAAACTACGTTTACTGATGAAAACAAGTATTTTAAACTTTCAAGTCGCCAAGATTACTAAGAACAAAATTCACGCAGTTTTCGTTATTAATAACTCAACTGTTGCACTCCAAAAGATAAGCGGCGTATTAAGAGGCAGCAAAACTTAGCTAGAAACAATGAAAAGAGTGCCGAACTTTACGTGATATCTGTCCTCCCATATGACAATAATTGCTGGACAATCTCCTCAAAGATGAAGAAGAGACTTGAAGCAATAGAAATGTGGTTTTACAGAAGGATGCTAGAGAAAATCGAAACAAAAAGGAAACTTATAATTAACATCAGGAAAAGAGAGCTGAAATTTCTGGTCCACATAATGAGGAAGGAAGGCTTGGAAAATCTGATACTCACAGGACAGCCTGAGGGTAAGAGGGATAGAGGAGAACAGCACATGACATAATGAGTTTGAGCAAATGAATGACGGAACAGGGTTTAGGAGAAATAACGAAAAGACAAAATTTAATAACAGATAAAAAGGACAGGAAATTGTGGAGAGCCATGATCACCTTCGTCCTGAGGGGACATGACACATAAAGAAGAAGATGTTGGTCGTCATGTGATGATGTTTTAATGTTTGGAATATACTTTTGCCATTGTGGGTAAGGAGTAATTTGAAGTTATGACTAGAATTCTGTCTGTGTGGGTGTTGCCGCAGCACAGTAAAAATGGCACATCGTAGCTATGGTCAGGAGTCTATGGTGTGAGCGTTACCCATAAAATAATGCGTGTTGTAAATATTAAATATACTTTAAGATACATAGCAAATTATTTTACTGTAATTGTGTATTGTACATGATTTTGTTATAAAAATACATTGAAATAACATAATAAGTACTCCCTCTGTTCCGAAATAGTTGTTCCATAGCCGGAAATCTCATGTGGAATATACTATTTCTTAGTCGAATTGTTTGCCGTTTACATTAACAGGTTAGCATTGATGTTCCTCAAGTATTTATATTAGCTTATTCAGGTAGAATAATTTGAAGCGCAAATTATATCACTTTTTCACCACATTAAATTTGTATTTTTTTTCAGACAACCCGCTGGCAAGAGATTATGATGGGAGAAGAGAAGCCAATTGGCAGAAATGCTAAACGAAATTGCAAGAAGCCCGAATTGACAAATAATGAACGTAGTGTTGTGTTGCAAGCACTGCTGGAAAGATCCACAGATCGTGTCCTGAAGCGTGGTGCAATAAAACAGGTTGCAGATGAATTAAACGTAGCTGCAGAACGTCTGGGTTTGCAAATTGAATTAGTTTGCCAGCATCCAAATAGTCCTGATCTCAATGTCCTTGATCTCAATGTCCTTGATCTGGGTTATTTTAATGCAATTCAATCAATTCAGCACCAGCAAGCTGCAAAGAATTTTGACCAGCTCATTGAAGCAGTGGAAGAAAGCTTCAATAAACTTCAGAAGTCGAAACTTAACAATACTTTTCTAAGTTTGCAGTTAGCAATGGAACAAGTTATTTTAGTTGACGGCGATAACAACTATAAACTCCGGCACATGTCTAAAGAGAAGCTTGAAAGAGGAGGAAAACTTGAAGTATCCATTTCTATTTCTGACGAGTTGCAAAAAAATGCTTTTGTTAAAGTAAACCTTGCCCAGTTATTTTTGTTATTAATTTAATAGTTTATGTATATCAATCTCGATATATTTCACACTTATTTATATGACAATTCACTATTATTACTCATTTACTGTTGAGTATGGGAATAAATGATATTTTTGTTCTTTTTGGTGTTTTTTTTTATCTACTGGAACAATTATTTTGGAACATCATGAAAAGTTTTTTGGTAAAACTATTTCGGATCGGAGGGAGTATAATCTATTCTCAGTTATAAAATAAGGCGGCGCCCTCGATATGACGATAAACTACATTCAGCAGAAAGAAAAAATTGCTAGTCGACAGAGACGAGGTAAACAGCTTATCAGACCCCACAATTTCGTATATAAGATTTGGAGGATTTTTTTTATTCATGTGTAGGGGGTAAAAGAGGCTAGTCTTTATATGACTTTAAATATGTTAATTATTTGTCCTCAATTAAGAAAGACGTCGATAAGTTTTCGACATAGCCCTGTTGCCAAAGGCTGCTTGGTCGGGCTACGAACTTTTCATCGCTTCCTTATAGAAGATAAAACTGGGAATTGTTTTCTTTTTCGAATGTAATTTTTATTCACCTGTTTTTATATCTCGCACTATGCTATAAAACTATCAATTAACCGAAAGCCACTAGTTTTGTTTATTTACAGCTTATTTTTAAACGCTATCTTCTTTATGTGCTGTGTCATCTCAGGGCGTAAACAATCGTGGCTCCCCACAACTTCCCGTCCCTTTTAACTCTTATTAAACTTTGTCGTTCTGTTATTTCTCCTAAACCCTGTTCCGCCATCCACTTACTCAAGCTCACGAAGTATGTTATGCGTTGTTTTTTCTGTCAATTTTTATTTCAATCTGTCCTGTGAGTATCAGATTTCCCAAGCCTTCCTTCCTCATTATGTGTCACAGAAACCTCAACTGTGTCTTCCTTATGTTAAGTATAAGTTTCCTTTTTGTTTAAAATTACGCCTTATCCACAATGGCAAAAATATATTGCAAACGGTAAAACATCGTCATATGAAGGGCAACTTCTTGTTCTTTATGTACTGTGTCCCCGACCTAGGACGTAAGCGATCATGGCTCTCCACATTTTCCTGTCCTTTATAACTCTTAATAAACTTTGCCTTTCTGTTATTTCTCCTAAACCCTATTCGGCCATTCATTTACCCAAGCTCACGAAGTATGTTATGAGTTGTTTTTCTTTGTTCCTCTAAATCTGTCCTGTGAGTATCAATTTTTCCAAGCCTTCCTTCCTCATTTTGCGCCCCAGAAACCTCAAATGTCGCTTCTTGATGTTCAGTATAAGTTACTTTTTATTTCCATTTTCTCTAGAACGTTGTCGGTGCTCACATGTTCTGTGCACGGCATCCTCAGCATCTTTCTGTAGAGCCATATTTTTTTTATCTTTGAGGAGATCGTCCAGCACTCACTGCAATACAAGAAGACAGGTGTGACATAGCAGTTTAGTACCTTTTCTATTTCTTAGTACTGTACTTAGCTTTTAGAATGTTTCCATGGCTATCTATATACGACTTCGGATTTCAGTGTCACACTTCCCGTCTTCTATTAAAATACTTCCCCGATATTTAAATTTCCGCACTTGTTTGATTTCAGTATCTCGGGTTTGCAGTTCGTACATCCTTTTTCTAACAACGATGCATTCTGTCTTCTTGCAGTCAATGTCTAATTCTAGCTTTCCTTCACTACCTTCTGTAGGAGTTTTTGTAGCTTTCTTTCTGTGTCTTCTATCAACACTGTGTCGTCTGCATGCCTTAAGTTGTTAAGATCGTGGCCTCCAATAATAAATCCTGGTAGGACTTCTAGTTCTCTTAGAATCGCTCCGCTGTATGAACTGAATAAGCACGGTGAGAATACACATCCGTTTCTTACACCCCTTTCTATTTTTGTATATCTTCTGAACTCATTTTCTATCCAAATGCAGGCGATTTGCTGCCAGTATAGGTTTCTTGATGCGAGTTTCTTTAAATAAGATACATAAAAAAGCATTAATTCCAAATTGTCAGCAAGTAGTTCATTCTTTTTCAAGATGATTCTTCCTATAAAGAACCGATAAGTTTATGGAATAGCTTCTTCAGTAAGACAACGACTGCGATGAAAGTGACCAGTTAACAATTACTGTCCCTGCTTTTCAAGACCCAGCGCATTAAGGCCCTTAGAATTGGACTCTACGGCCATGTTGCTGGTAGTAGTCAGACGATAAGAAATCCTTCATTTTTATTCGATCCTGACAATGTAAAATCTTCTTCTTTTATGTGCCATGTCAATTCAGAACATGGGCTATCATGGCTCTCCACAATTTCCTATTTTTTAATTCTCTAAGTAACCCCTTAACCATTGCCATTTGTATTAGTTCTTGTTCTTTCGTCCATTCACATGATTTCATTTATTCGTTCTTTCAGTCAGTTGTTTTTGCTTCAGTATGTCTTGTGAGTGTTAAATTCTCCAGACCCCCATTCCTCATCATGTATTTCAGAAATTTCAACTTTCACTTTCTGGTTGTAAATATCAGTTTCCTTATAGTTCCTATTTTCCTTATAACTTTCGCGTTGCTCACGTGGTCTCTCGATGGTATTCTCATCATGGTAATTGTTCTGTTGAACTTTCCTCTATGATACCTAGACTTTGTAAATTTAAGCGCAACACTAGATTGGCAGCATGAACTCACCATTTTACGGTTGAAATGGCTAGATGTAACCGTAAGTTCTACGCTAAGAGTTTCTTCTATCGTACTTCTCACTTATGGAACTCTCTGCCAGCTTCTTGATTCCCAGCCCATTTTGATCTTCAAAAATTTAAATGCAATGTCAATGATTACGTACCGTCTTCTTAATTCTTGTTCATTTATTCTTCTCTTTCCTTAACAGTGTTTTTTTTGTCTCACATTCTCTAATACTCAATAATCTCTTGCGTCTTGGTGACTTTATTGCCTTGCTTTGGGTGAAATGATTTGAAATGTTCGTTGATAGAATCACATACTTATCGCTTCAAATTTTTACTTTATTCGTGAGGAGATTGTCCATCATTACTGTTGTAACGTAGGGAAGGTTACTGAATAGAATAATCAAACGAAGGTTGGTAATGAACGATAATACTTAGGACAAGAACAACACATACCAGATTCGCCAGCGGCGCGTAGAAGTAGTAGTCAACTGCTAGAAGTGAGTCAATTGAATGCCGCAATGAATCTGTATCTGCAGGATATCTACTAACCGCTCCACGCGGTCAAATGTGGCACAAGGCCGAATTTAATGTGGAGTATCCGAGCCCGTAGTCTCGGCCAAAAATTCCCCGTAGACGACGTATAAAAATGGGTCGGGTAGCTGTTTCCCGAGACGAAACTCTCCACTTCGACATAGCCTCGTCTGTGTATCCTCTCTTCACGGAGGTAGAGAGTTTGACCAGCACAGCTGGAGACTAATCTTCAACTGCAGACCAACATAGAGTATTTACTACTGTATTTATGTGAATGGAGACATACCTATTATCGTCCGTAGGTATTATAACCGTATAACAAATTAGATATTACTTAAAGTTCGTTACTCATTTTCTCCTTTCTAAAGACATTTTCCTATTTCTTAATGCGTTGATTAGTTTATGGAAGGCTTCTTTCGCTATTGCAAAGGGGCCTTCATTTTCTATACTAAATTTTTTTCTGTCTGTTACGTCACTACCAAATTTCTGTGTTTAATTTTGACGTCCCAAATACACTTCGGGCTCTTTCTTGTACTGGCAACCATAAATTCTGTCGTCTTACAGTTAAAAGTTAGAGACATTTTTGCTTTCTTTTACTACCTTTTCTAACAGTTTCTTTGTTCAATTTTCTTTCTGTTTTGCCATCAACACAATATTATCCGCGTATCTTATGTTGATAAGAGTATGTCCGCCAATAATACATCCTGGTAGGTTTTCTTGTTCTCTAAGGATTTTCTTCTCTGTATAGTTTAATGTTTAAAACAAATACCATTTCCCTTCAGGGTTCAACCGATCATGACACTTAGACATTCCTTTGATTATGTGAGAATTATCAAACATTCTTAGGAAAGATTGTGGAGTGGTTACTCGTTGTTTTCTCCACTGTTTGAATTCACATTTTTCTTTCTCTTAGACTGGTTTCCACCCAAGGCTAGAGATCGTAGTCTATTCTAATATTTAACCCAGAGCTTGTGGGTTGAGAGGGGAGACTTATTAATGTCATTTCAAGGGCATCAGTGTGAAAGTGAATGTCTGAAGAATCTAGTTAGGCTAGAATTTGAACTATGCTTGCCGAATTATGCTTAATCGCCGACCACCGTAACGCTCTCCGCGCATCCGTGGTTTAATATATAATTCAATGTATAATTCAATATATAATTCAATATATTATTCAATATATAATTCAATATATAATTCAATGTATAATTCCATATATAATCTCTATCTATAAAAGGCAGGATGTGTGTGTGTGTGTGTGTGTGTGTGTGTGTGTGTATGTGTGTGCGTGTGTGTGTGTAACGAATGCACGGCCGCAATTTTCGACGGATTTGCACCAAAATTTACATGCACATGCTCCAAGTTAGTGAAAAGGCCAAGACCGACTTTGCATTTCCCACCTCCCATCGATAGTAGAAATAATCGATTTTTCATGCTTCTACGGCAGTTTTCATGTAGTCTGCGGCCATTTTCTACTGACCAGGATGAGAGCCTATAGCTGGCTGCCACGACTAGGCAGCAAGATTCTATTGGCCAGCGTGAGAGCCAACAGCTGACTGACATGAATGTTAACTAGCATGCTAGCATGCAATAAAAAAAATCGATAGCTGCATTCGTCACATGTGGGAAAAATTTAAATCTGCATGACACTTTACTCCAATTGGCTCATTCGCTTGCTTAAACTCAACGTTGATTCTGATTCCGCAGAACTGGGTTGGGTGTGAAAAAATATTTGTTGTTAACATTCTTTTTTCATTCGGTTTTTCCAGTTACGAGTCCCTTTTTTTTAGAGCTGATCGTTTTGTGTTAATTTTGTTTAGTTCTTTTTTCGCAACAGATTTAATGTTTAGTATAGAGCTTAGAAAAAAATCGCAGTGTGAGATAGGCAAGAAGTAAGGCATGTAACAACATCAGCACGGCACAGGGCACTCCTTTAAAGGCAAGAAAGGGCAAAAATATTTTAAGTCAAGTGATAGCGATTGCTGTACGAGTCGTACGATTTTTTAATCAACCACGGGCAACGTCGGGCCATGCTGCTAGTAATTCAATATATAATTCAATGTATAATTCAATATATAATTCAATGTATAATTCAATGTATAATTCAATGTATAATTCAACATATAATTCAATATATAATTCAATGTATAATTCAATATATAATTCAATATATAATTCAACATGTAATTCAATATATAATTCAATGTATAATTCAATATATAATTCAATATATAATTCAATGTATAATTCCATATATAATTCAATATATAATTCAATATATAATTCAACATATAATCCAATATATAATTCAATATATAATTCAATATATAATTCAACATATAATTCAATATATAATTCAATATATAATTCAACATATAATTCAATATATAATTCAATATATAATTCAATATATAATTCAATGTATAATTCAATATATAATTCAACATATAATTCAATATATAATTCAATATATAATTCAATGTATAATTCAATATATAATTCAATGTATAATTCAACGTATAATTCAATGTATAATTCAATATATAATTCAATGTATAATTCAATATATAGTTTCTTATAAATTGTATAATAGGGAGGCATTGTTTTTGTTTGTGTTCTCTTTCTGCGTTCTATGTCCGAAGAAATAATATAAGAACTATAAACTACATCTTAAAAATTAGTCTTGTTTTTTTTCCTTCTTTTTTGCTATTCCTAACATCTTAGGAAAAAAATGACAGTTCGTTCCACGAACATTTTCTTAAATTACATTTGGTGCCGTGACTGACCATTTCGTCATATCCCATCTTTACACTTTCAGAAAGAAGAAGTTTTGTAAAATGATTTTCGAGTAGACCGACTCAAATGTACAATTTTAAAGGCTTACAGAGAAAGCGAAAATGTGTTGCAATTAGTTTCTTCGAAAAACGTGATTTACAAAAATCCCCGTGTCGTATTTTACATCTTCCGCGTCTGCCAAATACCTATAAAAACCCGAGAGCTTGTTCTTTTAAAAAGTAAAGGGAGGTAACCCTTGAATAGACATATGAGATATTTTCTGAGTTAATAATGACGCAGCGAAAAATGTTTGAAAAGAGGTTTTCTTTTTAAATTGTTATTTGTTTAAGACGTGAATGACAACAGACATTTTTATCGCAATTTTAAGATTTCGGCAGTTGGCGATAACGACAGGAAAGACAAGAAAGTAAAAAAGAAACACAAAGGTTGAAGAAAGAATAGCGTAGAAGAATACAATAACAAAAGTAGCAAAAAGATAGATAAAAAAGTAAATAAATTTCCCCAAATAAGAATAACTTGGTAAATACGAAGGATATAAAAAAGAGATATTTTCGCCATTATTTTCTTTCTTTGGGTAAGAAAAGAATTTTCATTAATTCAGACATATTTTGTGTCATTTTGAGGTATCTGTTCTCTTACGTTTTCTCGAGGGCGTACATGTTTACGTCTGCATAAGCGAATTGTGCAATTGTCTTAGGATGTGATTTAATATGGGGAATTGTGTGTACGCATTAAAATATGTACGAAAATATACCTATAGAAAATACATACTCATAATGCACACTCTTATAAAATACATTCTTATGAGAAACATATTTACTAAATTACTTTCATAAAACACACTTTTCTGAAATATGTTACTATAAAACACTCTTATCAAATGAACTTTCATAAAACAAATTCTTATAAAACACATTCTTTCAAAACAAAATCTTACAAAACAAACTATTATAAAACGTATTCTTATAAATTAAACTTTCACTGAAAGTATTCTTATAAAGTATACTTTCATAAAACATACTTATATAAATCATAATCTTAAAAAACACATTCTTATATGACACATTCTTATAAATTACACTTTCATTTACTTTCATAAAAACACAAACATAAATTACAATCATACAATATACACTGTTATGTGACAACATTCTTATAAATCGCACTTTCATGAAAAGTATTCTTATAAAATTACACTTTCATTACAGCAAATTACATAACTCATAATCTTATAGATTACACTTTTATAAAACAAATTCTGATAAAACATTCTCATACATAATACTTTTATAAAATTCGCATCCATAAAATACATTCTTATAAAATCAATCTACTTTTTGATTCGTTTTCTAGGGCGTATTAACCTTTCGTAGGTTATTTAAAGCAGAAAATATTTTTAGATTGTAAATTTGTTTTTTGCGTTTAGATAATAATGGCTTAGGTATACAAGTCTTACTAATTAACCCATAACTAGGGGAGAAAATGTAGATTTATACCTTACCCAAGGGTATTTGCGCATGAGTGAACATAACGAACACAACGGGAATTGGAACTCGGCTCCGATTAATTCCGAGCCATTATCCAATACGCCAATCTCACATCCACGCATCTAGTATTCGCAAATAGTGACCCATCTAGGTACTGTTCAGGCTCGACGTTGTTTAACTTCGGTGGAACCGACGTTTCAGCGTGATGTGGCCGTAAGTCTATTATTATTACAACTGTCACTGACATTATCATAAAAATCTCTGGCAAAATTTATATTAGATTTAGAGTGTACGCCCAGTTTTTTTTCTTATTTTGCAGCAAATAAACAAATTACAGATATAACACAAAACAATTTTTGTTTAACATGAAAGTTGCAGTTTTAAAAAAATGAACTTCAAACAAGTTATATTAAATTAGTTAAAATAATGACTATATTTTGTTTACAGATCAAATATGGGAAATATAGAGTCATCTAATAATTAGGAAAAATATGTAATTAGTACTTTGTATTTCTGAAACAAAACCAACACAAGTGTAAATCTATATATTAGACTGGAGTTACAAGAGATTGTTTGCAGACCTTAAGATATAGTTGGAGTTGGCTATTTAAAAGGAAACATGGCTCAAATAAGAGATATTTCAACTGAAAGGAAACATGGCTCAAATAAGAGATATTTCAATTGAAAGGAGACATGGCTCCAACAAGAGATTTGCCAATTGAAAGGGAACATGGCTCAAATAAGACATATGTCAATTGAAAGGAAACATGGCTCAAATAAAATATATTTCAATTGAAAGGAGACATGACTCTAACAAGAAATTTGTCAATTGAAATGAAACATGGCTCAAATAAGAGATATGTCAATTGAAAAGAAACATGTATCTAACAAGAGATCTTTCAATTAAAAATAGATATGTCTCAAGGTACAGATCTCTCTATTGAAAGGAAACATGGCCCCAATAAGAGACTTGTCAATTGAAAGAAAATATGGCTCAAGGAGACCTGCCATTGAAAGGAGACATGGATCCAATAACAGATCTGTCAGTTGAAAGGAATAATGTCTCCAACGAGAGACTTGACTAGCTGAAACAATGGAACAGATTATAAAAATCCTTTGAGAAAGGCAAAAGGTATTCGTTTCTCCCAGTTTATTATGTATAAAATTTATAAACATATATAAACAAAATGGGAAGATTATAAATGAGAAAAAAACATACGGGTAAACCAAGCAGGAATCAATAGAGAAAACTGAAAGTAACATGACTTGAAATCATAGAATACAGAACAAAAGAAATAAAAGACAAAAACGGCAGGGTCAATGTCTGTAACTGGACTGTAAGAAATTGGCTGAGTGAAATGGGATTTACCCACTGAAAAGCCAAAGGAAAGGCAGCATTAATACCAAAATACAACAAAATTACAGTTGTGTACGAGGAATCAATAATGGCGGGTGAATGATTTACATGAAAGTGATATTCAGTAATTGTTCACAGATCTTTATTAGTCAAAGGGATTGAAGCTGGAACTTCTCTCCAGTGTCAATAGGACATATAAAGAAGACTTCTGGTAGGAATCAAGCAAGTTTTCCCACTCGCCTGATATTTGGAGTTGCAAGTCAGTTGAAGGACTGACGTGTTGGAGGTTTTCTCCAAGAAAGTCATATCAACTCATTGAAGTTAGTCAGTTATGTGCCATGCATGATACACGCTTAGGTGATCATGTATCTTTCGATGCAGGACTGACGAAGCAGATTTTTTCCCGCAGTAGGTTGCCATTTCTTTCTGCGGCTAAATAACATATAAGGAGTTGATAAGCATTAAACAAAGAAACCTAAACAAAAGAAACGTATACATCACACACGCATTAACCTCACACAATGACAAATACACTACACAATATAGGGAGAGACGTACCACATCCGTACCACACTTAAAATACTCGTAACACACATGACACACCAAACACACACACCATATACCACACACACAGAGAGAGACACACCAGACCACAAACATACATAACCTCCCCTCAAGATCGCAAACATTTAACTGTTTAAGTTGTAGAATAATTTCTTATCGGATTTTCAGTCTTTTCTTGCAATGGTTCCTGCAGATGCTTTGGCTATTAACCACTAGTATTTGTCTTATGCCGCTATTTGTAGTTTGGACGTTCGTGATGTGATGGTTGATACGTGCAGATTCGACAGGTGACAGGTCAACCAACGATAGAGTGTGGTGCATGTATGCCAATTTTAAGAATTGTGTTTTTTATTATTAATGTAGATGTGATCTCCCAGAGGGCATGAGAATGCATAAACATCATTATTTCCATACAGGAGGAATTTTTGTTGCTAATAATTAGATTAGATGCATTAAAGATTAAATGTCTTATTTATAGTAGATTATAAATCTTAGATATTTGTTAGGTCCATTGAATGATATGTATCGGCGATATATATATATATATATATATATATATATATATATATATATATATATATATATATATATATATATATATATGTATATATATATATATATATATACATACATACATAAATACATACATATATATACAGGGTGGCCCCAAAAAAACGGGAACTTTTTAACAATCCAATTAAACCAAGAGTGATGGAAGAAAAATATTTAATTCATAGTAATTGAAACCTTAAAACATGCCATTGAAGAAACAATGATGGAATTTTCATTTTTTTTAAATTACGTCCTGTAGATGGCGTCCTCCTGTACGAATGCATTCTTGAAATCTGCTGTTGAGATTCCTCATTGACTGCTGTAACATCTCAGCTGGGATACTGTGAATTTCATTCTCGTTACTAAAATGGCGAAATGTTTACTTGCTCAAGGTCACTGTCTCGCACTCTTGCCACTTGCTCATGTCTGGCAATACGCACTTCAAAAATTCCCGTTTTTCTGGGTCACCTTATATATATATATATATATATATATATATATATATATATATATATATATATATATATATATATATAGTATGTGGTGCAGTTCAATTTACATTACATCGATCTATCATACAAAAAACAGATATTGAAGTTAATGATAAAAAATTAAAGTTAATGGCGAGAATACACCTTCACAAATAAATTTAATAAATGGCATTAACCCCGAACCTGTAGATGAATGTTATGATCCCTGTTTATGCAACTGGAATTTATAAACAGGGATCATAACATTCATCTACAGGTTCGGGGTTAATGTCATTTATTAAATTTTCACCTACGCGGATCGTCAGTAGGTTTGTCTGGCTCTTTAGGTTGATTTACTCAGTTTTCTCTACTTAGCGTATTGAGCACTTTGCTTAGTTATTTTACATTACTCGTAGCAGAGGTTTTTTTCTTTGGACTCTGAACTTAGTTTCTAGACGATTATTTTCGCCGGAAGTATATGTTCTTAGTTCTTTCTTTTTTTTTATCCTTTTTTTTTCCTTTTGGTATTGGCTTGTTCATTTATAAGCCAAAGCACCTAAGGTTTTGTCAGACGAATTGGGGCAGCAAATCATTATTTAAACATATATCATATCATTAAATATAACAGACAATGAATGTCGATTCTGGAAAAAATAAAGACAAAAAGTGTACAACATTTGGATATTTTTTTAGTTAAGTTGGTCCTTGATCTAAGATTTTTATGGACCAACTTAATAAAAAATATTCAAATGTTGGACAATTTTTGTCTTTATTTTCACCCGAAATTAAAACAAACATTTGAACATTAGAACGGCTCAGGATCACACATAATAGACATTCATTGTCTGTTATATTTAATAATATATGTTTAAATAATGATCTGCGCACACAATAGTATATATATATATATATATATATATATATATATATATATATATATATATATATATATATATATATAGTGTGTTTATGTGTGTGGGTGTGTGCAAATAAGTCTTGTTAAATTCGAACGACAAGGTCTACCTGTATAATTATTTAATATTGTTTTTGAATAAGAAGTGCATGCAAATAAAAATCGTTCATAAACTGTCGAGGGGTCGATGTAGCTGAATATATGATGAATCAGCTAAATGCCAAATTACATTTATTGTTATTAATCCTACACACACACACACACACACACACGTGTGTGTGTGTGTGTGTGTGTGTGTGCATATATCATATATATATGTATATATAATATCATTTATTTATATTTGGTGGTGCTGGTGGGGGGGAGGAAGGAGTTTCCCCTCCCAACCATCACCATACATAATCAAACAAAAACTGACATAAAAAGACTCAAATTAAAAAAAAAAAATGAATCAGTTTGTCTGAGGATCGCATAAGCGTGAAACCCAGGGTCACAAACTCATATCCATTCAACTAAATATGTTAGCTCTATCAGTGATATTGAGCGCTTTCCAATAAGCACCGCACACACACATACACATACACACATACACATATATATATGTATATATATATAAATATAAAAGTGAACATTGAAGTCAACAATCAGAGGCGACAGGCTGTTTCATGCTAGACGCAATCGTCAGGCCGCCTGTTGCCTCTGTGTTGACTTCATTGTTCACTTTTATATTTATATTTACATACACTACATCTCTGATATTGAGCACTTTATCCCATAAATATAGCACACCTTAAAACTATATTTCTTCATATATATATATATATATATATATATATATATATATATATATATATATATATATATATATATATATATTTATATATATATATACAATAATATTGCGACGGTAATCAATTGGCTATATGCATACTTTCAGCTTATTTCAAAATTTAGCTTATATTTTATTATCTGAGTCTCTCTCTCTCTCTCTCTCTCTCTTTATATATATATATATATATATATATATATATATATATATATATATATATGCAAAGAGTTGCTGACAAAAATCAGTGTCTGACCCACTTCGCAAAATTTGGCTAAATGACCAAACATCGGAATTTAATTTTAATTCCTCCTTTGGCCAGGCCAAGAACTTCTCAAAACTCCTCAACATAGACAGGGAGACGTTCTGAAAGAAATAACCTTTTCATTTCACCCCAATATAGGCGATAATAAGTTGCACTAAGTTGCAAGTGGTTATTGGGAATAAATAAAGATGATGAGAAGTTTTTAAACAGGAAACAAGGAATAAGCTTCTGCTCCTCATAATATATTATGTTGACTTCGAAGGCGGATGTTGGCGGTATGGCAGCAGATGTTGAACATTCGCGGTAATACCCCAAAATTCTTTTTTGCGTTGTTACAGATATCAATTGAGTGGCAGTCTTGTAAAAAGGTGTCTGCCATGAAGGTGTTTATGAAGTATATCTGCGTCACTGAATACCTCAACGAAGAAAATATTGAACTCGCTGACATTCGTCGACTCTAGCTGGGATCTGTTTCTGCTGTGCTGTCGAACTCTCTGCCCGAAGGCAGAGAGGAACCCGGACGAGGCTATGCCGAAGGCAGAGAGGAACCCAGACGAGGCTATGCCGAAGGGCAGAGTCTCGGCCGGGGTGGTAGACAGACCCAAACCCGTTTATGCGAGTTCTACGAGGAATTTTTGGCCGAGACTACGGGCTCGGGTGACCCACGTTAAACTCGGTCTTGTGCCACATCTACCCTCGTAGGGGGGGGGGGGGCTAGTAAATATTGACTCTTGCTGAACGTTCACGTTGACTAAACGGTAGATGCGCTTCAGCAGGGTGGGGACAGTGATGTGTAGGAAAATAAGGCATTTTTCTGGGCGACGTGTTGCCAGATCACAGAATGAAGAACTCTTGTATATCGTTGGGGGAAAATGCATAACCAATAGTGGTGACCACGTGGAAAAATACTGTTTTTTTAACGAAAAATCTTCCTATCACTTACGGGATAATTGAGTTCATTGTATCTATTGTAATTTCCATAGAAATAAATTGCAATCATGGCTTACGAAGCACCTCCGTGTATATATATATATATATATATATATATATATATATATATATATATATATATAAACCTAATGAGCCAGAACCTACCTACCTAGATTAACGGATCATCAAGATAACACCCGAGCATAAGTATTAAAATAATATATATATATATATCCGATGCGATGAGAACGAAAGTAATATATAAATTCCAACGTTCGCAGCGTTAATTAAAAAAAGAGCTCGATACAGGTAGTAGAGCGATAATTATTTATTTATTATAATTTTATCATATAGACAAAACCATTTTACTCACTACAAAGATGACCATTTTCGACCCTCACCCGTAAATGTGCAGTTAAAATGCACTGAAACCAAGTTGCATCTTTGTAGTGAGTAAAATGGTTTTGTCTATATGATAAAATTATAATAAATAAATAATATACATATATATATATATATATATATATATATATATATATATATATATATATAACTGATATTTCTTATTTCCAACTTTATTTTCAATTTCAAATGTTGATCTGGGCCGAAATTCAAAACGTAAACAAAGCAATTTCTAAGGAAAGGAATAGATTTATAATTTATTAATTCGTGAGATTTTTTATTAATTAATCATTATTTTTAGCGGAGACTAGTATTGGAGTTTTCATTTCTAACCCCTTACATCTTAAAACGACGACTAGAATCAATATTTATGATGGTTATTGTAGCATTTTATTAAAGTTAAGCTCAAATGCGTTTATCGTTATTTTGGTGGATACTCGTAAGTGAGTTGACGCCCTGTTAATTTATGAAACAGTATATTTATTTTTTTTGCGTCCACCGACCAATATTATATGAGAAATCTTATCAGGAAAATATGCGCTCTCCGCTCGAATAATCAGGCCGGTAGACGAAAATAAATAAATATACTGTTTAATAAATAAACGAAGCGTCTACCCAAATACGGGTATCCATTAAAAATAATTTAATAAAAATCCGTCGGATTAATAAATAAATTTAAAAAATCCATTCCTTCCTTTAGAAATTGCTTTGTTTACGTTAGGATACGAAACTGATTAGATATGTCTATTTCGCGTGTCGTAGAACAATCTGTGTTTAAAGTCTCTATTCCGAATTTGCTTGGTCATCGACGCACTCCGAAGACAAGAGAATAAAGCATGTGAGATCTAATGTCGGATTGTCATGGGGACCGCAGATTCTAAGAATCCGAGAGAAAAAGTGAAACGAGTCGTTTATAAATTATCCATTTCGCCTCATTATTTCCATTATTATTATTATTATTATTATTATTATTATTATTATTATTATTATTATTTAAACGTTATTTTTAATGGATACTCGTATTTGGGTAGACGTTCCGCTTATTTATTAAAAGGGCACATATTTTTCTCTAATAAGATTTCTCGAATATTCAGGCCGATAGGCGAAAATAAATATACTGTTTAATAAATAAACAATGTGTCTACTCAAATACGCGTATCCACTAAAAATAGCGTTTAAGTAATAAAATCTGTCGCATTAATAAAAAAAAATCATCCCATTCTTTAGAAATTGCTTTGTTTACGTTAGGATACGAAACTAAGCAGATATGTCTATTTCAAGAGTCAGAGAAAAATCTGTTTAAAAGCATTATTTGCTTGGTTATCGACGCACTCCGAAGCCGAGAGGTCAAAGCACGACATATATATATATATATATATATATATATATATATATATATATATATATATATATATATATATATATATATGTATATATATACACTAACACAAAAACAGAGAATGTCTCATATCGTGAATATTTAACATTGAAAAATATAAAGGAAAAAAATTCATTATTTTTAATAATATGTGGAAATCTCCACCCTTTACCTGAAGACGGTCGCGAGACCAGAAACACGTGTTGTAAAATTATGAAAATTAAAGAATGATATTTAAAAAAAAAAATCCACATTACAACCCAAAAAGTTTTCGGTACCTCTCTTCTTTTTAATATACACACTTTTCTCTCGTTGGAACCATTATAACCTCTTCATTATATATATATATATATATATATATATATATATATATATATATATATATATATATATATATATATATATATATATGTATCTTGAGAAAAAAGAGTGAGTGAGGAAATATGTCTATGATAGAAAGTGTATATAATATTAATTGTATAAACTGAAACGGATAGGGGGATAAGTTCATTGTTTCCTGGCGTTGTATTTTTTCTAATGCATTTGTTTCACGTTTAGTTTGATCCAAAGTCAATGGCGAATTGGACTGCGAATCAAAAGAATGAGAAATTCATTTCTAAATAATAAATGCGACCACATTAACACTCAAGTAGGAACGAAAGCTTTATGACCTGCTCAGAAATACCTATCTCAGACTCTTTCTTTCTTTCTTTCTTTCTTTCTTTATTTCTCTGCCTTTTTATATTTAGCTATGTCTCCTCTATATATCTCTCTCTTTCTGTCTCTCTTCTTTCACTGTTTCTTTCGATCTTGATATGTTTCTTACTTTTTCCGTCTGTTCCCATCTACCTAGGTAACTCTGCCTGTCTGACTCTTTATGACCTGCTCAGCATATCTATCTCGGTCTGTTCCTATCTATCTATCTATCTATCTATCTATCTATCTATCTATCTATCTATCTATCTATCTATCTATCTATCTATCTATCTCAGTTTGAATATTATCTCTCTCTTTATCTATCTATCTATCTATCTATCTATTCTTAGTTTACGGCCATATTATGTTAAAACACCGGTTCTCGTATGATCACCGAAGTTAAGCAACGTCGAGCCTGGTTAGTAAGTACATGGGTGATTGCGTGGAAATTCCATGTGCTGTAAACTTGGATGTGCGGGTGATGTATTGGAGAATGGGTGGGAATTAGAAATCGGAGATCCTAGTTTCAATTCCTGCCGAGTTTGTCATATTACGCGCAAATACTCTTGGGAAAGATATGAATCCATGTCTTCTCCGCCCAGCTATAGATTAAATAGTAGGGCTTGCAGTAGTAAATCTTTATTATCATCAAAAATTCTTACAATCCAAAATATTTTCTTCTGTAAAAAACAAATCAATCAATCAACTTTCTTCCTCGATATATATATCTTGGTCTGTTCCTTACATCCTTCCTTCCTTCCTTCCTTCCTATCTATCTATCTATCTATCTATCTATCTATCTATCTATCTATCTATCTATCTATCTATCTATCTCAGATTAAACATTATCTATCTATCTATCTCAGTTTAAACATTATCTATCTATCTATCTATCTCTCTCTCTCAGATTAAACATTATCTATCTATCTATCTATCTATCTATCTATCTATCTATCTATCTATCTATCTATCCCAGATTAAACATTATCTATCTATCTATCTATCTATCTATCTATCTATCTCAGATTAAACATTATCTATCTCAGATTAAACATTATCTATCTATCTATCTATCTATCTATCTATCTATCTATCTATCTATCTATCTATCTATCTCAGATTAAACATTATCTATGTATCTATCTATCCCAGAATAAACATTATCTATCTATCTATCTATCTATCTATCTATCTATCTATCTATCTATCTATCTATCCCAGATTAAACATTATCTATCTATCTATCTATCTATCTATCTATCTATCTATCTATCTATCTATCTATCCCAGATTAAACATTATCTATCAATCTATCTATCTATCTATCTATCTATCTATCTATCTATCTATCTATCTATCTATCTCAGATTAAACATTATCTATCTCAGATTAAACATTATCTATCTATCTATCTATCTATCTATCTATCTATCTCAGATTAAACATTATCTATGTATCTATCTATCCCAGAATAAACATTATCTATCTATCTATCTATCTATCTATCTATCTATCTATCTATCTATCTATCTATCTCAGATTAAACATTATCTATCTATCTCAGATTAAACATTATCTATCTATCTATCTATCTCAGATTAAACATTATCTATCTATCTATCTATCTATCTCAGATTAAACATTATCTATCTCAGATTAAACATTATCTATCTATCTATCTATCTATCTATCTATCTATCTCAGATTAAACATTATCTATCTATCTCAGATTAAACATTATCTATCTATCTATCTATCTATCTATCTATCTATCTATCTATCTATCTCAGATTAAACATTATCTATCTATCTCAGATTAAACATTATCTATCTATCTATCTATCTATCTATCTATCTATCTATCTATCTATCTATCTATCTATCTATTTGATTGAATGCAATATTAACAGGGACTAGGAATGATAATAGACGGTAGGAAAACGTCAAAAATCTTTATTAGGTTGCAACAAAAACGGATGACAATGGAAACCTTCCGTTTTGAACAGGAAAATACGTAAGTGACAAAATCCAGGAATTTTCTTTGGCATAAATGAAGTCGTAATAACAACTCGAGATCTGTTCAACTAAAAAAAAAAAAAAACAAAACAAAAAAAAACACGGGTTAAGAAGTTTTTCCTCATAAAGTCATTTATTCAACATATATTAAATCAGTTTTCTTATGGACAACTCTTTCTGTGTATGGACAGATATTTACCCAGCTTAATTTGACCTGAAATAAGGCGAACTAAACAAAACGAGGTTTGAAATGATTGAAGAAGGGGAGGGACTTGCCTTGAAAATGGTCATCTGAAAGCTCGTATATCGACAACTGACGCCATTAACAATCACTTAAATATCTCGGCCACATAACAGACCAAAAACAATTACAAAGTCTGACTTAGTCTGGCACAAGGTCAAGTGTAAAAAATGTGCTTTTAAAACTGTATCAGATAAGTCTTTCAAGTAAGGAGGTTCAGACCGTGATGATTTTATATAACAAGGCGTGTGTTTGTGCAAATATGTATGTTACCATGTAAATATGTGAGTGTGCGTATGTTTATATGTGTAATAATAATATTAGCCCTACCCTTATAAGGAAACTTTAGGTATTCATTCATGGAGCATGCAATACCGCTATCGGTTGAAATTTATAAAATATGTCTTTTAAAACAATTATTCAGGAAAATAGGTTTCTAAAATCTAGTAGCTGTTATTGCTCTTTCCATACTGATGAGGGCTTTATTCTTAACCTTTTATTTGAAGTAGTGTCGAATTTTAACATATTGATTATATTATATTCGAGGTGAGTGTGCTATCCATTTTAGTAGTTGCTGCTGTTGAAAGTCCTCAAATGTCTGTCTGTGAGAGATTAATGTATATCTATGAATAAGTGTGTATGCATCTGTACAAATGTGATAACAACAATAGCAAAGTTTATGTTTCGCCTTCCACAACCCCAAGTATAAAAGTCCCATGTCAAAAAAAAAAAAAACGCAATGATCCACGAGTGTATTTCTGTAAGATAACGATGTTAAGACCAGTTTTTGCAATTACTATGAAGAGATAAAGCATTAGTAGTAATTAATTGTAAAGTTCTGAAATAATTACAAACAAGTGGGTGTAATCTCCATGAAACTACGTGTAGGGGCAAGATAAGTGAACAGTTAATTGCATTTAATATATTTGAATATATATATATATATATATATATATATATATATATATATATATATATATATATATATATATGTCTACTAGGGCGGCCAGCCAATCCATATTTTGTTTATTTTTGTGTTTATTTAACACCTATAGAGTCCACCCGTGATTTATAATGCAACTATGTTGAGCAGATCTTAGTTAGAGTTTCTGGGTAAGAGAGTGTTATCTAGCGTGATCAGCAACTTGAAAAAGGTCAGCACGCTCAAACCCTTGGCCACGATGACTTGTGACTTCGTGCTACTCAGTTACACTCACAAGACTTGGGTCAACCCGTAGTGTGGTTTTGGAAATCGACCCCTCCTGTCCGATAACACCGTCCCTGACAAATCGGTCATGGTCAGAATGCGAACGTTCTAACCACTCGGCAACGTGTCCAACAAGAATTAGTTATCCGCCGCCCGATTATATGAGGGTGGCCATCCATCCATATATATATATATATATATATATATATATATATATATATATATATATATATATATATATATATATATATATATATAGTACCGTACCTATGAATACTAATGGGTATGTCCTTATCCTCATAAATACGTTGGACACTATTGTAAGTGGGGTTAATATGCTGTCAAAGTAGTCCATAACTAGCAGAGGTTTACCTATTCTCGCCGCTGGCGAGTATTGTATTTTGTTGATGCTATTAAGATTACCATTTCATTTCCAACCTCCGTTTTGGTTATTCATCATTCAGTAACCCTTTCTAGGTTAAAACAATATATATATATATGACTAAAAATTTTTGCGGTTTCTCTCTACTTTTTAGTATATATATATATATATATATATATATATATATATATATATATATATATATATATATATATATATATTAAAAAGAAGAGAGAAACCGCAAACATTTTTGGTTATAATGTGGATTTCTTTTTTAAATATATTATTCTTTATTTTCTATAATTTTTCTACACGTGTTTCCGGTTTCGCAACGTTCATCAGGCAAAGAGTAGATATTTCTACATATTATTAAAAGGAATTAATTTTTCTTATGCTTTTCGATGTTAAATATTCTCGATATTAGACATTTTCTTTTTTTGTGTGTTAGTGCTTTAAACGGGTATTGAACTCACACTCTTTGGGTCCTGTCACTGGATATAACCAACGGTTAAGATAACTGATAACTGACATTCATTAAACATGGCACGTGGAACTAGAACAGTCTACCCCAGTGAGCGAAATAAAGGGTTCATTTCGACATTCCAACCACCTGAAGAAGGCCGAAGGGTACAACGACCGAAACGTTGTAATAAATATGGCGAAAAAGATGAGGACAATAGTCAGAATAATGTAAATAGTGTACATAAATATAGACAGATACAAGCCAGTGTGTCTGAAATTTAAATTTTTAACACTATGCTATTGCTCAAGACATATATATATACACACACACACACACACACACATATATATATATATATATATATATATATATATATATATATATGCAAGTTTCATTAAAAACGACAGACAAGGTACTACGGTTAAGCTTTTATTTAATTTTTCTTGTGTTTGAACAAGAGCTTTCTTTTCTTTACAAAGAGTGTGTAAAAACTGTCCGAATGTTTTATAGTTCCGAGCGCTATACCTTTAGCCATTATCAAGCATGATTCGATTTTTCAGCTTAATTGAGTGTGTGCATTATGTGTATGTTTTAGTGTATACGGTTAGCACACATTGTGGATTTGTTCGTAGTTAATATTGTTAAGAATTAAGAAAGCTCTTGTTCAAACACAAGAAAAATTAAATAAAAAGCCTAACCGTAGTACCTTGTCTGTCGTTTTTAATGAAACATGCATAAACGAAGGATTGCTGCCTAAATATACAACTATGAAATATATATATATATATATTCATATATATATATATATATATATATATATATATATATATATATATATATATGAAAGGAACCTTGAAAAATCGTCGCAAACTTCAAAATTAACTCATATATAAATAATTTAATTAATATAAAAATAACATGGATAAAACTCCAAGATAATATCAAAATATGATATGGCTTCCAACATTTTTAATTACAACCTCAACCTCAAAGACCTGTACAATTTTAAACCATGGAGTCCTTGGACGTCATGGCCCATATTTCCTTAGTAGCTGCTTTGATGGTATTGATGTTAGAATGAGGTGGAAAGTCTTGTTGGTGGCCTCTTCCGAAATATTCCCAAACGTTTTGTTCAATTGTTTCAGGGTTGTCCAGAATTCAAAAAGGCTTGCTTTTCAGAATTTTTGGCACCATCTTGGGAGTATAGGTGGGAGCATCGTTTAGGGTCTACACAGAGTTTCACTCTAGAGATATTTCACTTTGTGGTAAGCGTCGACACACAACAAACTTGATAAAATGGCCGGTGAAACACCGGGAAGCAACGATGATAGCGATCATGAAGATGAAATGATGCAAGGTTCATGTGAAGGGGACTAATGCGTTATTGAGCTAGGAAAGCAGGCTATTTTGTCGTTAATATTACTTTAGATGATCTATCTATCTATCTATCTATCTATCTATCTATCTATCTATCTATCAAAGTCGGTTCACAGTTATCTCAGTCGGTCACATCTATCTATCTATCTATCTATCTATCTATCTATCTATCTATCTATCTATCTATCTATCTATCACAGTCGGTTCACATTTATCTCAGTCGGACATCTATCTATCTATCTATCTATCTTAGTCGGTTCAGATCTATCTATCTATCTATCTCTCACAGTCGGTTCACAGTTATCTCAGTCGGTCACATATATCTATCTATCTATCTATCTATCTATCTATCTATCTATTTTAGTCGGTTCACAGCTATCTCAGTCGGTTCAGATCTATCTATCTATCTATCTATCTATCTATCTATCTATCTATCTATCTATCACAGTCGGTTCACAGTTATCTCAGTCGGTCACATCTATCTATCTATCTATCTTGGGTCGGTTCACAGCTATCTCAGTCGGTTCAGATCTATCTATCTATCTATCTATCTATCTATCTATCTATCTATCTATCTATCTATCTATCTATGTGTATGCTTGTGTTTTTGTATGTGTGTGTGTGTGTGTATGTGTGTGTGTGTGTGTGTGTGTGTGTGTATGCTTGTGTGTGTGTGTGCGCGCGCACGCTCGAATCGGGACTTTTGACGACTTCCTTAACCAATTAACTTATGAGTTCAGATCACAGCTCTAATCAGGAAAAGAAAGATATTTTAATTGATCGATCAAGCGACATATATTTGCATGAATATATATATATATATATATATATATATATATATATATATATATATATATATATATATATAAATATATACATATATATATATATATATATATAAGGATATATAAATATATATATATATATATATTTGAGGAATAAAGAGAGACTGAAAGAGAATATATAGATTTATATAAGGAGGAACAATGAGAAACAATAGGAAAGAGATAAAAAAGAAATAGAAGGAAAAGATAAGAAAAGAAAGAAAGAAAGAAATAAAGGAAGAAGAGGAAAAAGGAAATGGGAAACAAGTATGAAAATATAGAAAGAGAGGGAGAGAGAGAGAAAGGAAAAGAGACAGAAAAAGAAAACATCGAAAGAGAAATGAGAAAATGTGAAGGAACTGAAATTGTGTGCGTGTGTGCGCGCGCGTGTGTGTGTGCGTGTGTGTGTGTGTGTGACTGAGAGAAAATTAACCTAAGAGATAATATAGAAAATGGCACAGAAAATCGAAAGGAAATGCTATTGTGCGATAAAGAGAAAAGGAGGAAGGATGCAGAGGAAGGGGAAACAATTGGAGGATGGGAAAAAGAGAAAAAGTAAACAGGAAAAGACAAGAAAGCGATAATGTGTGTGAGAGAAAAACAGATACACTTAGAGAGAGAGAGAAAAAGCAGAAGGAATTGCACAGAAAGAAATAGAGAGAGAGAGGGGAGAGAGAGAAAGAGTGAGAGCGATAGTGAAGTAGAAAAAGAGAAAGAACGGTGGAATAAGATATATAGTATAGTGTGCAGAAATGTAGGAAACGGAATACGTCAAGATACAGAGAGAGGGAGACAGAGAAAGAGAATGGAAGCAAAAAGAGAAAAATTAGGAGAGAGTTATATAGTACAGACAAGAGAGAGTGAGCGTTGGGAAGAGAGAGAGAGAGAGAGAGAGAGAGAGAGAGAGAGAGAGACGTAAATGAAAGAGAAACACGTATGTGAAAAAGAATATATACAGAAAGAAATATAAAAGTAGTAATGAAAATGTAAGAAAAGCCCATGTAAAAAAGAGAAATAAATAAAGGGTGAGAAAGAACGAGAAAAAGGCAGAGTAAGGAGAATAATGGAGAAAAAGAGAGAAAGAGAGAGAAAGTAAGAGAGAGAGAGAGAGAGAGAGAGAGAGAGAGAGAGAGAGAGAGAGAGAGAGAGAGAGAGAGAGAGAGAGAGAGAGAGAGAGAGAGAGAGAGAGAGAGAAAGCAAAGAAAAAGAAAGAAAATGGAAGAGATAATTTGTTTCAATTTCCCCCCACTGACTCACGATTGAAATATCAACTTCATTCGGTGTTGTTCAGCCAATCAAAATTCTTGTCAAGATAAGCGTCGTTTCATTTCGCATGGCCGACACGCACTCAAAGTGATACAAGCGAGAAACAAAATGTCCTCCAGATAATTGAGCTCCGGTCATTATCGTCTGTTGTTTCGCACGTGCACGGCAAAGCAACCGCACTTCAGCAGCAGTTGAACGGATCAAGTCTCCCGTTTCCATAATATGGTTCTGAATAAACAAGCGAGTTGGTTAAGAAGGAAAAAAAAAAGGAGAAAAAACAAAGAAAAAAAAAAAAACGCTTTCAGAATAAGACCAATCTCTTTCTTCGAAAACAAGGTTGTCCTGTAAGAGATGAGTGAAAAAAAAAAAGAAAAAGAAAAGAAGAATGAAAAAGCCTTTTTGCTGTTTAGTTTTTTCATTCTTTCTTTTTTTTTTCACTCAACAGCAATAAATAAATAAATAAATAAACAAAAAACACAAAAATACTTCATCATCAGAAAAAAAAATGAAATTTATTTAAGGACGTTACGTCTCGCCAATAAAAAACAGTAACAAGTATTTAATCGCAGATTTTTCGTTAGTAAGATTCAAAGAAAACTTTTAATCACGCTCTATTATTGTCTTTCGAATCGATACACTATTCCTTGGTCAAATAAAACGACTGTATAGGAACAATTTATGACAAAACACACACACACACACACGCATTTACACACACATACACATATGTATATATAAATATATATGTGCGTGTGTATGTGCGTGTGTATGTGTGTGTGTAAATTATTTTTAATAACGGTCAAATCACGATGAACACACCGGTTCCCGTTCGTTCACCAAAGTTAAGCATCGTAGAGCCAGGTCAGTACTTAGATGGGGGACCGCTTGGGAACACCTGGTACTGTATGCAGTGTGGCTGAGTGGTCTAAGGCGTTGCTTTAGAATCACGAGGGACCGAGTTCGAATCCTGGCTGGAATTAATTTCAGCAGCTATCGGACTCCAAGCACAGGGCACCTTTGGCAAATGTCTGTTCCATAGCCACGGGTCCACCAAAAACCATGCGAGGGAATTTGGGAGAGGAAAACTGTGTGGAAGACCTCGTCGGCCAAAGCTAGCAAGATATCACAAAAAACACCTTGATTGCGAGTTGAAGTGGCCAGCCTTGTTCATTCATGATCACGCTGGGTTCGCACCAACGCTCTAAAAAACTGTTAATTGGTTCTGCACACGCCAATAACAGTATAAACTGCAGGTGGGCCCTGTGGACATTTCCCAGTTGGGAAATTGCAAAAAATACCTGTGCAAATGTTGCAATATGCGCTAGCTAGCTGTGCATTTCAACGGGTGTCCTCGATATCGAGTGGCCAATTATTATTATTATAAATTATTTTTAGATAGAGTGTATCTGTACAGGAACAAAATGATTAAAAAGGCAAGAGGAAAAACTGTTCTTAGTCAACCCGTTTCATCTTTCGAGGGACATTATCAAGGCAAATGTAGGATTTATTTTGTTGCACGTCTTTATATACATAAGCAAGGATGTCATTGGTTTATCAAAGCTTTTTAGTTATATGCATGAGATCGCTAAAAAAGCACATTGTCTGATGAAAAAGACGCCAAACTTGACGAAAACAAAATTTTATCGTCTAATTGTTTATGTTACTATTAAGAGGAATTAACAAAGTAATTTTTAATTATTTAAAAAAAATTTTCTGTCATTATTAGAACATTCTAACTTTTGATAGAAAAACCTTGTTTCTCGTCATCATAGTAAATAACATGGCCAATTTTTTTGTTCATTTTTTTTTGACAGACATTAATTTTGAAAATCTTGCAAAAATAGAAATAATTGTCAGATTTTAATGAAACTTTCAGAATCTATTCAGGAATGATGGAAATTATTATAAATATGTTATTTTTTTAAAAGTCATTATAAAAATATATTTTATATATATATATATTACTCCCCCCCACCATGAATTTAATGAAAACTCTAAAAATTCAATGTCGAAGCACGCAAGTCATTAGATTAGTTAAAAACACAAGGCTTTGAGAAAAGTAAATAATGTTTTGTTTTTTAAAAATCCGACCTCGTCTACCTAAAATCAGCTCTGAATTGCAACATACAAAACTCAATAAAACAAAGATATTATTTAATTTTAAATGCTTTTAGTTGCTTTTATTTGTTTTTATGAATATGCATAATATTGTCTGAAGGCAAAAAACTTTTTCGATGAAAAATGAATTTTTAAAAGAATTATTTGTTATTTCATAAATTATTTTATTATTTTTACATTAAGTTGTTAAATATTGTAAAATTAGTGGAAATGTCCAACCCTGTATTTAATGTTTTTTTTTAAGTACATGTATCTGTACAGATTATAAATTGCACAAGCTTTTTACAATCAACAAACCAACAGTTACAATTTTTTTTACTGTTTCTTGCATTTTGTGTCAATAAAAACGGTTATAATTCAAATGTACGGAAGCCCGGAAGAAACATGATACAATAAAACCATCACGTGACTTGATTTTGTATATAATGACTTGCGTGCTTCAACATTAATTTCTAGAGTTTTCATTAAATTATTTATCGTGGGGGGGGGGGGTAATATATATATAAAAACTGATTAAAAAACAAAAACATTTATAATAATTTCCACCATTCCTGAATAGTTTCTGAAAGTTTAAAAGACAGAAATCTTTTAAAAATAATTAAAAATTACTTTGTTCTTTCCCCTTAATAGTAACATAAACATTTTGGCGATAAAATTCTGCTTTTGTCGAGTTTAAGGCCGTTTATGCCTACTTAAAAATAACGAGATAAATAAGTTGTTCACGTAAAGGTAAACTCACTTATGATCTTCCGTACTATAACTTTCCTCACGTAAGATGTCACTCGTCAATCAACACCGCTGATAAGAAAACCGACTTTCTATCATTTTGAAGTACATTTTTTCAGCGCAGGAAATAAGTAATCTTTGTTTCAAAATATATTAAATAAACTTTATAATTTCTAATTTTCTTAAATTAATTAAAAAAAATCATAATTAATTTATTAAATGAATTTTAAACGGAGACTTTCACTTTTGTAAACAAAAGTTTAAAAAAAATGACTGACGATTGATTTGCTGTCAATTTTGCTGATTCAAAAAATTCAAGATTTTTAACGAAAGTTTTGGACGTGCTAGAAATTATTAAAAAATGTAAAAAAATATTCAAAAAATACTTGGATCATTACTCTTGATAATAAAATAAACATTTAGACGATAAAAATTATTTTCATCAAGTTTAAGGCCTTTTTTATTCATGGTATTCTATTTTTTATGGGTCTCATGAACATACCTACTTTATATATATATATATATAATTGATAGAATGGATTCCTCACAATTGGATCAGGAGACCCATATCATAGTAAATGATTGTATCTGAATCTGAAGTGTCTGGTGCTTTCATGACCAGCAGTAAAATCTACGAAGTAAGATCTTCAAAGCGGTCATCCAACTGTCCAAAAAGGAATAAAATAAATAGATAAATAAATGAAAAATTTAGGGAAAAATGCCTTTTTGCCAGAAGTTAGAAAGTTCTGAACTGAAAGTAGCGCCGATGTCAACAAACCGTCCTTAGAGAGGAGTTCCGGATTTCCCGTCAGAGTGTAATATCAAGCCGCTCGTATAGTTAGGAAAAAACACAAAATGGCTGACATCTTTAATAAAAAAAAAAAGTCACGTAAATTCAGAAGGAAATAAATTGAAACAAATATTCAGCATTTTACAATCTTGTTTTTAAATTTTTAATTTTACTCGTTTAGTCGTGTCGGGTATATATATATATATATATATATATATATATATATATATATATATATATATATATATATATATATATATATGTGTGTGTGTGTGTGTGTGTGTGTGTGTGTGTGTGATTAGAGGGGGGTAATGATGAGCAAGCATGTCTCGCTAGATCAATTACAAATGAGCAGTGGGTTCGATTCTCACTAGGTGCTCCACATTTTCGGTCTTCGGCCACATCTAACATACGCTTAGAAAATCATTTTGGGTACCCGATATTTTCGGCCTTGTGTCACACCTAAGCTACGCTTAGTAAATGCCTATATATATATATATATATATATATATATATATATATATATATATATATATAAGTTAAACCTAAAGAGCCAGACAAACTTACTACGGTTTCATCTAAGCGGATCGTCAGGGACAACTGTTGTCCCTGATGACCCGTTTAGGTGAAACCGTGGTAGGTTTGTCTGGCTCTTTAGGTTTAATTTAGGTTTGCTCTACTTAGCGTATTGAGCACTTTTTTAGTTATTTTTCTTACTCGTATCTGATTTTTTTTCTTTGGACTCTGAACTTGTATGCTAGACGATTATTTTCAGCAAACATACGCTTTGGAAAATCATTCTGACGTACATGTTCTCTGTTCTTTCTTTTCTTGTACCATTTTTTCCCTTTGGTATTGGTTTGTTTATTTGCAAATCAAGACACCGAAGGTTTTCCGGACGAGTATAATTTCTTATATTTATAAGATTACAACTAGTATATATATATATATATATATATATATATATATATATATATAATAGATCAAACCCGGATATAAGAGAAACCCGGATATAAGAGACTTCTTCTCCGGTCCCGACAACTATCTTATATCCGGGTTACACTGTATATATATATATATATATATATATATATATATATAGGTGTGTGTGTGTGTGTGTGTCTGTGTATGTGGAGGGCACCTCGAGGCGGTGTAATAGTTAGTGATCTTGTCTCCCTATAATAATTACGATTGAGTAGTGAGTTCGATCGTCACTGGGTACCCCCTACATTTGGCCTTGTGCCACGTCTAAGCTACGCTTGGAAAATCATTATGTGTGTGTGTGTGTGAGTGTGTGTGTGCGTGTGTGTGTGTGTGTGTGTGAGTATATATATATAATTTAAGTGTAAGTTTGCTCTTAAAAACACTCATGCATACACACACACACACACACACACGCAGATATATAAATATATATATGTATATACAGGTTGCTACATGTAAATTTTCGCCATTTTATATTTATAATTTTGCGCATGCGCGTTGTTTGCTTTTGATTTTGTCGACTGCACATCATAGTAGGGTCAGTTCGGCACCGTGTGTAAGAAGCAGTGCACCATGACACGATTCACGCCGGCAGAAATTTGGAAAAGGGATGCTGTACTGCTTGGCATTTCCGCCGGAAGCTCCGATACGAACATTTCAGAGTGTTTGGGTGTCAATCTGAGGACAGTGCCGAGGATTCAGAAAGAGTTAGGTGATATATCCAGTCAACATCATGATGTCTGGAATGATCACTAGGACAATAGGACTCCATTCATCTTCCCACAGAGCCTGAGACTCAACACAGAGACCTACATCAAGTACTTTGAAGTGGTAGTGCTTCTCTGGGTCAAGAGGGTGGTTGCTGGAAGATCCTATATCTGACAACGGGACTCTGCACCATGCCACTAAAACAGGAGAACCCAGTCAATTTATGCGACAACATCTAACTACCCAGACTGCAACCTCCTTGATTAATATGTGTAGGGCGCAGTTGAGCGCGGTACCAACAAAACTTCTTGTAACACCAAAGATGAATTGAATGCAAAGATCATGGCATTATTCACCAACTTAAACAAGGAGACCGTCCAGAAGAGTTGCAGGAGATTCCGAAATCGTTTGGAGGCCGTGACAATTTTATTGAATACATTTACTCTTTAGTATTTCAAGATAGTTTTATGTAATTTTGGAAAATTTATCTCTTAAAATAAGATGTATTATTTTCATGTTTCGTCATTTAGACAACAATCTCTCTCTCTCTCTCTCTCTCTCTCTCTATATATATATATATATATATATATATATATATATATGCGTAATCCTGAGTTTGTGTCCTGAGTTTGTGTGTGTTATACAACTGTACTCATATTGTGCATGTCTGCACTCAAAATGCACACACACTCACACGCACACGTGTGAGTAGCGTATGTGCCTATATACAATCGATTCCCTATTCGGCAAGTCTGCACTCAAAATGTACACGTGTATTTGTGTGTGTGTGTTGAGAGGATCCTCACAGAATATTAATAACGCTCCCATATATATATATATATATATATATATATATATATATATATATATATATATATATATATATATATATATATATATATGAGGCACGGAGTAGTGGGTAGCGGCTCGGATTAAGGAAGCGGGGAGCCGAGTAACGAATTCCAGTTGAATCCATTGCATTCACTTACGTGCTAATACCCTTGGGAAAGGTATGAATCCTCTTCCTCTCTCTCCCAGCTCCCCCCAGATAATAGGTAAATAGCAGGACAGACTGGGTTCTATAGCCTTAGATGGCAACTCTGAATTCAAAACCTGTAGAGGGTTGTTTGGGGACCTTGTGGCACGTAGTGCTCCAGGTCTCTGTATTCGGCCCTTCAAAAAGTGTGGATGGTTCTGCACAAAACCTTCACCACTATAATCAAATCATATGTGCTGGTGTCTGGGCTGTCGGTACCCAGGAAGTGAGCAGCTTGACCCTCATACGTCGGGTCATATATATATATATATATATATATATATATATATATATATATATATATATATATATGTGTGTGTGTGTGTGTGTGTGTGTGTCTGTGTCTGTGTGTGTTTGTAGGATGTATAATATTGAAGATGATGAGACAAACCGGTAAACTTTTATCAAAGACGCGTTTCGATCCCCTGTGTATCAGTTTGATAATGATTAAAGATAAAAATATTGTGAGGAAAAATGTCCTGGGAACTCTTAGGACAAGTGGACATCGTAGATCAAATTTATTGCCACAGTTTATCACCTCATGATTTAGGCTTGAAGAGCATCTGTCTGCTGGGCTTGTTTGTTATATCTGTATCTGTATTAGAGATGTTTAACTTAGACCAGGGACATTATCTATATACTAAACGCGAATGTCAGTGTCATACTCTTTCAAATTGACTCCTAGAGGTCGTAGCTCAATATATCATACCATTTTGGAATTAGGTCGACTCCCTGAGTAAATTAAAAACATTCCGGGCCGGATCCGGACCCGCAATGCTGAAATTTTGGATTCCTAAGTTTTAATTACTGCGATTGTTTTCGAATCAATGGTAGTCTCCAGTCTCTTATATGGATGTGAAACGTGGACACTGTTGGCAGAAATAGAGAGAAGGATCCAAGTGCTTGACAACAAATGCATGAGAAAACTCCTTGGCATCTTCTATCGGGAACATAAAACCAATGAGTTTGTGCGGAAAACGGTTGTGGCCCGCCAGGAACCGCTTCTCGCCACTGTCAAACGGAGAAAAATGGCGGGGTTTGGACACTTTACAAGGCATGGCAGCCTGTGCAAGACCATCATGCGAGGCACCGTTGAAGGTGGACGTAGGAGAGGACGCCAACGTAAAAAAATGATTGGACAATGTTAAACAATGGACACGTATGACTATATCAGAACTGCTGGTGGCTGCCGTTGATAGACTGTTGTGAAGGAGAATCAATATGGCTACTGCATTCGGATCTCCCCCCCCCCGCTACGATTAGAAAAGTCAAGGGGAGGATGATAATGATGATGGTTGTTTATGGTGATTTTTTTCACGTGACTTTTTGCAACGAATGTTTTTGAACAATAGCATTTTTTATAACTTTGGGAATAATCGAAATTAATTGCAAAATCTAGTAAAAGTCACCCATGTTTAGCATCTCGCTACCACTTTCTTATCAATGGTGAATTTTATTCAGCTTCATACAGATTTTCAGGAAATATCAGCTTCTAATTGGTCAATACACACAAGTGGGCGTTGCAACCCACCCACGTACAAATATTTTTCCAGCGCGTGACCAAGTCAAGTTTCCCGCCAATTTTCTGTGAGCCTGTCACGTGGTTACATTAATTATAAATTGCAAACACGAGCTTGCTCATTCTCTCTCTCTCTCTCATTTCTTCATTCACCTAAGAAGATGCAACCTTGAAAGATTCTTGTCTCGACCATGAGCGGTCAGACGTTAAAAGCATATTCACGCATGCACGTACGTACGAAATTTTCCAAACTACATTACAAACATACGAAGCATTTCCAAACATGCAACAAGAACTTTTCTCTTTGAAATACTTTTCTAAAGCTACAGTTTATTCAGCATTTCTCAGCTTTATAATTCATTCAACATTTGTGAGCTCAGATAAAAAATTAATTAGTCAAAGGTACATAACACCAAAATATTAACCTTTACGCATGTACACACAAAAATAAATATAAATGTTTGTTATCTTGTATTTTATATTTTGTGGAAATTTTACGTTAAATATAAATCGTGTGGTCATGTTAATAACAGACATCTACAAATGGTCCATTCTTATTAACAGTCCACAACACATTAAATAAAATAAGTGTTTGTACGGAAAATAAGGACCTACATGCATCAAAATGTCTTTAAATTAAGTGGCGGCATTATCGTTGAACTTTTAAAAGGTAAGCTTAAATATTAATGCAATACTGAAATGCGGCGATCAATTTTGAGTTTTTCTGTAGTTTATTGTGGCCTATCGCATTTACTCCTCTCTACCTATTGTGATGAAGGCCTAATCAAGAACCTTCCGCAGGAGCTAGCTTAAATGCCTGTAGATAGAGCAGCTTTTAAGCTAGTTGTTTATATATATATATTCGGCACCGCCAAACTGAAATAGACTAGAGCAGCGCTGACCAACCAGCAAACCACTTTAGTTACTGCTAGACGAATTAAACAGCTTAGTGGTCCAAATAAAGTGAAATAAACTAATACTGTTAGACATGATTTGTTTTGGCTTGACAATAGCCAACTTAAACATGGCGTGTGCCTATTAACCGGCGGTTCAGTTAATCAGATTCGGTCATATCGAGCCATGTGCTGATTATCACGATAATCTCACAGACCGTTCGTTGGTGTAAAATAACGTCGCCGTTAATGATGTGGCTCAGGCTTAGTAAATATACGAAGGTAAGTGAAAATTTGCCATACTGCTTTCTGCTCAGGCGTGCTTATAGTTGGTACTCTCGTGGTCACCTAATCGAAGTTTGATCCGATTCCTCTGGTCGAAAAGTGTGTCAGGGGCTGAAGTTCATCGAAGGTTTTTAACACAATATGGCGGCAGTGCACTAGCGCGTAGAAGTCTGTATGAATGGATCGAGACGTTTAAAAAAAATGGCCGGACAGAAAGGAAGAGGACGCCCGCCAACCTCTACCACCGACGAGAAGATTCAGCAAACTTGAAAGATAGTAATGACGAAATGTCGAATCATCATCGATGATGTGGCATGTTTTTCTGCAGCTTCGGATCACTGCTCTTTGTTCCTCCTTTGTGCACACAGCTAGCGGAGCGGTCATGTTTGTTCTGTATCAGCAGCAAGAAAACTGGTGCGATCAAGCACAAATTTTAATCATGTGACCACAATAGTACCATCTATAAGCAAGCATTAACAGAAAGCAGTGTGACAAAATCCTGAAGATATGTTATTGCAAAAGTGAGGATAATTTTTGACTTACCCTCCTAATTTTTTTACCAGTGCTCATATTGCAATTTTTGCTGTTATAATTGCATGGTTTTTACCAGGTAAAAACATGCAATGATAACCGTATAACCTGATACAAGATGGTTCAATTGCTTCTGGCATTCACAAGAAAATCTGCATTCGGAGGGAGTCAACACACCGTATGTTTGCTTAATTATTTCTATTTAGAAAGCATTGGTCGGTACAGAAAAAAATAAAATTTTCGGTTTCATCTTTTAATCCTGCATTACAAAACCACTGATACGCAGAGGACACAGTGTTGATAGCGGACACGGAAAGTAAATTACAGAACCTCCTACAGAAGGTAGCGAAGGAGAGCAAGAAGAAGGGACTAAACATAAATTACAAGAAGACAGAATGCATGGTCATCAGTAAAAGGACGAGCCCGAAATGCGATTTACAGGTAGGGGACACTAAAATCAAGCAGGTGCTGAAATTTAAATATTTGGGAAGTGTTCTGACAGAGGACGGTAAGTGCGACACCGAGACCCGAAGACGTATTGGGATGGCTAAAGACGGCAGAGTATTACGAGACATGGGGATTTCTTTGGTAACAAAGAAAAGAGTACTGAGCTGCCATGTGATACCTGTCCTCCTTTACGGTAGCGAATGTTGACCGATCTCCTCAAAAATGAAGAAGAGACGCGAAGCAATGAAAGTATGAGTTATTATTATTATTATTATTATTATTATTATTATTATTATTATTATTATTATTATTATTATTATTTCCTTTGATTTCTGATGTAAACTCATTTTCTTCCGGGTGCCAAGGTCAGCGACCTAAGCTCAGAAATGGCAAGATAACATTTTCATTGAATAAATTTTGCAAAAAAAAAAAAAAAAATCCTAAGAACACACATTTTGCATAGTATGGTTTGGTTTCTTTTGTTTTACGGCTTATCAACCTCAATGGGTTATTTAATGCTGACAAAATTTTCATTGTTGGTAATATTCTTTCCAAAAATCTATTTCTGGTAATATTTTTCCTTCGCAGGTAATATTTTTTTCAAAAAATGTATAGCTGGTAAATTTTTTTTGTTGCAAAAATGTATTATTGGTGATTTTTTTTTTCAAAAATGTATTGTTGGTAATAATTTTTTTACAAATTATTTCTGGTATCAAAACCTATTTTTACACTTTCATAGTGTTTGACCCCAGTTTGGGAGTAAACTATTTGCCCATAGCTACCACCCCGGGTCAGGGTAGACCTGGGAACACCAGCAATTAAGAGGTGGTTCCACGCTCCTCAAAACCTCCTGATCAGAGGCCTTGATGTTGGACTTGGTTTATCGTCTTACCCAGGCCGTGGATGTAGTTTATCGTCATACCCAGGACGTTTTACATAGTAAGTTTTGAACTGTGCTTGTGTGAACAATTTTTTGTAAGGCATGGGCTGTTAAGGATCTTCCCCCCAAAATAATAATCTGATAAGGTTACTTATTACCCCTTCCTAAAAAAATCTCCACCGCACTTTCCTTACACACGGGATTTGTCTCTTATTCAGACCTGAGGACGCCTGCCATAGAGATACGAAACACGTAGTTTGTATAAGCTTTTCTATTTTGTCTCATTATCTTCACCATAAGCCACGATTTAAAATCACGGATAATATGATTTTTCTTCTATATACTTAATTAAAATAGATGAATTATTTGGTTATCCGCTTGTAAATGGGAAGATTTCACATGAAATTTCCACAGGATTGGCGTTTAATAGGATTTTCTGTAGGCTTTGAGAGGAAATTACTGCCAAGTCTTCCGTTGAAAACAATCACTTTGCTGCAAAAAATATCAAGTGTTTCAAGGCGCGCGATGAATCAAAGCTGAGACTTGCGGAAGTGATGCCAATATTGAACAACTGGTTAACTCGGTTTTCAAGTTAAGCGAAACAGTTTTTTTCTGCTCATTAATCATAAAATGGATACCGGTTGATCAAAGCAACGTGGAAAAAAGTAGAAAAAACAATCAGGAACAAAAAAACAAAAACAAAACAGAAAACAAAAAATAAACGAGGAAAAAGAACGAATAAATGATATCAAATTTGTGTTAATGATTGAAGCAGATGTTAGTTACATCCATCTTCTTTTCCTTCTAATCTATTTTTTCTCCAATTATTTTAATTTTTCTTCAATTAGTCCGTTTGTTTCGTCAAAGCTTTTCATCCTTTTGGTTTCTTCGCCGTCTTCATCCTAGTCATCCTTTTCCATTTCGCCTCCTTTTTTTCACTTCCTGTCGTATACTTCTTCTGCACATTTCTCACCTTTGTTCCTTTCTATTTAAAATTATTTTTCTCTTTCTTTTTTTAACTGTATTCCCTTTGTTTTTCCTGTTCTTCTTTTTCTCCTTTTTCCGCCATATTCTTATCTTTTTCTTGTGTCTTTTCTGTCATATTCTTCTTTTTTTCCCCCCAATTCTTTATCGACCATACTCTTCTTTCCAACTCTTCGTTTCTTTCTTTTTTCTTCTATATTCTACATCTTTTCTTTTTATCTTCTGTCATTTTTCGTTCACTTCCTCTTTCTTCTCTTGCTTATCGCCCTCTTCTTTTTCTATTTACCCATTATTTTCTTCTTCTTCTTCTTCTTCTTTTTTATGCTTTCTACACTTTCTCGATCTTTTTACTCACCTTCTCCATCATCACCTACTCTTTTTTCTGTTTTTCTTCTTCAAACCAGTTTCCTGTACCTGCTACATTCTCGATTGCTTGCTGTCGTTACTGTCGTCTGCTTACTAATAAGAACTTTTCACCAGCTTTATGGCTGTATATAGCAGCAATTTTTGCTCATAAATAACACTCATCATATCTTATTATATCAAGAAGTGGGTACTTAAGAATAAAATATACTAAAAGGGTAGTGATAAAACGGGTTCTCTGACACAGATTTCTACTGTTTACTCTCACCTTTCCCTTCATTTTTTTCGACTTCTTTTATAGCTTTTATCTGTTATCAATTAAATTGAAAGCTCAGAATGGTGAAGCCTTATCCAGTTGGCAGAAAATAATTATGACAAACAAGAGCAAGCTCTGATATCAAATCAGAACAGAGAACCTTCCAACTAGCCGTCACTTAGTAGGTTTCATTTTTTCCCCTCAAATTTACATCCCTTTTAAAGTTATGGGTAGATCCGCCCATTTTTACGATGATACTTTCACAATATACAGCTATCATAGGCTACTGCGTATACAGACTTCAGATAGCTTCTTAACATTCTGTAACTTCTCTGATATATATATATATATATATATATATATATATATATATATATATATATATATGCCTGCACTTTACCATGTAGGTAAGTTTGTCTTCCATTTTTTTTCAATATTTGCGTTTTTATTCGAGATTTCATATGGAGCATAAGCATTTTAGGTTTTGACAAGTTGTCCGTTAGTACCATCAACGGTTTTTGTTTTTCTTATATATATATCTATCTTTCTCTTTCTCTCTCTCTCTCTCTCTCTCTCTCTCTCTCTCTCTCTCTCTCTCTCTCTATATATATATATATATATATATATATATAAATATAAATAACGGCAAAATTGTCCAAATCGTGTAAAAGCAAAATTGTCCAATTGTTAGTAGCAGCTATGAACCGTTGTATCTTGGAAATGATTAAAGATATCTTACTGGAATTCTCCAAGGTTTTTATAACACTATTGGACTCTACTTTGAACAATAAGAATGTATTTAGCTATAAGTTTAAAATGATGATCCCTCTTCCTGCTGTGACCTTCTGATTCAGTTTTCCTCTCTACTATTTCTTCTTTTTTAAACTTATTCACCGTTCTGATGATGGTTTTTGACTGGACTTTGAAGATGGAAGCAAAAGTATGAATACTGGGACCATTACTGAAGGCCTAAATGATCTTTTTCGGCTCACCATTCCTCAGTTGGGAAGACATAATAGTTGCTGACACAAAATGATTTTAACCTGTTCTCTTTCTAGCTGAATAACTCAAGTGTTTTTCAATGATTCTTATGACAAATGGTGTCAAGATGGCTAAACGTCTTATCTGAAGACATGGAAAAAAGAAAATCAGTTTTGTGTTTTTTTAATATATTAAACATTTTGTCGGATGGACAATTATCTCATGCTGTTACACGATTTAGACAATTTTGCCGTTACAACCAGTGTATATATATATATATATATATATATATATATATATATATATATCTATATATATATATATATACAGTGTAACCCGGATATAAGATAGTTGTCGGGACCGGAGAAGAAGTCTCTTATATCCGGGTTTCTCTTATATCCGGGTTTGATCTATTATATATACATTAACACAGGTTCTAATTTGGGACCAGAGAAAATATCTCTTATATCCGTGTTTCTCTTATATCCAGGTCTCTTATATCCGGGTTACACTGTATATATATATATATATATATATATATATCTATGTGTGTGTGTGTGTGTGTATTCGCTATCCATCCAACGGGATAATGAGAGTCTATTTCAAGGAACGACGTGTGAGGATTTCCTTTAGATAATCAATGGTGGTTTTCTAAGTGTAGCTTAGATGTGGCACAAGGCCGAATGTAGGGGGCACCCAGGGAGGATCGAATTCCCTATCCAGTCGTAACTGATTTAGCGAGACAAGCTTGCTAACCATTGCATCACATCGAAGCACCCTCTTTTAGATTTGCAATGAGTTGCCCAAGTTTCCCTCTCTTGACATCTTCTCTATGTTCCAGGAACAAGGTATTATCCAGAAGAGCTGATGGAATACCAATTGCTATTCTTGCGGTGAGAGGCATGTATACACCAAACAAGTGGTTTCTACCCAAAGCTAAAGAGCCCAGTTTGTCCTGTTATGGTATACCTGGTCGAGAAGAAATGAATGTAGGCCTTTCTCAAGGCCAGCAGAAACTATGACATGGAATTGGAATGAAAGCAGCAATGGCCCCCATTTCACCCCAGCTAAGGTGGATATGCCACTAGTGCGCAGTGTGTTACAGGAAGTGAACGTGTCACAAAAGACTGAGTACCAGGAGGAATTGCGGAAAGGACAAAAAGATGAACGGGGTTCAAGAAGATAGAAGATAGCGATTGACGTTGGATTTAAATTTTTGAAGATTGTAGTTATCAGGGAAGCAAGAAATCGGAAGGGAGTTCCACAGGTGGGAAGTGCGAGAAAAGAAACTGTTCGCGTAGAAATGGCGGTTGCATTTGGCTATTTCAACAGTAGACGGGTGGGACCTAGATGCCAATCTAATAGCGCGCTTACATTCATGTGTTGGGTTACAAGTGGCGATTATTTCCCTTTTGTTGAGATAGTCACGAGGATCACGTGACGGCCAGTAAATTAGCCCAGGAGATAGGTTGAGGAAGTGAGTAGAAGGACGTCTCTAGCCTACAGCGGCAGGTCTGACAGGAAAAACCACATAGCCTAATCTGGTTCGTAGAGAAACCCCCGTAACTCCAGTTTTCACTTCGGGAAATATTACAAGCAAGTCTCCCCTTTGTTTACACACCATTTGCATATGGTGTAATTTCTCTGTGTGGGACACATGTATATATCTAATTTTGTGTACAACGTAGCATTATAAAACTCTGCGAGAACCAAGGATGTTTATTATTCTTTTCCCATTCAGCTATTCTGTCCTGTACGTGAACTACGGTGTTGTTATATCACGGATATAACAATATCCTTAATGAGAGCGATGTATTTAGGGAAAATAAATATTTCTTTCCGTCGCTCTCGGTACAACGGTTTTGGGATTTCGACAAGAACTCATATATCCCATGACAGTAGATTTGCTTTATTTATTTTTCTTCAGATTCACGGACTATTGCTCGCCCTTGCGCTAAATCTGGTTTGTTCATTGAAAAATTCTGTTATATTTTTTAAAATCATTTCTCCCCAAGCAACGATACAGTCAGAATCAGCGATATTATTAGTCCTGATCAGGTATCTTGGCTTCAGTCACTTTCTCACTGTTTTCTAATTCTAATTCTTCCAAACCCAGTACCCATTTGTGACTTAGTGGCAGTAAGCCTTGCTTGAGGGGAACTCGATTAAAAAAACAATGGATCAGTTATTATAAAGATTTCGCTGATAGATTGTCCGTCATTAAGCAAATAATTCTTTCTATTCAAATATATATCTGCTTCAAGTCTAAATGAATTCACCATATTTTGTTCAGATCAATATATTCACAACATTAAAACTTCTTCATAATAATAAACGAAAATTTACAAATGGCGTCTTTCTCCCTTTTGATGAGATAGTCACGAGGAACAAATGACGGCTGGCGAATTGCGAAGTGTGTGTATGTATGTGTGGAACGTCGTGGTATTTTTTTCTTTTTATCCTTTCCTTGATTCTTATACTCTTTACCTATTCCTTTTCCTTCCTTTTTATGTTCTTTACGAAACTTCGGAGTCGAGGTGCTGAACGTAGCATCAATCAGCTTAGTGACAATTCCTTCCTATCTATCTATCTATCTATCTATCTATCTATATATATATATATATATATATATATATATATATATATATATATATATATATATATATATATATTACAGTAGAAATCCTGGTAGGCAATGGCTGACCCCAACTGGTAGATTCATTCGTTTTTACACAATCGTCAGGCGCTCGGTGGCTGTAGTTTATCTATCTATCTATCTATCTATCTATCTATCTATCTATCTATCTATATATATATATATATATATATATATATATATATATATTCTATTAGAAATCCTGGTAGGCAATGGCTGACCCCGACTGGTAGATTCATTCGTTTTCACACAATCGTTAGGCTCTCGGTGGGTGTAGTTTGTAGAATGAGTACCCTATATACCACTCGCCTGGTGGTATATAGGGTACATTTTCTGTGTTTGTTTGAGATGATATTCACATCTACATAGACATACATAATAATAATAGCTGTCACTCGTATTCGAGGACACCCGTCTACTAGGGCAGCTAGCCAATCCCTATTGCAGACTCTCGTTCAGGCATATTGGTGTTTGTTCAACACCTACAAAGCCAACCTGCGGTTTATACTGCATCTATACTGAGCAGAAAATAGTTACAGTTTCTGGGAGAGAGCGTGTTATCTAGCGTGATCAACAATTTGAACAAGGCCAGCACGCTCAAGTCCTCGGCCACGATGACTTGTGGCTTGGTGCTAGCACAGCTTTCGACGGCCCTCAAGAGTTCCGTTTACTCAATTTGACTCAGAAGGCTTGGGTCAACCCGTGGTATAGTTTTCAGGCATTTTTCAAAGGTGCCGCTGGGATCGTCTCCCTCCAGACCGATAACATCAGGAAATCTCCTTCCTGACTAATCACCCATGGTGAGATTCGAACTTGAGTCATGGTCAGAATACGAACGTTCTAACCACTCAGTCATGCGCCTATATACATAGACATACATACATGCAGACAAACAGACAGACAGACAGGCGTATGCATGTTAGTTCGTACAGACACACCAATATTCATAATCTGTACTAAATAACCGAAACGACATCAGTTGAAGACTACCGACAACGGCAACAACTAAAATAGATAGCACATGTAACTCGAAGAGAAAATAATGATCTAATAAAGATGTTGACATTCCACACGACTTTAAACAAATGGTTAGAAAGGAAACTCCCATCAATATTGGAAAGAGCGATAGCATGTACTATACTTGAGAAACCTGTTTTTTTTCCTACAAAACTTGTTTTAAGACAAAGATTTTATAAATTTCAGCCGAAGGCAGTACTGGCTGCTCGGACAATAAATGCCAAATGTTTCCTTATAGGTAAACGGTCAATATTACCATTACCATTCTCTTTCACTCCGTAAACCATTACGTTCTGGTGATTAGCGTGAAGTGATTATATATATATATATATATATATATATATATATATATATATATATATATATATATATATTTTAAATATGATTCCTTCACTACATAAGAGTTCTCATGTTTCAAAATTATAATTTTACTCTACTTTTTTTAACAATAAAAACAAAAATATTAAAGAACTTCGGATTATTTACCTAACCTGTTCTTTCTTATTTTTCTATATATTTTCACACACACACACACACACACACACACACACACACACACACATATATATATATATATAGTTGTGTTGATCTGAGTTTGTGACCCTGGGTTTCCCGCCCTTTACGATCGTCAGACAAACTGATTAATTTTGAAGATTTGGATTTATTTATGGTTGCGTATATCGGTGTTTTATGGGAGTTGGAGGAAAAATTGTTGTCGGAACGCCACTCGTAAGTACGCAGACACACATACGTGCACACAGGTCGTGAAACCCAGGATCACAAACTTACATCAACGCAACTAAATATGCTGGCAGTATCGCTGATATTGGCCGCTTTCCAATAAGTACCGCGCATATATAATATATAAATAATATATATAAAAATTACACACACACACACACACACACACACACACACACACACACACACACACATATATATATATATATATATATATATATATATATATATATATATATATATATATGTGTGTGTGTGTATATATATGTAATTTTTATATATATTATTTATATATTATATATGCGGTACTTTATATATATATATATATATATATATATATATATATATATATATATATATATATATATATATATATATATATATATATGAAACTCACTAGAGCGGAAGTCATTTTGTGTCTGGTCACATCAGACGATCATTCCATTTCCGCTTCAGTGGGTTCGGCTACGGTCAGCTAGTTACATCCGGTTCTGATCCGATACATTCCCGATCTTATTTAATTTGGAATATATTTTTTCTTTTTTTTTTCTTTGTATTTTCCCCTTTAATTATCTTTCATCTTTGCTACTTTGCGATCATCCGTCGGACTGACTCATTGACTGGGATGTTCTCTCCTGTCGTCTCCATCGTCCTGTCTTCGCCATTATGAAAATTGCAATCACTGACCTTTCCTTTGATGTTCCTTTATTTGGGGTATTTACGATACAAATGATTATTGTACAATTTTTTAAAAAAATACCGTGTAAAAATAGTGGACATTCCAGGTAGAGATCATTCTAGTCTCTGGGGTGCCTTTTACAACCTCGTCCAACATTTTTACCCCACCTCCCTATATCTATCTATCTATCTATCTATCTATCTATCTATCTATCTATCTATCTATCTATCTCAGTCTGTTCATATCTATCTATCTATCTATCTATCTATCTATCTATCTCAGTCTGTTCATATGTATCTCAGTCTGTTCATATCTATCTATCTATCTATCTATCTATCTATCTATCTATCTATCTATCTATCTATCTATCTATCTCAGTCTGTTCATATCTATCTATCTATCTATCTATCTATCTATCTATCTATCTATCTATCTCAGTCTGTTGATATGTATCTCAGCCTGTTCATATCTATCTATCTATCTATCTATCTATCTATCTATCTATCTATCTATCTATCTATCTATCTAACAGTGAATTCCTGAGATGAGGAATTTATTTGAACTGGTATCCTCTTGTTTTCGCTTCCTCTTTCGCACTATCCTTTGGTAAATCACGACTCCGTCTGTTCTCTCACCGCCAGCTTTCGCTTGAATTTAATCACCTGAGTAGTGTGTAATAACGGACGCAGGTAAGTGTGACACTGAGATTTGAAGACGTCTCAAAATAGCGAATGATACTTCCCAGAAACTAAGGAAAGCATAGGCAAGAACATTTTGTTAGAAACAAAGAAAAGTGTGCTGGACAGTTATATATCTATCCTCCTGTACGGCATGAATGCAGATGTAGAAGAGACTCGAAGCGACAGAGATGTGGCTCTACAGAAGGATGCTGAGAATACCATGGACAGGAACCTTTAGCAACGAGAAAGTTCGGATGTAAAAAAGAGCTAAGAAGACACACGTTCTTCTAATCAGAAAGAGGAAGTTGAAAATTCTGGGGCACATCATGAAGAAGGACGGTTTGGAAAATTTAATACTCAGAGGATGTACTGTGGGAAGTGTGGTACGAGGAAAGAGCGGGAAGCTTGCTTAATGAGTTTGTGTAAGTGAAGTACAGAGCGAGGACAAGGAGTGATGTTAATGAGTCAAAAGCTGTTCAGAGCTACAAAGAACAAGAAGTTGGGAAGAGCCATGATCACCCACCTCCTGAAAGGAACACAACAATAAATGATGATGAACTTTACCTAACATTTAGTATTTTTCACATTGTTGCATGACTCTTGGCAACCAACCCTTATCAACATAGACGAAACGTTGCCAGCCTTTCTCTACTATATCGATGTTAGTGTTATATACCGTACCTAGGAACACTAATGGGTATGCCCCAATCCTCATAAAAACATTGGATACTATTGTAATTGGGGGTAATATGCTGTCTAAGTAGTCCACCACTAACAGTGGTTTACCTACTTGACGCCGCTGGCGAGTATTGTATTTTGTTGATGTTATAAAGATTACCATTTTTATTTTTAATCTCCGTTTTGGTTATTCCTCATTCTGTAACGATTTTTAGGTTACAACATGTAGTACACAAATGTTCCTGCCCATTTCGTTAGTGTTTGTCAAATATCCCAAGAACTCCTAGTAACTACATCGGTCATACCACAATAACACTATCTCGCCTTCTTACCTATCATCTCTTAGAATCTAGTGCCGTAAAATAGCATCTAATAAAAACACGCCAGAATAACACTAACAAAATTACATCCACTAAAATACGAAAAATACTAGCCAACAATACTAAAGTTCTGTACAAAAATAATTGCAAAAAAACGCATACAACAGAACAGAACGGGATCAGCAACAATTAAGAGATGGTTCCACGTTTCTCAAACCTTCGCGATCAGACGTCTTGCTGCCGGATGTAGTTTATCGTCATACTGTTATATACCGTACATATGAACACGACTGAGTATGTACCAATCCTCATTGTACACTATTGTAAGTGGGGGTAATATGCTGTCTAGGTAGTCCACCACTAACAGTGGTTTACCTACTTGACGCCGCTGGCGAGTATTGTATTTTGTTGATGTTATAAAGATTACCATTTCATTTCCAATCTCCGTTTTGGTTATTCCTCATTCAATAACCTTTTCTAGGTTACAACAATTTAAAAAGTGAGTAAATTTTTGGAACTTCCTTATAATATATATATATATATATATATATATATATATATATATATATATATACTGTATCTATGAACACTAATGGGTGTCCCAATTCTCATAAATACGTTGGACACTATTGTAAGTGGGGGTAATATGCTATCTAAGTATCAGTGGTTTACCTACTTCACGCCGACGGCGAGTATTGTATTTTGTTGATGTTATAAAGATAACCATTTTATTTCCAACCTCCGTTTTGGTTATTCCTCATTCAGTAACCCTTCCTAAGTTGCAACATTTACTACGGGAGATCTTTTGAGGAATTATATTCACTAGCGTCACCAGCTCGGAACTTCACAGCTAGGACCCGCCATGCCGTGTTTGCGGTGGGAAACCATCTCCATCTCTTTGTGTTCCTTTGATTCTTTACGTCACTTTGAAACACCGATCACCGAAGTTAAGCAACGTCGAGCCTGGTCAGTACGTTGATGGCTGACCGCACGGGAATACAAGTAGTGTAACATATAATGGCATGGAATTGTTAATCGGAGATCTGAGTTCTAAATCCATTTGAGTTAGCTATATTCACTTACGCGCAAATCATATTGGGAAAGGTATGAATCCACCTCCTTTTCCCACAGCTATGGGTTAATTAGTAAGACTTGTAACATTAAATCATTATTAAAAATAAATTACAATTCAAAAATATTTTCTGGCTTTAAATGATTTGCAGTAGATTGATACGCGGTAGAAAACGAATCAGTCCTTTGATTTAGGCAGATTCTTCGCCAGAACTGTTACACTTTGGAACAAACTCCGGAGAGAATGTTTCACAGTTAACTAAGACCTTGGTCTCCTTAAGTCCAGGGTCAACCGATATCTATAATACTACATGTCCTCATAATACTCTCTTACTTCCTCCTCCTTTACAAGCTCACTCAGGAACCCTCTACCATGAGTGGCACTTGGGCCTTGAATTGGGTGAATTAAATTTGTCTGACTTTCAATATTTGTATGTTGATCTGGTTATTACAACTTCTGTGGCAGTTCTAAGTAAGTATTTTCTGATTTTTGTCTTAATGTTTTTTCAGAGGGCAAATAGTTTTGTTTTAATTATCATTTTATAAATACAATGAAGTTGTCCATCTGCCAGCCATTTTACAACTATAATGTTATTACTATGGAAGATGTTCAGGAAAGTTACATTCCTCATTGGCACCAGATTGGATCTTCATAGCTAGGAGCCAACATGCTGTGTTCATGGTGGTAAACCATCTACACTCTCTTGATGTTCTTTTGATAAAAAGCAAGTTCCACACAGACAGTTTCTTCCCCAAAACTGTTGCTTCGTGGAACAAACTCCCGAGAGAATGCTTCCTTGTCGACTGCAATCTTGGTCTCTTTTAGTCTAGTGTAAACCGATATCTATCCTACTCAGAAGACTCTGTTATTTTCCTCTCCCTTAAAGAATTCACTCACAATCTTGAGCGGACTTTGGGCTTTGTATTGGGTGAAGTATCAGTAAAAAAAAAAACAACAAAGCATATATATATATATATATATATATATATATATATATATATATATATATATATATATGTCCGTCAATTTTCACTACTTACATGGATTTTTTTCCATTGCTCTTGTTTTCTTTTACATTTTCATAGATTTCTGACTTTCTCGCTTGACGACGTTTTCTAGCTTTTTCTATTTACTTTTTAAAAAAAATATTTCATCCCAAGCAAGGCGATAAGGCCACTAAGACGCAAGTAGTTACTGGGATTGAAAGAGAATGGGAATATTTTAGAGGAGACCGGAAACCCAATCCTAAACATGAAAAAAGAGATAAAATTCTACTACTTAAAAAAAAAACGGAGAGGAGTGTGAACCGGACGATAGGCGAACCTATCTACTCCTATTTCCCTTTAATGTAGGTTTTTCGGATAGAAAGCATAACTGGTTCCCACTGATGCTAGATAGAAAAATGAATATTAGTCTATATTCCATGTTATTTTCCGCAGTAATAGAGACATACTTTGAGAAACACTTCTACATAATAGTTATTTAAATTAAAAAAAAAAAGTTTTTTCATTAATACTGGGTGCCAAGTTAATTAAAATCATTTGAGAAATGAAATAATTGCTCTTTTCACCTTCACTTCTCATTAGTCGTAATCGAGAGATTCATTAATTAGATCCCAAAAGGCTCTGTTTCCGACGGTCTGCAAAATCTTGGCAGTCGGCTAATAGGACGAGAACATTTACTGCTTCCAGAACGCTCATTCGGAACAATAAAATACATTTTATCAGAGTTTATGGAAAAATTTAATGTTTTCATCATAAAATTTGTATTAATTCCCCGTTAGTATGGTGGAGTGCTTGAACGCCTCTCAAAATGTTTTCCTTTAATATTTAGCCAATGGCAAGTCAAATTTTCATGATTCAACAAGTAGCTTTCTGTATGCTTCTGTCAAGCATTTTCGGTTTCAGTCACTTTTCCACGTCGTAATGTAGTCTTCCTGTGCCTTTTCTATAAATAATTTCATGGTACTTGTTCTGATGAATGTTTCTCTATGGCAGTGCTTCTCAAAGTGTCTGATATGGCGGACCGGAATTTGTTTTTCTCAGTGTCACGTACCTGTAATATTTCGTGGTAATATTAAATTATGCTGGAAACGATATATATAATGAATATAATAAAAGCTGACTATTTTTTTAGCTTTCATTTATTTAGCAAAAAATAATTCAATATCAAAACATATAAAAATTAATAATAAAATAAGCAGTTTATTAACGCAAAAACAAAAATTATATAACCTTAATCTTTACAAATGATTCCTTAGCATTGACCTGGACACTGGTCGCATACTGGTAGCTGATGGTTCGCGTACCGGCACCGGTCCGCGGACCACCACTTTTGAGTTTGAGGCTCTGTGGGAAAATGAAATGTGTCGCCATCACTAGTGATCACTCAAAAACACCCTCGTAATCACCATTAGACTCATAATCATCTGCAATGTCCTCAGATTGACACCCAAATATTCTGAAATGTTCGTATTATATCTTTTGGCGCGAATGCTAAGCAGTACAACATGCCGTTTCCGGCGGAGTAAATTGCATTATGATAGTTTGATAGTTTACACAGGTCATAGGATAGTCCAGTTTCTTGTAAACTTAGATTAGGCTAAGGTTAAGATGGCTGGTAACTGGAAATTGAACGCATCGTTGTTTGGTGAGCGTGAGTTCCCGGATCAGCTGCTACTAATGCTACAGCGGGAACTGGCGAGGTTTGTGGTTGGGAATATGTGGTGGGATAAATTAAAATCCCAAATTAGGTCGTTTGCTGCTGATTCTCTCTCCATAATAGTGTTTAGTAACCATTTACGTCTTAGTGGCTTTATTGTCTTGCTTGGGGTTGAATGATTAAAAAAATGTAGCTATACAGAGTTTTTAGTTTTAGTCATAATATTTGTGTGAATTTACACTATTTACATTATTCGGACTATTGTCTTCATCTTTGTCGCCATATTTATTACAACGTTTCGGCCGTTGTACACTCCGGCTTTCTTCAGCTGGTTGGAATGTCGAACTGAACCCTTTATTTCGCTCACTGGGGTAGACTGTTCTAGTTCTACGTGCCATGTTTAATGGATGTCAGTTATCAGTTATCTCCTGTTAATTCCCCTCTCCAAGTTCTCCACTGCCTTAACCGGGTATTGAACTCACACTTTTTGGGGCCTGTCACTGGATCTAACCAACCCCTTTATCCACTGTGCCATGTGTCCTTGTTCACTGAAAATAAAAAAAAATAAAAAAATTTTTTTTTTCATTTTTATATATCCTTTAAAAACCAGAAAGAGCACTGAAGAAGGCCGGAGCGTACAACGGCCGAAACGTTGTGACAAATATGGCGACAAAGATGAGGACAATAGTCCGAATAATGTAAATACTGTACATAATACCTCATCTCAGAAATATAGACAGACACTAAATTATTTGATTGATATTTTTTCTACGGCTTATCAAACTTTGCGGGTTATTTAAATTCAGAATCTTTTTGGCGATAATAATGCTTTAGAGATACAAGTTGTTTCTTATACTCCGTGCTAATAGGAATATATACTTGAAAAACAATGTGGATAAAATAAGTAAATGTTTATTGTAAAAAACCCAGTACAATAAAAATAAAGGTAACAGTTATGCACAAGGTCGTCGCAAGTCAATCCAGTAGTGAGTGCTACTATTGGAAAGGTCGCTAGTTCTCGCGTAAATTGGAGTCGTACTCAACAGATCCCAGCTAGTAATATTTACCAGCCTCCCCACGAGGTAGTATGTGGCACAAGGCCGAATTTAATGTGGGGCAATCCGAGCCCGTAGGCTCGGCCAAAAATTCCCCGTAACCCAGCATAAACGGGTTCGGGTCTATCTACCTCTCCGGACGAGACTCTGCCCTTCGGCATAGCCTCGTCCGGTTTCCTCTCTGTCCGAAGGCAGAGAGTTCGACAACACCTAAGAGCTGAATAACAGATCCCAGCTAGACTCCGTAGTCCGTTGACTTACAGCTACTTACTACCTATAGTGTAGTCACTCATGGGGGGGATAGGTTATTCCATTACATCAGTTTTACTAATTAACCCATATCTTGAAGAAGAAGAGTTAGATTCATACCTCCCCCAATGATATTTGCGCGTAAGTAAATATAACGAACGCGACCGGAATTGGAACTCGGTAATCCGATTAAAAATTCCGAGACCTTGTCCATTACCAACACCGGGTTTCCCCATGCGGTCATCCCTCTAGGTACTAACCAGAATTGACTTCGCTGATCGAACGGGAACCGTTATTTCAACGTGATATGGCCGTAAGTACAAGAACACTCAAGACAACATGAAAACTAAATGTTGTATCTATAACATTTTAAAGAGAACATCAGAGCACTAATGATGTGACAATTCTCCACGGTACGGACAGTGGGTGAATGCAATTAATGTTCGTGAAGCTCTCAGGATTTATTTACATGAGCAGTATATCATTTAGTTTCAGCTCATAATATCGACCCTTATTAAGAATACTGGTAATAACTTGTTTTCTGGGTGTCAGGTTTTATTATGCAAACAAATTAAGTTCACAATCAATAACATAGCAAATTCTGTCTGTCCGTCTGGGTGTCTGAAACCCCTGTAACTCGGGTCACAGTTGCTCTATATAGACCTATTATATCTTTTGGGAATCAGGGTGATCCCAGGATTGAAGATTTGTCCTTCATATGGTGCTTGAACATCCAGCATTGGGATCCGGGTCAGGATGAGAAGGGAAAAAGTTAAAAATGCAAATTTTAAAATAACTGAAAAGAATTTGTGATTTTAAAAGCTTTTAATTTATATTGAGATTAAAGTAACAAAACTTTGTGAAGTTAAATTTTTTTTGTTTTAAATTCAGTTTAAAATATCACAAAATCTTTATGAACTGTGGGAATTAATTTTATTTCTTCAAAAGACTAAGGAATCGGAGTAAAGGTTTCGGAACGTGGGGTTTTGAAATTCCATGGAGTTTTTTATTTGAAGAACTCAGTTTTCGGCCTGAAGTGGAATTTCGTCCCAAGTCGGACTTTCGGCTCAAATAGGTCTTTTGGCCGGAATTAAACTTATAGCCCGAATCATATTGATTAACTATTTCCGTGAAGAATCCAAACTCTGGCCCAGCCATAAGATTCATCCAATGTAGCTCTATCATCATAAAAAAATGACTGCTCAGAAATAAGGCTTTTCGCTTTCATATTTTTAGCTAATGTTCTGAATATTCTGTATTTTTTCCCATTTATTTACATTAACAATACAAGTCAATCTGCTCTTATTGTTTTAGATATTTTTGAAATCGTTTTTGAGACGTACGAGAAGACAGTTTTACCTTTTCTTATCTTACCAATCTTTTTTATATTATTATTGTTCTTTGATTTCCCATAAATCAATATCTTTTCTTTTTAAGTTATATCTTTATTTTGATCCATGGCAATTTTTATGTATCCGAAATTAAAGATCTAAGTATTCTTAACTGTACTATTACATATAATAATCTATAATCTATAATATGATGAACAAAACTCTTGTTGCATAATATCTCACACTATCAAATAAGTTATTTTAAATATAATCTCCCCTAAAATATCACTCTTTAAATGACAGTATATGCAGTGCTTATTGACTTGCAATCAAGATTAATGGTTAGAATTAAGAAATATTAATGTTTATTGACTTACAAAGGAGATTAAATATTAAACGGAATTAAGTGTATGTGTTCTGTTACCAGAGTACATAATCTGTATTGTTTTGCTTCCCGTTCTTCGTCTCTTTTTTTGGTTTAGGTACATTTTAGATTGGTCACCGTTTTCCTGTTGGCCCTTGTCGCCGGAACCGGTTTGCCCTTCGGCATAGCCTCGTCTGGGTTCCTCTCTGCCCGAAGGCAGAGAGTTCGACAACACCTAAGAGATGTATAACAGATCCCAGCTAGGATATCTAGTTACCCCCCCCCCCCCACACGAGAGTTGCATGTGGCACAAGGCCGGGTTTAACGTGGGTTTCCGAGCCCGTAGGCTCGGCCAAAAATATTCCCTATTTAAAACCGTAAAAACGGGTTCAGGGTCATTCTACCTCACGAACGAGACTCTGCCCTTCGGCGGAGCCTAGTCCGATTTCCTCTCTGCACAGAGGCAGAGAGTTCGACTGTTTAGTTGGAACAGGTCGCAGCTAGGATATCTAGCTACCCCCCCCCCCCACGAAATTGCATTTTTTTTTTTTTAAGCGTATCACCCCAAGCAAGGCTGGAGGCCACTATCACGCATGGGGTTACAGAAGGGTTGGAGGAAGAGCAGATAGGAGTGGTAAAGGAGGGGATGTGGAGAAAGAGAAAGACAGTGGGTCGATCAAGGCAAGGGGGTTACAGAAGATTTGGAGCGAGAGCAGATAGGAATGAAAAATGAAAGGATGTGCAGAAGGGAAGTGGATAGATCAAGGCAACTGGAGATGACGATTGATGCTACACTTAAACCATTGGAGATTGTATTTGTCAGGGAAACAGTAATAGGGAAGGGAGTTCCATAGGCGAGATGTGCGAGACATGAAGCTATTGGAGTAGAAGAGACGTCTACATCTAACAGTTTCAACGGTGAAGGGGTGAGAACGGGATGCCAGCCTCGTAGGACGTTTAAATTCACGAGGCCTAGGGACAAGCGAAAGCAACTCCTCGGAGCAATTACCGTGAAAGTACTTGTAAAAAAGGCAGAGCGATGCAACATCGCGTCTGTGAGAGAGAGACTGCAGACGAGATGACAGATCAGGGCCAATCACATTGCATATCCGTCTCTGGATCTTATCAAGAACCCTGAGACAAACAGCAGGGGCCCCAGACCATATATGGCAGCAATACTCCATGCAAGGGCGAATGGTTGATTTATAGATTTGGAGGATCGATTCCGGGGAGAAAAATTTCCTGGCTCGGCACAGGGAACCAACTTTTCTTGCGGTGGATGATGCGACTGACTCGATGTATTTGTTCCATCTCAGATCAGCGGACAGCGTGAGACCGAGCAGCCGCAGAGAGAAGCTCTCGAGAAGTTGGACTTCAGACATTCTAATGGGATGCAGGAATGGATCTTTATGGTGGTTAATAGAGAGAAGTTTTGTTTTAGAGGCGTTAAAGTTGACCATCCATCTCTCGCCCCAGTTCACAACCGATTGGAGGTCCTTTTCAATTTGGGCTGCCAGGTTAACTTTGTCAGCATCACTAGATTTGTGTTTGAGGCAGGAGTAAATTGTGGTGTCGTCAGCGTAGATGCCGATTTGGGAGTCTATGGCGTCAGGAAAGTCGTTTATAAATATGAGGAACAGAGTAGGGCCTAGGATGGAGCCTTGAGGAACACCTGCGTTAGTGAGATAGGAGCTGGAGATGAATCCACTGAGAACGACCTTCAATTCACGGTATGACAGGAATGATTGTATCAGGTCAAACAATCGACCTGTGATACCATAACCCTGGAGCTTGCGAAGAAGGCCGGCATGCCAAACTCTATCAGACGCTTTGGAGATGTCAAGGGCCACGGCACGAGCTTCACCGTTATTGTGGATAGCTTGGTAGACAAATTCAGTGATGGCCGTAAGCACATCGGCAGTAGATCGGGCAAAGCGGAAACCATACTGCTTGTCTGAGAGCAGATCATGGGATATCAGATGATTAATCACTTCGGTGTTGATAATGGCCCCGAAGACTTTGCCGAAGAGGGGTAGGAGACTGATAGGACTGTAATTGGAAGGGTCGGAGGGGTCACCAGAGTTCTTAAAGACAGGAACAATGGTTGAGGACTTCCAGCACTCAGGAAAACAGGACTCCTTGAGGCAGCGGTTGTATAATTTAGAGAGGGCAGGCGCCAGCTCAGGGGCGCATTTCTTCAGGACAATGGCTGGTATCCCGTTACCACCAGTAGCTTTGTGGTGATCTAAGTTAGAAATAATGCCCAATACCGACGACGGGGTTATGTGCAATCCGTCCAAGAGGGCCTCAGTTCTGGGAGGGAAATCGGGCAAGGGTACCCCGGAAGAGTCTAGCGTAGAATTGGAAGAAAACTTTCGAGCAAAGCATTTGGCCTTGTCGGCGGAGGTGGTCAGGACCTCAAACTGATTGAACATGGGAGGAATGGAGGGTTTATTATTGTTCAGAACGCTCTTGCAGAGGCGCCAATAATCTTTGGAGCCAAATTTGTGGGATGCAATACGTTCCTTCATCCGAGCAGCAAATAGTGACTTGGCATCGTCGAGGATACGCTTACACTCGTTACGGGCAGAAGTAAATAGACGTCTATTGGAGTCGTTCATATCACTACGAAAACGGTGGAAGAAGTGGTTCCTATGGGCAATGGCGACTGAGCAAGCAGCTGTGAACCAGGGGGAGGAGCGCAGTTTGACCTTGAATTTCCTGGAGGGGATGAAAGCGTCGATTCCAGCTTTAACCCAGGAAGAGAACTCTGAAGCACAATCCTGAATGGGGAGCTTAAATACAGCATCCCAGGGGACATCGCGGAGGAAGTTACGAAACGAGTCCCAGTCAGCCCGTTGGTAGCAGAATGTGGTTCTGGTGGTAGGAGGCTCCTTGCAGGGGGTGGGGCTGAAGGAGATGCTAACAGACACAACAGCATGATCGGAGTTACCGATAGGACAGAGCTGCGTGGCACTACAAGATTCAGGAATGGAGGTAAAACACAGGTCGAGGAGTGAGGCCTTACAGTCACGGTTGTAAGCAAAACGCGTGGGGAAATCGATTATCTGAGTGAGGGATTGAGAGACTGAAAAGTTGAGGGTGTGAATGCCTGCGAGGTCGGTAGTAGCGTTCTTAAGCCATTGGTTGTGATGGGCGTTAAAATCGTCAAACACAAATATGTGAGCGTACGGAAGGTCGAGTTTAACGTGGGTTTTCTGAGCCCGTAGGCTCCGCCAAAAATATTACCTACTGGAACCCGTAAAAACGGGTTCAGGGACAGTCTACCTCCCCGAACGAGACTCTGCACTTCGGCGGAGCCTCGTTCGGGTTCCTCTCTGCCCGAAGGCAGAGAGTTCGACTGTTTAGCTGGAACAGGTCGCAGCTAGACACCGTAGTCTGTTGACTTATAGCTACTTATAGGTAATTACTACTTATAGTATAGTCACTCACGGGGGTGATAAGTTATTCCATTACATCAGTTTTACTAATTAACCCATATCTTGAAGAAGAAGTGGCAGGCTCGGGATGCGCGGTCCATGCATTTTCTTGTCCTCCATAATCTGTCCCTTGCGATGGCATCACCGGTGTATGCCTATTGGAATTCTTTCTCTCTGCATTTTTATCCTTTAATATTGTATTATTTGAACATTTTTTTGAGGATGGCCATCTTTGTATGCATTTATCTTGCTATTGTGTCTCCCTCCACGTGAACACCCCTTGTTGGCTCTTTGGTCACTGTTCTCACGCTGTAGCTTTCTTCATTTCTCAGAATTTGCACTGAAGCAATGTAACGTATTCCTCTAGCAAACAATGTTCTGCTTTCCTTTGACACTCAATTTTGTCTCCCTTGTTACATTTCTTCTTCCCCTGCCTATTATATTTTTATTTATTTATTTTTCTGCTTTAACCCTTTTGACCTTCGATAAACCTGCTCCGTCTTCAGAGTCTTAATTGCCTTCAGGTGTTTATCTGTCTGTCTTGAAGTACGCACGCGTGCAAGACGGATGCACACCCAATAAGCAGAACAGCATGTGTATAAATATTCAAACTGATGACAAAATTAAAAAAGTGACTATTGGGTTGGTGCATAATTATCAGGCGTTTTTGTAGGTGAGTTATTTGTTAAAAAAAATTGCTGTTTTGTTTAATTTTTTAAATAAAAATATTTTATTTTTCAGGTTTTAAAAATGCGCGTCGATAATCATACGCCCCGGAGTAATTATTTAAAAATAATATTGTTGAATTGTTATGTTTCTTTTTTCATAATAAATATTGTTTTAAAAATGCCTGATAATTATGCACCAACCCAATACATTATCTTGGGACATCGTGCATATCTAATAAAAATAGATAACAGAAGTTCATATAAAATTCAGGATATACAAATATATTCTGAAAATGTTACCAACAACGGTTGATTATTATCAATTTGGTTATGAAAACATTCACTTGTATAATAAAGTCTGACGTAGTGTATGTGTTCGGAAAAAAAGACGTGTCGTCCATCTAAATTTCACTGATCTCAGAACCAGATGTTTTCATCACGTCTAAAACTAGATTAGCTTGCGGAAGAAGCCCACCCATACACAATTTAGAGATAGAAAATATCACCACCAACTAGCAATTTAAAACCAATCAAAACGTTAGTTTTTCATCAGTCCACCTCTACTAAAACAATGTCTTCGTGGGCCTATTTGAAACAATAAACAGAGAGGACAAAAATATATTCTTTAGTTATTCTAACACGAAACAACCACAATGATACGTACATAAGATTTATTACTTCAAAACGTTGAACCTCGTCACAAGAAATACCTTCTTCGTTATAAGAGAGTGCCCAGTAAAAAAAGCGGTAAATTCAGAAAGACGTGAGACAATCCTTGAAAAATGGTGGCGACTTATGTGACTGAAAAATCCAGGAAGAATTTCGGTACATTTCGTCAATCCCCATGTCGGATGTTTTTCTTTGAAAAGTACGATAACTTGATGCTCAAAACCACTTTAACAATACGAGAAGGGCAGAACGAAAGACGAATGTTGTCTGCAAATAACCTTTAAATGGCGTGTTACAAGATCGAGCAGCAGTTAATCTTAAAAGAACCAATCAGTGATAAGTAATTATGCGAGACTCGAATGGTTATTCAAGGTCATGAATATTCAAGAATTTTATTCAAGATTATTCAAGGTCAATTGTTCTTGAAAGATAAAACAGTAATACTAAATTTTCCGTTTTTTTTTACTAGGCACCCTGTACTTATTTCAATGAATCGATACTAATTACAGGATAGAACAACCTGGAGTAAGTAAGTAAGACTTTTTCACATGAAAAATAACCGACATCCGTATCCCAGGGCAACTAACCAAACCGTATTATATGTTATGGGAACTTACCTATAACGAGAATGGACTCTTCCTGACTCTATAAATACTGCGCCTCTCTGAGAGAGAGAAAAGAGGAGAGGAATGAGTTGAGACCTAAAGAGTCAAGACAATATTAGTTCACTCTAAACCAGACTGACAGTTAATACTAACACCTTCAACTTCTTGTATTATATTTCTGTTGTAATATATCTTTGTTATTTTCTACTCTTGTGTTCGTGATGTTCTTCCTTGGTCCTAACCTTGGATCATAACCGTGGTGCGAGGATATTGGACCATAACATATACACGCCTGCGAAATCCGTACTGCACCTCAGCTAGCAAAAGAATGAGCCCAATATGCAAATTGCAAATCGACGATACTAGAAACAAACAATTCCGGAAATTTAAATATCTGGGGAGTGTTTTAACAGAAGACAGAAAGTGTGGTACTGAAATCCGAAGACGTGTTGGAATAGCCAAAGATGCATTCCAAAAGCTAAGCAGTGTACTAAGAAATAGAAAAAACTTCACTAGAAACAAGGAAATGAGTAGTAAACTGTTAAGTGATATCTGTTCTCTTGTATCGCAGTGAGTTCTGGACAATCTCTGCAAAGACGAAGAAGATACTTGAAGCAACAGAAATGTGGTTCTACAGAAGGATGCTGACTCTACCACGGACCGGGCATGTGAGCAACGACGAAGTTTTAGAGAAAATGGAAACAAAAAGGAAATTTTACTTATAAGTGACAGTTGAGGTTTCTGGGGCATATAATGAGGAAAGAGGGCTTGGAAAATCTGATACTCACAGGATAGATTGGAGGCAAGAAAGACAGAGGAAAACAACATTAGTGAGCTTGAGTAAATGGATGGCGGAAGAGGGTTTAGGAGAAATAACAGAAAGAAAAATTTACTAAGAAATGCAAAGGACTGAAAATTGTGGAGAGCCATGATCGTTAACGTTCTGACAGGACACAGCACATAAAGAGAGAAGAGAGGCTGAGCGGAGCTTATTTGCATTTTTGGGGAGAGTGAGAGATCAATTTCTTGGACCAGTTCAATACGTTCAAACCCATGTGATTTCGTGCTTGCAGAACCATCGACGGCTATAGAAGGGTTTACTTTACCCAATCTCACTCAAGGTTTGGGTCTACCCGTTGTATGTTTTTTTTATGCACTTTCCAACGGTGTCGCCGCACGAATAAATCGACCATGGCGAGTTTCGAAGACGGGACATACGGTTAGAAAACGACCAGCGCATTTCATATTAGCCTTCATTCAAATAACACTAAAATATTTTTCTACTTTCAAAAACATTCTATAAAAAGGAAATCTTAGTTAAACCCGTCTTCCTCGACAAATGTTTTACAAATTTCCAACACGACAAAGCAATTTTTCGCAGTCTATAATTTTTCTTTATTATTATGTTGGCCAGAAAGTCCTGACTCACTTAGGAAGCGGAAAGAAAACAACATAATTTTATGGAGCAATACCAACATTTATGCTACAAAATAAAGTCCATCATTCTCGACGATCTTCTGTCAGGGATCAGCCAGCATCAGAGTCTGTCTCAGATACCAGTGCGATGGCTTTGAATAATAATAAAAAAACTTTGAACAAGCTTCCTTCATTTCATCAAAAGTGTTGAATCGCTGGTCGCCGAGGAAGTGTGCCATTGAGCGGAATAGGCCATAGTCAATTGGAGCAGCATCGGGACTGAATGGTGGATGTGGAAGAGTCTCAACACCGTCCATCGATTTGAACTTCTCCTTAGTCAACTTGGCAGTATGTGGCCTCGCATTCTCTTTCTGAAACAAAGCCCGAGCTCGATTAAAACAAAGTTGGATACTCCTTCATTAGACCGATGTGTTCTCTGGCTCCATATCTACTATTACATTGTTCACATTACTCACACCTTTCAACCGTCATTCTAATCTATGTATTTTTAATCATTTATCCTCAAGCAAGGCGATAAAGTCACTAAGATGCAAGGAATTAGTGATACTGAAAGAAACTATGGCGAAAGGGCAAGGGTGTTGGGCGGGGTTTAGATGATTATAGGCTCATAACTCTGCTAAACACAGGGTTAAAGATTTTCGCCAAGATCCTGACAGAGCATTTGCAGTCAGTTGCCGAGTCTCTGTTGGGTCCAGAGCAAACTTGTTCTGTGAAGGGCCGAACAATTCAGAGCAACCTGCATCTGATCCCCACGATCATAGAGGGTGTAAAAGACGACGATGAGGCTGCGCTGATCAATTTAGATCAGTCCAAGGCACTTCATAGGTTTGACCATCGCTACCTTGCGGCTGTCCTGCAGCCCGCCGGATTCGAACCCGACTTCTGCCGCTGGACTAGCCTCCTGTATCACTCCCCCAGTGCTGTGGTACAGGTTAACGGGAAGCTGTCGAGCGCTTTTGCGCTGTCTAGGTCGGTTCGTCAGGGTTGTCCACTGTCGCCCCTACTCTATGCTTTGGCGTTGGAGCCTTTCCTTCGCCGGCTACGAGACGGGTTGTGTAGTCCGGTCCTACGCGGAATCGCCGTTCCTGGAGAGACTTCATCCACGGTTTCTGCGTACACCGATAACGTATCTGCTTTCGTGTCGTCCTGCAGCGACATTGAGGCGGTACTGAAGGCGGTTGATCGGTACGAAAAAGTGACAGGGGCCAAGATTAACCGCGACGACTCGTTCGGCTTGCGGTTAGTTGCCTGGAAGGGGGTCGATCTTCCGGGTCCCTTCAGTTGGATGGATGGTCCTGTCCGCATTCTTGGAGTGTGGTTTGGATCCGACCTCCAGCTGTAGAAAAATTGGTCTGAAGTACGAGCAAAGGTCGACGCGGCCGGTCAGATTGGCGTCGACGGAAGTTGTCCGTGAAGGGCAGGGCGGAGGCGTGTGCCACTTACGTTTTCCCTCTTGTTCTTTATCGATTGTCCGTATTCCCTCTCTGTAAAGACCATCGGAAGCCGCTCTAGCTCGCTATCCTACATTTTATGGAGGGGACGCGGGAATCGGGTCGACAGACGAGTCTGTGCACAACGTCCGTGTCATGGGGGCCTGGGAATGCCACATTTGGTGAGCCACAAACTCGCCTCAAGGTTGGCTTTCCTACGCCAAGCATTCACAGGAGATTCGATTATGACGGGGATTGTTAGGGGCGCTTTCCCTTTCCTTACTATTAGTCCCCCCATCTCGCGGGTTGAGCACCATCGTAAACCTCGGGGGTCAATCGGATTTCCTTCGCGAGTGTCGGTGAATAGGCTAATTGTTATTTTTCTCTTCCGCAGATTTAAAAGATGTTAATCAAGTTAGCCAGTCTGAATGCGAAGGGCTTGAGGGATCGGCGTAAGGCGGCTCGCCTGCTCCGGGATCTCTTGTCTTTCGGCGTGGTCAGCCAAAACCACTTAGCTACTTCGAACAAATATATCCCTTTCCGGGACATATCATGGAAAATCACCTCACAGAAGAAGAAGAGACATGAAGCAGCAGAAATGTAGTTCTACTGAAGGATGCTGAGGATACCATGGATCAAACACGTGAGCAACGACGAAGTTTTAGAGAAAATGGAAACAAAAAGGACACTTATCCTTAAAATCAGAAAGGGACAGTTGCAATTTCTAGGGCAGTAATGCAGAAAGAGGACTTGGAAAATCTGATACTCACAGGACAGATTGAAGGCAAGAGGGACAGAGGAAGACAACGCATACCCTACCTGGCGTGTTTGAGTGAATGAATGGCGGAGCAGGGTTTGGGAGAGATAGCAGAAAGACGAAAGACAGGGAACTGTAGAGAGCCATAATCGTCAACATCCTGAAGAAACACGACACTTAGAAGAAGGAGAAGAAGAAGATGGATTCGGATGAGTATCATTATCTTTGTTGTTGTGATCATAAAAAAAAGACCAGTACGTTCTACGTCTACCATTGTTGTCTCTAGTTGTGTCTACATTCCACGAATTATTGATACCCATCTCTGTTGCATTATTTGCTACATTTTAGCCACTGGGCTCCATAGCCTTCCTCAATATTGTCTGAAATTCTTGGATAAATTTATTATATTATGAAGTGTTTGAACGACTATCCTCATCTTTATGTTTGTATTACCACATTTTTCATGATGTGCAATCTACTCTTTTTCAGTTCTTTATACAATTTTCAAATAGAATGTTATCATTTATGAATGATTTAGACGAGCTTTCTCATATTAATTGTTTTGATTATTAAGTATTAACCAAGGAAATCTTTCTCTTTTTTGTTTTGTTTTGTCGGTAGTTTTGAACCATTATTAGCATTATTTACAGTAGGACTAATGTCCTCATCATTGGTATTATTACCAAACGTTTCGACCGTTCTGCCCCCCGGCTTTCGCCAGGTGTCTTTCGAGCCAGATAACTTTCAAGGATGAATTTCGAGCTGAAACCATTCCGCGCGTAGAACGTTCTCTTTCTGCTGTGCATGTCTGGAAGTATCTTGTTTTGTTAATCATCCTCATTCCTTTTCTATTCACCCTCGCCAAGAACCGCTAATTTGTGGAACAAATTCCCGAGAGAATGTTTCCCTTATCTCTTATTAAGGAAAGTTGGCTCCCTGTGCGGCGACAGGAAATTTTTCTCGCTGGAGTCGATCCTTCAAATCTACGAATCAACCATTCGCGCTTGCATAGAGTATTGCTGTCATATATGGTCTGGTGCCCATTATGTTTGTCTCAAGGTTCATGGAAAGATCCAGAGACGGATATGCAACGTAATTGGCCCTGATCTGGCATCTCGTCTGCAGTCGCTCTTTCACAGACGTGCCGTCGCCTCTCTGTGTCTTTTTTTTTACGAATACTTTCATGGTAACTGCTCCGATGAGCTGCTTTCGCTGGTTCCCAAACTTCATGAATTTAAGCGTTCAACTAGGCTGGCATCTCGCTCAAACCCTTTCACTGTCGAAACTGTTAAATGTAGCCATCTCTTCTGTGGAACTCCCTCCCCTCTTCCTGTTTCCCTGATAGCTATAATCTATTCAAATGTAATGTCAATCAACGTCTCCAGATGCCCTGATCTATCCCCTATCCTTCTCTTCATCCTTTCCTCTATCACTCCTATTTGCTCTAGCTCCAACTCTCTGTAACACCTTGCGTGCTAGTGGCTTCCCGCCTTGCTTGGGGTGAAACGCTTAAAACAAATCTCTATAAATCTTAATCTCATCAAGTTTAGGATCAACCGACATAATCTACATTTCTTATTGTACCCATGTTACGTTCATGCAATAAACTCTTTCAGTAATCCTCTACAATGAGTGGCTCTTGGGTCTTGTATGTGGGTGAATAGTAATAAAAATTGATTTTTTAGTACTGTTCAGTTATTGCCAGTCCTGTTCCCACTGTCATCTGTACAACGCGGTCAAAGGATTGAACTCACAATAGCTATGTTACCAAGTTCTAAAATGCTCAACCTTGTATTCTCATCTCCGCTGTTTTCATCACTATGTTTCGCCAATAGTACTTTCCGATTGATATGAAATTCTAACATACCTTTGTGGGTGATTATTTTCCACTCTACAGCCACTTTCCTCACAGGCGAAACGTCGTTATTCTACCGCTGTTTCCATAAAAATTGTTCAGACCAGCGAATTCCTTAATTCAACGAGTTGAGCCCCTTACAGCTAGGACACGACATTCCACATCCTTATTCTTTTCCTATTCCTTTGGTAAGGAGTCGGTTTCATTCAGAGAGTTTCTTCCAGAGAATGGCAACCTTGTCGAGCAGACTTCCGAGGGAATGCTTGCCCGACCACTACAATCTTAATGCCTTTAATTCTAGTGTCAATCGTTATCTATCCTACATATCCTCATAAGGTACACTTACTTCCTTCTCAGACATCTATACAATAACATTATTCAGTAACCATCTAGACGATCCAGTTCCAGTTTTCTCTAACTTCTTGCACCAGGTACGGATGTTAACAGGACGGTGTTTTGTTTTCATACTTTGTACTGTAATTCCGCTGGATCTGTGTGCCAGATTTGGCCCTTGTTTTATTTAAATCATTTCACTCCAAGCAATGCAATAGAACCATTAAGACGCAAGAGGTTACTGAGGTTAGAGAGTACGCGAAAAAAAAAAAAGGAAAGAAAATCATTATTAAGGAGAGGGAATAATAAAAGGTCAAGAATTATGAAGACAGAAGATAACGATTGACATTATATTTAAATTCTTGAAGATCAAAGTTGACCGGGAAGCTAGAAGCTGAAAGAGTTCCACAAGCGACGAGTGCGATAGAAGAAACTGTTAGGATACACTGTAAAATAATGAAACCTTGCCGCCAATCAAGTACTGCGCTTAGATTCATAAAGTCTAGTTATCAAAGACGAAAGTTCGTCAGAACAATTACCATGAAAGTATTTATAGAAAATGTACAGAGAAGCTACATTACGTCGGTGGGAAAGTGACTGAAGGCAAGAAGCCAGGTCAGGACCCATAACATTGCAGATTCTTCTTTGGATCTTATCAAGAATCTCTAAATATATAGCAGAAGCACCAGACCAGATGTGACAGCAATATTCAAAGCAAGGACGAATGGTAGATTTATAAATTTGTAAGATAGATTCTGGAGTGAAAAAATTGCCTAGCATGACACAGTGAGTCGACTTTCCTAGCAGCAGACCTAGCAATTGATTCAATATAGTCTTTCCATTTTATGTCAGTGGTAAATGTTAGCCCGAGAAGGCGCAACGGAACGCTCACCTGGAGGTTAGCATCAGTCATACTGATGGAAGGCAACAAGGGGTCAGGATACAAATTGAGATTTCTCTTGCGCTGTTGACATTTTCATTAAAAGACAGGGATTAATAATAAACACTTTTATCATCTAACTGAAAATACAAACTAAAATGATTTAAAAAAGTGACAAACTATATATAAATGAAAACTTTAATAACATTTTTTAACAAGCAAATAAGTGTATTTGTGGATCTTAACGCTAATGGATGCAATAAACTTTGGAAGCAGTATAGATAATTTATACAAATCTTTTATAACTACAATGACCTCTAACGTCGGGGGAATGACAGGGAAAAGACTTAAATATGCTTGTTTTTTAGCCAAGAAACTTGATTATGGGTTTCACACATCTAAGTTTATAGTGATTTAAAATTTGGAGAAGTTCACGCGAAATGTGAAGTTTTTAATTCATACATAAAAGAAACATGGCGGCTTTATTCTTATACTTAATTTTTTTTTTCTCTTTCTTTTCTTTAGTTGTCTATCTCTTCTATTCGAACAGAAGACATTAATACGCTTGGAATTCGCACTTTCTTGTCGGGCGGAAGCACAATTCAAAGCATTGCAGAGAAAACATTTCGGACGTGGCACCGATGGTTTTGGACACTGATTTATGCGTGAAGTTGATTTCGTATTCAGGAGCGTCGAAAGGTTCTTCCCACAATGCCGTGTGACAGCACCATATGCGCGGTAAACGCTATCGAGCGTGTGATTAGAGCGCCCAAGAAGGCGGCCAAAATTGAGAAGAAAAAGAAAGATGCAGTTTTCTATACAGAAAAGTAACAATGTTGCGAGAAGAGTGTCGACATACAGGCATATATATATATATATATTTATATATATAAGCGATTTAGATTTCTGCGCGAGGTAGTGTAAGAATTATCGACGCGGCAGACGGAGTCGGTAGAGTGAGTTCAAATACAGGCTGAAGCAAATAATGTCTAATTTATGCAAAACAGCTTGAGTAAAAGAACGAACCCTATTCTCCTTGCACTATATCTTATCACTAGATATCTTGTCTCGTCACTGGCATGCCAAGACGGCGAGATTCAATACGTACATTTCGGATAACCACTTCCCCATACCAAAATTAAGCAACCAAATTTTATTGCCAAAGCAAATCTTGAGGTTATATACGTACTTTTATACGTACATTATTACATTTGTAGGCGAGTACCGCAGCGGCTATAGAGGGTCTCAGGGTGAAATCAAGGAGCCGAGTCATACATACGGAACTGTCAGTGAGAAGTGAATCTTCAGTCAACTTCATATGAGATGCATGTATAATATACAGGGTGCCCCCCCCTCACAAATTGACGTTATTTTGTAGTCTAATAACATAGCCAATTCAATTTATATACATTAAACGTATATATATATATATATATATATATATATATATATATATATATATATATATATATATATATATATATATATATATATATATATATATATATATTGTCATCCACAGACAGACTGTTTCGCAGCTCACCAGTGTAGCTAGACGTCCGATTCGGATCGAAACCCGACAGAATTGGCGTCAGTCGGAACTTCTACCACTAAGCCGTCGGCGCACGGCAGGGATGAAGGTGAATTTTAGCGTGTTTATTTTTAGATTTAGATAAACACACAGTGACTGACAGTGACTCAATTCTGCCGAAGAGTCATGCTATATTAGCTTTAATTGTCACTGTTTACAAATGCACCCCTCACACCCACAGAGCTCAACCGAAATTAATTTTTCAGGAGCCAATATATATATATATACGTACAGGGTGTCCATAAAGTTCGTATGCACTTTAAAAACTTTATAACTTTATTTGTATTTGCGATAGAAATAATTTATAAAAAGGATTAGAAAGAAATAAATCTATATATTTTAAGGTTTTATTGAAATTTTATTTAAGTTTCCATATGTCCTCCATCATTAGCAATACAAAGGGTAATACGATTTTGCAATTCACGGAAATCATTTGCCAACAGATTTACAGTAATGCCTGAAATCACATTAGTTATTTTAGTTAAAACTAGGTATATTAAACTTTATAACATTTTTTACAGATTATTTCTATCGTTAATACAAATAAAGTTATAATTTTTTAAAAGTGCACACGAACTTTATGAACACCATATATATATATATATATATATATATATATATATATATATATATATATATATATATCAAAGATGAGAATAGATTAAATCGACAACTGCCATCTTCTTAAACTTATTAACAGTCAAATAATTTTTAAAATTTAGTTTTCGCTGCTTAAAACAATTTTCACGTATTTCACAGGTCTGTTGTAGAGAAGGACTCAGCGTACCTCCTGTTTTCCCTACAGGCCTGACGATTGCGTTTAGCATGAAACAGCCTGTCGCCTTTGAGTGTTGACTTCAATGTTCAATTTTATATTTACATACGCTCTATATCTGTTATTGAGCACTTTATCCCATAAATATAGCACAGCTTAAAACTATATTTCTTCTATTATATCTATCTATCTATCTATCTATCTATCTATCTATCTATCTATCTATCTATCTATCTATCTATGTAAAGAACAGTAAGATATATAATCCGGTGTTCTTATTGATATTTTTTATTTTTATTTTTACAAAACAGTGCTCAATGTAAATAAAGAGCATAAATATTAACTGATTTAAAATATGGTTTTCTCGCTACAAAGTAATAACCATGTTTCAAAAATGGGAGCTAAGAACTTTAAATTTAATTATATAATTAAATAAAAATCGTTAGTTCCGTTTCATCTTCAAGCAAATATAGGTATAACTTATAAGTTATTTCATTATTCGCTTGAAGATGAAACGGAACTAATGTTTTAATTTAATTATATAATTAAATTTAAAGTTTTTAGCTTCAATTTTTGAAACATGGTTATTACTGTGTAGCGAAAAAAACTTATTTCAAATCAGGTAATTTGTAATATATATATATATATATATAATATATATATTGCTGTAATTCTTTTATTGAGCTCTAATGTTATGTACGTTTGAATTTATATTATTTTCCTTCTTTTACATTTGTATATATATATATATATATATATATATATATATATAAATAAAAAATTTATATTTACACACGCTCTATGTCTGATATTGAGCACTTTATCCCATAAACATAGCACACGTTAAGAGTATATATATATATATATATATATATATATATATATATATATATATATATATATATATATATATATATGCCCAGCAACCTTTCTCTTAAACGTCTTTAATTAAAGACGGCAGACAAGGAGGATTTAATTATTTTTTATTTTTTCCAGCATCCTTACGTTTTTCTCTTTTGTAGGAGTAAAGTAGTCTAGAAGTTTTCCATAATTTTTATTGACCCAAGCGTTTTCGGACACTTCTTAAGCCATTTTCAAAGGGTTTTGATTTTGGTGTTAGTTTTTCTTCATGATTTGATTGTTGCATTTTATTTTTATGTTGTTTTGAATAGGAGCGCTCATTCCGAGCATTCGCGTGTTGAGTCCGGTTGGAATTCGCGTGATATCTTTCGATTAAAAAAAAAAATTCGATTGTTAAATAAAGTGAGGTTGATAGCAGCAGTGAGATGGTTCAGGTAATGTGGTTTATATAGAATTGTAGAGCTTTCGAACAGAATTTTTTTTCGGGGTTCTTGTAAATTGTGGATTGATAGAAATTTTTTATAGCACTTTGATCTGATAAGTGGCACGAGAGGTGCCTACTTAGGGAGGTGGTAGTATATTCGATATAGGTAACTGATTTATGACAAAAAAAACTCTTGAAAATGGTTAAAGTGGCTGACAGCGCTTGGGACAATGAAAATTATGGAAAATTTCTATAATCACTTCTACAAAATGGATAAAATGTAAGGATGCTGGAAAAACTAAACAAAAAATTAATTAAATCTTCTTTGTCTTGCCATGTTTAATGAAATATATATCTAAATTCATCTAAATGTAAATACCAGGAAATAAAAGCTGACATTCTGGCCTTTTGTCTTATATTCATCTTTTGATATTTTGACCCAAATGTCTTCAGTGAACAACAAAAACAGAATAAATGGTCTTGCCATTCCAATGTTTGTACTCGTCCAGTGCTATATGTTAATCATCTTATTACTGCAAGTTACTGGCTACCTGAAGATCAGGAAGTTAGGCAGCTAGAGCTGGCCGCGTGCTCAGCTCTTAGTTGTTGTTGAACTATTTGAACCCGGACGAAGCTATGCCGAAAGACAGAGTCTCGTTCGGAGTGGTAGACAGACCCGACCCCGTTTATGCGTGATCTACGAGCTCGGATTGCCCAAGATTAAATTAGGCTTTGTTTCACATCCTACCTCGTGGGGAGATCGGTAAATATTACTGGCTGCCTGAAGATTGTATGCAAACACATGAAAGTAGTGGCCAGTCATTGCCTATCTCGTTATTGAATTAATATTCAAAAGCTCTGTCATTTTTATGCCATAGAGCACTTTTATGGAAGGAGGCTAATTTTGGACAGGCTCTATTTAGAGATGCTTATTCAAACTTGAAATTATACATATATCTATATCTATCTATCTATCTATATATATATATATATATATATATATATATATATATATATATATATATATATACAGGGTGTCCATAAAGTTCGTGTACACTTTAAAAAATTTATAACTTTATTTGTATTAACGATAGAAATAATCTGTAAAAAATGTTATAAAGTTCAATGTACCTAGTTTTAAGTATAGGTAAAATAACTAATGTGATTTCAGGCATTACTGTAAATCATTTGGCAGATGTTTTCTGTGAACTGCAAAATCGTATTACCCTTTGTATTGCTAAAGATGGAGGACATGTAGAAACTTAAATAAAATTTCAATAAAATCTTAAAAAATATAGATTTACTTCTTTCTAATCCTTTTTACAAATGCTATTCTTAAAAGAGTGCTGAATACAGAGTAGAGCAAATATAATTTATTCGAAAATTATAACATAAATATGTTATAAATCCACTACAAAAATAGCCATTTTTTTCAATACTTCTGGTGTCTTATGGTGTGATGGTGTTGATTGATAAGACGCCAGAAGTGTTGAAACAAAATGGCTATTTTTGCAATGATTTTATAACGTCATAATGTTATAATTTTCGAATAAATTATATATATATATATATATATATATATATATATATATTTATTTGAAGAAGTTTGGAAAATGGAAAACCGTTTCATTGAAACTAGATTTGATTACGCTTATTGGCTTTCTCAGCTTCATCAGATCCAAAAAAGTAAAGAAAGAAATGTGCGTGTATTTGTGTGTTTGCTTAAATATAATAGATTATTAATACTTTTTCAGCTAAGTTGTCGTTTCTCATGATGTAAGAAAAGAGTGAAAATGAGTGACTTTTAAAAAAAGCCTTGAATATTTATGATGTATCTTTTCTTTATAATTCTTAATTCATGTCTAAAGTTATTAATATACCCTCCCAGCTTTCCCGTATTGAATTTGAGGTAAATCCTCATCTTATTTTCAGATTGGCTCGAAAGCTAGAGATTCATGTAGCCCTTTCTGAAATGAATTTAAGGTAAATCCTTATCCAATAATATTAATAATCTATTTTCTAGGCATACGTACAAATACACACACGTATTTCTTTCTCTAGTTTTTGGATTTGATGAAGCCTAGAAAGGCGAAACGCGTAATCAAATCTAGTTTCAGTGAAACGGTTTTCCATCTACCAAATTTCTTCAAACCTTTTTCGGGATTTTATATCCTATTTTAAATATCCCCCCCATATATATATATATATATATATATATATATATATATATATATAGAGAGAGAGAGAGAGAGAGAGAGGCAGCATTTCTTCATTCAAGCATATTTCATTGAATAATATACACATATTGTGTCTACTATAGTGATCCATTCCAGTTGTCTAATCAATTTCTTGAGTTCAAGATTAATTTAATTAAGGAAGGCACCGTAGTTTTCTTTTTAACCCAAGTACTTTCGACCTTTTCTAAGATCCTCTTCAGGGGTAAATTACAAAGAGAAACTTATTGTAACCCAATAAAATCTGCATTCTGTTGTCATGGTGATTTTTAAAAATACGCGCGAACGCTATGTTTTATAGTTATTTTCAAATTTTAAATTTATCCGTTGTAGTTATGGATTTTTTTTTTACAAGACAATCTTTTATCAATATAAAAATTGCTGACCGGAAATTGGTAGAAATATAAAATGACATTAAATGTTCTATGCACTCTTTATTGTTGTTGCTATATTCGCAACAAATTTTGTTGAGTGTTGGTTGACTGATTTTGAGGGACTCGAGAATTTGAATTTTTTGTTTATTATTTTCGTCGTTATACTATATTGGTCTTGTGAACAAGTATTTTCCTATATTGTGAAGGTGGACAGGAATGTGTTTTTGATTTGCAATAGAAATTATATCTGATAAATGAAGTATAAGACGTCTTGATACTGTTGTGGCCGTCACGCCAACATATTTACTTTTATCAGAAAAACAATCTCCCAAAGGATATTTAAACTGATATACAATGTTAGTCTTTTCCAAAGCACTAGTCGACGGAGAAGAGTTATTGCGTATGGTTAAGTTGGTTGATTTAGTATAATATGAAAAACGTTTTACTTTTTGGCTGGGATCAGTGGGGAATAGATTAGTACTTACGAGATTTTTTTAGGACTTTTCATTCTTTTTATATTTAAAATGCATTTTATTACGATGTAGTAGGTTGATAAGTTTAAAGTTATTTGAGGAAGTATTATGTTCTTTTGGATTTATGTTGATATTTCTAATAGCTCATCTAATTTGTTCATCAACGATGTAATTAGGAAAGTCATTATTAATAAAATTTTGTTTAATGTTTTTAAATTCAATAAAAAAAAACGCCAATTTTGAATTGCATCTTAACATCAAGAAACTGATTAGACAACTGGAAATGATCAATGTAAAAATAAATAGACAAAAGTCTATAATATACAATGAAAAATATATATAAAGTTGCCTCTCTGTGTCTTTTCTATAATTACTTTCGTGGTAATTGTTCGGCTGGGCTCTTCGCTATGGGGTCGAGATTCTTTGAATTTAAGCGCAGTACTAGACTGGTATCGAGATCTCCTCAATTAACAGTTGAGCTGGCTAGATGTAACGGTAAATACTCCGTTAACAGTTTCTTTTTTCGAACTTCTCCTTTGTGGAACTCCCTTCCAGTATCATGCTTTCCAGCCAACAAAGATGCAATATCGCTATCTACTGTCATACAGATTACTACTGCTCTTCCCGCTCATTATTAATGTTTTTGTTCGTAATTCTTCCACGCCCTGTAACACCTTGTATATTAGTGTCATTACTGTCTTTTATGGGGTGATACCGATTAATATATATATATATATATATATATATATATATATATATATATAAAGAAATTAAATAGAGGGTTCTGCTTTACAAATGTTTTTTATATTTATGTTCATCTGATACGAGAAACTGGAAGCTGTTCAATCATTATATATATATACAGATAAATATACAGATATATATATACATATATATACATATATATATACATATATACAGATATATATATACATATGTATATACAGATATATATATATACATATATATATACATATATATATATATACAGATATATATATATATATACATATATACAAATATATAAACAGATATATATATGCATATATATATACAGATATATATATATATATATACATATACATATATATAAACATATATACATATATATATACATATATATGTATACAGATATATACATATATATATTAAAAAGAACAGAGGTACCACAAACGTTTTTGGTTGTAATGTGGAATTTAAAAAAAAATATTATGCTTTATTTTTCATAATTTTACTACACGTGTTTCTGGTCTCTCGACCGTCTTCAGGTAAAGTGTGTAGATTTCCACATATTATTAAAAATAATTAATTTATTTCTTTATGTTTTTCAACGTTAAATATTCTCGATACGAGGTATTCTCTATTTTTGTGTTAGTAATCCGAATGTTTTTCTTGAAATGGCAGTGAAGAGTTCTGCGCGAAGGGCCATAAAACAATTAAGGTTGATTTGAGAAGTGATGAATTAGTTGTCGGTATCTTATCTTTTAATGTTTTTATATATATATATATATATATATATATATATATATATATATATATATATATATATATATATATATATGTTTATAAACATATATATATGTATATATATATATACATATATATATACACATATATATACATATACATATATATATACATATATATAAACATATGTTTATATACATATATATATGTATATATATGTATATATACATATATATACATATATATATACATATATATATATACATATATACACATATATATACATACATATATACATATATACTTATATATATACATTATATATATATTATGTCATTCACAGACAGTACTGTTTCGCTGTATCACAGCTCCTCAGTGCGACTAGACTTCCGAATGCCTCAAGCGAGGATTGAAACACAACTAATTTGGTGTCAGCCAGAGCTATCTTCACTCGGTAGAGTTACACAACTAAATCTAGCGTATTGTTTTTACAAATGTAAACAAATGCCAATCAGCCAAAGTGCTCCATTCATTTTACTGAAGAGCTTTGCATTAGTGCAGGTGGCTGTTGTTTATATATATATATATATATATATATATATATATATATATATATATATATATAATTTAATATATGCTGGCCACTAGCATCCGAGGATACCCGTCTACTAGACGCTCGCTCAGGCACATTTGTGTTTGCTTAACACCCACAGAGCCCACTTGTGGTTTATACTGCAACTATGTTGAGCAGACCTTAGTTTTAGTTACTGGGAAAGAGCGTGTTATATGGCGTGATAAATATTTTGAACAAGGCCAGCACACTCAAGCTACGATGACTTGTGGCTTCATGCTAGCTCAGCTATCGGCGGACATCAAGAGTTCCGTTTGGCCAATTTCACTCACAAGGCTTGGGTCAACTCGTTGTATGGTTTTCATGCACTTTCCAAAGGTGCCGCACGCTGGGATCGACCTTGATTCAGTCTGATAACATCAGGAAGTCTCCTTCCTTATTAATTGACCATAATGAGATTCGAACCCGGATCGCATATATATATATATATATATATATATATATATATATATATATATATATATATATATATATATACTCGACTTTCCCGTCGAATTCGACGTATGAGAGTCAAGCAGATCAGTTCCTAGGAACTGACAGCACGAGATTTAGTGGCGACAGTTTTATGCAGAACCATCCACACTTTTTGAAAGGCCGAATACATAGACCTGGTGCACTACTTGTCCAAACGACCCTCCGTCAGTTGCCATCCAAGGCTACAGAACCCAGTCTGTGCTGCTATTTACCCATATCTGGAGGGAGAAGAGGATTCATACCTTTCCCAAGGTATTAGCACGTAAGTGTATGTAATGGATTCGACTGGAATTCTATCTATCTATCTATCTATCTATCTATCTATCTATCTATCTATCTATCTATCTATCTATCTATCAAGATGTACATGTATAAAATGGTGTAGCTTAATTTATAGTCGAGTATATTGGTTAAAAATTGAAATTATCTTGTTTTAATTGAGACGAAATAATTTTAAGTCTTGAACGAATTAAAACTTTTTTTTTTGTAATTGAGATGTATTTTAACCTGATGGATTTAGGCACATTAATATAAAATGAATTTCTTTAAAAAGCACCACTGTCAATACAGTAGTGACACTATGATTATGTATCAGTTTTATTAAATAACACAAATAAAGAGTAAAAGAAATAAAAGAACGAACAATAATATTAAATTGGACTATCAAGATATTTATTATGCAACGTAATATCTACGGGGCACCAATGCAATTAGATTTCTTGCTGCTGCTAATGGATTTCTCCAACATTCAGCAGGAATAATTAGAGATCATTTGTGTTTGGGTGTTTACTGTTATTTTCAACCGTTTCCATGAGATCTATCTATCTATCTATCTATCTATCTATCTATCTCAGTCTGTTCATATCTATCTATCTATCTATCTATCTATCTATCTATCTATCTATCTATCTATCTCAGTCTGTTCATATGTATCTCAGTCTGTTCATATCTATCTATCTATCTATCTATCTATCTATCTATCTATCTCAGTCTGTTCATATCTATCTATCTATCTATCTATCTATCTATCTATCTATCTATCTCAGTCTGTTCATATGTATCTCAGTCTGTTCATATCTATCTATCTATCTATCTCAGTCTGTTCATATCTATCTATCTATCTATCTATCTATCTATCTATCTATCTATCTATCTATCTATCTATCTCAGTCTGTTCATATCTATCTATCTATCTATCTATCTATCTATCTCAGTCTGTTCATATCTATCTATCTATCTATCTATCTATCTATCTATCTATCTATCTATCTCAGTCTGTTCATATCTATCTATCTATCTATCTATCTATCTATCTATCTATCTATCTATCTCAGTCTGTTCATATCTATCTATCTATCTATCTATCTATCTATCTATCTATCTATCTATCTATCTATCTATCTATCTACTCCAGACTTTTTGTCTCACCGCGAGCTGTACAAGACATTTTCGTTGGATATTCTTCGGAGTAAGTGTAATTTTTGTTTGCCTCCCGCCATCATCTTGTGTATCCATTGTTGTCTTTCTTTGTCGTCTTATTCGCCTGAATTGTGTGTATTGATTCGAATTGTGTTGGGGTGACGAGGGTACGCCGACATCATGTCGGAGCCCGAATCTCTTCCTGCTTCCCCAACAGAAGTAACTCCTTTGGAATGGGCAAGGGATAGGCCCCACAAAAAGGGCCAGAATATTTCAAAAATTTAAAAGAGAAGTTTGATCCATACGTTAATGGAAATGAGTTATTACCGGTGTCGTCTGTATTGGACACGGTGAATACAAGGACAATCTCGTTAGTAACAACGGATTCCAAGACTTGGAAGCTAATTATTGTGACTAGGGAAGTGATGGAGGAGGCCCTGAAAAGTCTTCAAATTCTAGCAAGAAGAAGTAAGTCAATGTGAGACATCTTATTGCCGACAGAAGAGAAAGCCAAATCTCTGGTGGGCTGTATTCTAACTAGTTCGACAGTCAGGCTTCAGACTTACTATATGAGGACAAGAAAGGCAAAGGTGACTCTACATAGGGTACCACTCTACATATCTGAAAACCATATTGGTTTTTTCTTTTCTAAATATGGGGACGTCTCTGACGTCTGCCCTAGGCCGGAATTGTCACAGGCGATATTGAAATCTCAATTACATTAAATCGAAAGCAATTTACGGAAATACTCAACACGTTAATGTGTGAGGGTAGACTTATCTATGTCGTTGTGGAGGGTCGTCGGCCACTTTGTTGGGCTTGTGGGGCTGCGGAGCATTTTTTGAAGGATTGTCCGGGACAAAATCCTGCCCCACAACCCAAAAAGAAAAATGAAGCAGCAACATCACAGGCAACTTCACAGGCAACAGCACAGACAACCAAGAAAACTGGAGAGTGGACGGAAGTCGTCAAGAAGGGACCCAAAAGTACCACCACTTCCCTTCAGCAGCAGAATGAGGGTCCCCAACCAGAGCCAGAGGACCAGTAAGTAAGGGAAGTAGAAATGCAGGAGATGCCCCCACCTCGTCTTCACTGAGAAGAAGAAGAAGAAGAAGAAGAAGAAGAAGAAGAAGAAGAAGAAGAAGAAGAAGAAGAAGAAGAAACAGAAGAAGAAGAAGAAGAAAAGGGGGAAAATAAAGGAAAAAGACAAGCGAGCTGAAGCCAACAAAGGCTCTGCCAAAACCAAGGCTCAATCAGCCTCGGCTTCGTCAGTCAAGAAGCCTGAAGAAAATACCACAAGAAGCATTCCTCCTTCCCCTCTGAAAGCACCACTGTCCCCCATTCGCAATACACCTCCTCATCAAACACCCCCCAATACCACTGATGTCGATGATATTTCTACTCCTCTCAACACCCCACTTTCCAAATCCTCAAAGCCCAGCACATCCCAGCAGGGTTCTTCTCGTAAGAAGAAATTCCCGAGTGGTGTAATGTCTTGCTGTGTGGACAAGCAGTCAATAGAAGCGGGCGTGTCGAAGCAAAAAAGAGCTTTGTTGGAGCCCTTGTTAAAGATGGCGTCAGTAGGCGGACTTGCTACAGATGATCCCTGAAATTTCCCCAAGGCCCCTGGCGTGATAACATGGATAAAGAGCACAGGCCGAAATCTAATAGCGTGGGATCACCTTCACGAGGCAAAGGATGCTTTTCCGGAGATCCGTATGGCGGAAATAGGAACCCCGGAACTGAGAAAGCTACAGAAATATTGTGCAGGGAGGGTCCCAGTAATCCTCCATCCTTCATTATACAGAACATTAAAACTAACGTATCACTCGGATGTTGGCGGTATTGTCTGAGATGGTCGTATGACGACAGAGATGGGGACAGGGAGCCTGGGACAATCCATCGGGGACCTTTCATCCGCAGATTTCCGTCCAGTCAGTGAGTAGGGGAATCAACTTGAAAAATGTCTCTCAAGATAGCTAGTTTGAATGCGAGGGGCTTGAGGGATCGGAGTAAGGCCGCCCGCCTGCTTCGTGATCTCTTGTCGTTCGGTGTAGATGTAGCTGCGATCCAGGAGACGTACTTTGCTTGCGAGGTTGATGCGCGTGTGCTGTCTAGCGACTATGTTGTTTATTCAGCATACGTGGACCATCCGGCCAGAGGTGTTTCCTTGCTGGTTAAACGTACCCTGGATGCGAGGGTGGACCTTGTCCACGTCGATGCTGGGGGTCGGTTGATCGTGGCTGATATTGCCGTGAATAGTAGTTAGTTTCGAATCGTTGCGGTTTATGCGACGAACGATCAGGGAGCGTGTCTCGTTTTTTCGGCAGCTGGGGCCGTTCCTGGTCGATTCTTCGCGCTTAGACTTAGTGGGGGACTGGAATGCCATCCTGGATCCCAAGATAGACAGGAGGCAGGGAGCTAGCGGGAGGTCATTGGGTGATCGTAGCCTTGTTGATCTGATCGACGAATTCCAGCTACCTGGATAGAATGATAGTGAGAAGGCTCGATGTAGACCTGCTACATTGTCCAACATTCCCCTGGTTAGGCTATTCGGATCATAGAATCGTCGGTTCCCGGATAGCGTTAGATTCTAGGCCTAGAAGGGCTGGACACTGGAAGTTCAATCTGTCTTTACTGAACAGGCGGGACTTCCAGCAACAGCTAATTAGAATTGTGCAGCGGGAACTAGTGGGGGCGGTTATTGGGAATAGGTGGTGGGAGAGGCTTAAGGATAGGATTAGTTCCTTCACCACCGAATATAGCCAGCAGCTCGCACTAGATAAAGCTAAAAAGTTGAAGACACTTAAAGATAGTCTGTCCCGTGTGGAGACTGGGGGGACTCCCTCGAGATAGGTTTAGCTAAGCAGGCGGTGGAGCGCGCGGCTAGCGAGCACTACCAGGGTCAGGTAGTTAGAGATAGGTTAAGCAAGATGTCTAACGAAGCCGTGAACATGGGCGCACAATTGCGCAAGGAAGAGAAAGTGAAAACTCACACAGACACAGACATAGACAACCCGCGTAACGAATTATTAACGAGGTGACAATTTTTCATTTTGTCTTAAAATTATAAGTTGGGATTTCACGAAATCTTCACAGAATTATGGCAACAGTTATATGCGTGTACCCTGTAAAAAGTGTAAAGTTCCGCAAAAAAATCACATAAACTACGGTCATTTACCTAATTTAATTAAGTTATAACTGTTCAAAATTATTAGCAAGGTGTAATTAAAACTCATGTAAACAAGACAATAACGCTTTAATTGCTTCACATACAGACTGTTATGGATGCATACGGTAACCAACATGAAATAAATAGAAAACAACAAGTATACAGAGTTCAAGTGGAGCTGGTTAATAAGGGATAAGTGGTGATCTTCTTGAAATGATATGGATAAAGTGGTGATCTATGGAATATGTCAATTCCTGAATCTCCTCTGATGTAATTCCACGTGATACATTCACTATTGCCTGCCACTTATATATATATATATATATATATATATATATATATATGAAGAAATATAGTCTTAAAGTGTGCTATATTTATGGGATAAAGTGCTCAATATCAGAGATAGAGCGTGTGTAAATATAAAAGTGGACATGGAAGTCAGCACTTAGAGGCGACAGTCTGTTTCATGCTAGTGCAATCGTCAGGCAACTCTCTCTCTCTCTCTATATATATATATATATTATAATTAAGTAATTCATATATATATATATATATTATAATTAAGTAATTCATCGAGTCTAGAAGAAACCTCAACAGAATGCAGAAAGCAATGGACGGCCGTTTCGTCCAACATTTGGGACTCATCAGCAGTGCGCATCCACTATCGAGAATTGAAACCCGGGCAGTTACGTCACCGAGGCCCGTTGGAACAGTTGGTATGACGTTTGCCTGATAACGTAACTGCCCGGGTTTCAATTCTCGGTAGTGGATGCGCACTGCTGATGTGTCCCAAATGTAGGGCGAAACGGCCGTCCAGTGCTTTCTGCATTCTGTCGAGGTTTCTTCTAGACTAGATGAATTACTTAATTTTAATTATCTCAAATCCTCCTAATTTCTGTTAAGTATTGGATACATGTTATTTTCTGTTATAACTCTAGTTTATGCTCGCCATTTTGCCTGATATTTGGTAAGTAATATCTCGTAAAGTTGTTTTAGTTGTATGTGGAAGGAAAATTAAAAACTCATTGTTGAATCCATTTTTTTAATCAAATTTCAAAATTACCCTATGCTTTGATTAGTATTATTAAGTATTGGATACATGACACTTTTTTCAAATTTCCAATCGAAACTTTGTATTTTAAAAGACTTTAAATATTCAATTTTTCGATAGTATTGGAATATTATCTCTGACCAATCAGAGAAGCACACAATTGTTTACAAGATAGTGCTACTAATCATCTGACGTTTTGATGTGCATTCTGCAATTCAAGGATTAAAAATGGCAAAAACTAAAGAATTATCCAGAGATATGCGAGATAGAATCATTGAACGTTACAAAGGAGGACAAGGTTACCGAAAAATTAGCAAAGAAATGAATCTAGAACTAAGTAGAGTAGGAAATAACATCAGAAGTATGGCGACGGTACAGCAAACCTTCCAAGAAATGGAAGACCGAGAAAAATAAATGAGAGTACTTCAAGATGGATCAGCAGAAATGTGCAAAAAGACCCCTTCATTACTCGTTCTGAAATTAAAACTGATCTTGAGGGTGCTGGAATTAATGTAAGTAAGGATACCATTAGCAGAGCTCTATATCGTACAGGCTTTCATTGAAGATCACCAAGAAAAGTGCCTTTACTGAAAACCAGACATGTCAAAGACCGATTAAAGTTTGTCGAAACTTATGAAAAGAAAGGTATGCAGTTTTGGGAAAAGGTAATCTGGTCGGATGAAACGAAAGTTGAACTATTCGGAAGGAACACAGAGACAAGTGTTTGGCGAATAAATGGCACTGCCTTCAACAAGCACAATACCATCCCCACAATTAAGTTTGGGGGTGGTTCGATTATGATATGGGGATGATTTTCATCCAAGGGCACTGGTGAGTTACAAGTTATCCATGGTAGAATGAATGGTAGCATGTACAGGAAGATTCTAGAGAAGAACCTTCAGAAATCTGCAACTTCTTTAGGACATGGTCGGAATTTCGTGCTTCAACACGACAATGATCCCAAACATACCGCAAAACTTACAAAGGAATGGTTTGAAAATAATGGTATTAGTACTCTCAATTGGCCAAGTCAGTCTCCTGACTTGAATCCAACTGATAATTTGTGGAATACTTTGAAGGTTAAAGTTCATAAGCGGAATCCACAAAATATCAAGCAATTAGAGGAATTATGCAAGGAAGAATGGGGTAAAGTAACGGTGGATCAGTGTGAAAATCTTGTGGCCAACTATAGAAAGCGACTGGAAGCAGTGAAACAAAACAGAGGCTACGCAACAAAATATAAAATTGATGTATCCAATACTTTTGCTTAGGGTAATTTTGAACTTTGATAAAAAAAATGGATTCAACCATGAGTTTTTAATTTTCCTTCTACATACAACTAAAACAACTTTACGAGATATTACTTACCAAATATCAGGAAAAATGGCGAACATAAACTAGAGTTATAACAGAAAATAACATGTATCCAATACTTATGCGTGTCACTGTAAATGTGTGTATTTAATTATTTTTATCCTCCATTTTCTACCTTAATACACGCGCCTATAGTTCATTAGAGTTCATCTGAGAACTATGTTTATCATAGTCTGGCACAAGGCTATATATATAGCAGCACAATATTTAGTCTGAATGACTAGCTTGTATACTCCGACAAGACGACAATAAGTTTAGCTTGGTCTGACACAATGAAATGTGTCTTAGGTACCTCGTTAATATTGATTATATGCATAGTAGTTATGCAATGCTGGAGTCGTTGGCTTTATGTGTATATTAATAAACAATACACAGTGTAAAGGTAAAATAAAATCCGTGCGTATATAATCCAAGTGGGTCGTAGTAAGATAAGAATATTAAAATTGATTAAAAAAAAAGAGAGCAATATGATAAAAAATCAAGAAAAATCGTCCCCTTTTCTGTCCATATTCCGTAATCATCATGGTTGAAAATGCTAGTAGGTAAAGATTGCTTGAAATATAAATACGAGCCTCACTAGCATCAATTAATATGCTTTGTTTAACGCTATTTGAATTCGCTTCCTTTCACATAAGGATAAAAGAAATGAAATTCAATAAGTCGCCATTGACAAGTTTTTGACTATATCCATCAAATAGATGCCACGTCATTGGTCGATTAGAAATTTACAAATTTACATAAATTTTGTTTGCGTAAACTTAATGAGTAACTTGCCAGAGGGTATGTATATATATATATGTATATATATATATATATATATATATATATATATAGTGAGAGAGAGAGAAAGAGAGAGAGTTAGTTAATATAAAATTGGAGGGTATATAATGAGAGTGGGTCCAAATCATATAAAAATATTAAAATTGGTCAACAAAAGAGAATTCGATGTATTTTAATATATATATATATATATATATATATATACATATATATATATATATATATATATATATATATATATATATATATAAATGAATTATATATATATATATAAATGAATTATATATATATATAAATGAATTATATATATATATAAATGAATTATATATATATATATATATATATATATGAAGTATATATATATATGAAGTATATATATATATATGAAGTATGTATATATATATATGAAGTATATATATATATATATATATATGAAGTATATATTTATATATATGAGTATATATGTATATATATATATATGAAGTATATATATATATATATATATGAAGTATATATATATATATATATGAAGTATATATATATATATATATGAAGTATATATATATATATATATATATATATATATATATATATATATATTTCTAAAGGTTAACTTTGAGAATTTTTTTCTATAGGTTTACTCTGAGAAATTCTATATATATATATATGTATATGTATATATATATATATAAACTAAATGTCGGAAATATTGAAGTTCCAGTCTTTATGAAGTGTTTCCTTTCAATTGAATGGACGTAGCACCAGTGGAAGTAGGAATTTCCGTCCAAGTCAATGCAGTTTGTAGCAGGAAGCTGTTTCTGATGAGACGACCAGAATTTCCTGTTATATGAGACATCAAAGGCAAAGGATATTTTCCGCCTCACTACGCGGCAAACAAGGCCCGTCTCGCCATCTCTCTCAGCAATCGTACAGTCTTTAACAGGTCTACACATCCCCGCGTAGCCGCACCCACTCAGTGGGTTTATACAAATTTAAGATTCGCATTCCGAGAGAGTTGGAACTGCGGTTAATTAACGTCTGACTGCACACATAATGGAATCGGCTAGTCGAGTTCAAAATACTGGCAGAATTATTTTTATACCAATGCCTTTGAAACAGGCATGGACTCTTCTACTAGCAATGGGTTAAATAACGGGGCCGACTCAGCTCTTTAGCCTTGCTTGGCAGCCAGTTTAGGAGGACGACTCTTTCAACATTGTAGAGAAGCAAGCAAAGCACGATCACTCCAAACAACAACAACAATCAATGAATCGATCAAACACAGCAAACATAATACTAATAAAAGCAAAGCATAGCTTACAGATGTTGAAGCGACACTTATCCAAATTTATGGCCACCTTTGTCTTGAAGATGTATTTTATTTGATTCGCAACATATCAACTCCTAATGGGTCATTTAATGCGGAAATTTAATTTTCTTGGGAGCAGTAGTATTTTTTCCAAAAATATATTACTGGTAATGTTTTTTTGTTACAATAATGTATTGCTGGTATTGTTTTTAGTATGAGAATGTATTGCTGGTATTTTTATCTGTTGATAATGGTTGATTTTGTTTAGCGGCAATCAACCTCTATGGATTATTTAATGCCGAAATCTAAATATTTTGAGCACAATTTTATGGCTTCAACTAAATATATACTATAAATAGGTATTGTTGGTTGGTTGATTTTGTTTAGCAGCATATCAACCTCTATGGATTATTTAATGCCGAAATCTAAATATTTTGAGCACAATTTTATGGCTTCAACTAAATATATACTATAAATAGGTATTGTTGGTTGGTTGATTTTGTTTAGCAGCATATCAACCTCTATGGGTTATTTAATGCCGAAACCTAAATATTTCGAGCACAATTTTATGGCTTCAACTAAATATATACTATAAATAGGTATTGTTGGTTGGTTGATTTTGTTTAGCAGCATATCAACCTCTATGGATTATTTAATGCTGAAATCTAAATATTTTGAGCACCATTTTATGGCTTCAATATCCGGAAAATGTTGCTTATTCAAAATATGGAATTACAGTTACTTTTCGTTATGTGTTTAATTAAATATTTGGAAACAGCGATGTTAAGAGGAAATCCGTTCTTTTAACACGCCGTCTATTTGGTTTGGTTTACGGCATATCAACCTCAATGAGTTATTTAATGCCGACAAGACTTTTGTTGCTGGTAATATTTTTTTTCAAAAATGTATTGCTGATATATTTTTTAATGTATAGCTGGTAATATATTTTTTCAAAAGTGTATTGCTGGTTATAATGCTAGTATTAAAACATATTTTTACACTTTCATAGTGTTTTGACTCCAGTTTGGTGGTTAACTGTTTACCCATAGCTGGAACCCTAACAGGTGCCACCACCCCCGTCAGAGTGGACCTGGAAACACCAACAATTAAGGGGTGGTTCCACTCTCTTCAAAACCTCCTGATCAGAGTCCTTGCTATTGGACGTAGTATGTCGTCTTACCCAGGACGCGGATGTAGTTTATCGTCTTACCCAGGACGCGGATGTAATTTATCGTCTTACCCAGGACGCGGATAATAATCGTCATACCCAGGACGGACGTTTGTTAAACTTTGCCGAATTAATTTAGGAACGAGTTGGGCCTGTAAAAAAATCCACAATTAGTGTCAAATATAATTAATTATTATTGTCGTCTGTCTCGTAAGACAATGGTGTATGCACCAAGAATTTGGCTTGTCTGTGGTCAAGTTGCATCTCCTCCTGTTTCTTATATGCTAGTAAACATTCGAGAATTTTTTAAAATCATTTTCATTCCAAGCAAAGCAATAAAACCACGAGGAGTTATCGAGTGCTAGAGTATACGAGAAAAAATCTACTATTAAGTAGAGAGAACAATAAACGTATAAGGAATAAGAAAGCAGAAGGTGACGATTGACATTGCATTTTAAATGTTGAAGATTATACTTGACAACAAGAAGCCAGAAGAGAGTTTCACAAACCAGAAGTGCGACAGAAAAAACTGTTAGCATAGAACTTACGGTTCCACCTAGACATTTCAACTGTAAAAAGATGAGACCTTGCCGCCAATATAGTACTACGCTTCAATTAATAAGGTTAGATGCCATAGAGGAAAGATCCTCAAAGCAATTACCATGAAAGTATTTATAGAAAAGACACAGGGAAACTACCTTACAGCGATGGGAAATGAAACCAGGTCAGGACCAATAACATTGCAGATTCTTCTTTGCAATATTATTGGTCGTGTACTTTAATCAACAGAGACTTGAAGCAACAGAGATGTGGTTATGCCGACGAATACGAAGAATACCGTGGACGGAACATGTGCGTAACGAGGAAGTTTTAGGAAAATTAGGAACTACAAAGAAACCGATAATAACAATGGAAAAGAAATTACTGAAATTTCTGAGATACATGATGTGGAAAGAGGCCAGATCTTGGAATAGCAAGCATTTTTGTTGTTGTATGTAAAAGCCGCATCTGGTTTGGAGGGTGTTGGCGCTGCCCTCTGACATTTGTAGCCTCTCCATGCTTTCCACTTGTTCTTCCTCCTCTTCTTTCCCGTCCTAATGCCAATTTTAAGAACAAGCCTCTAACTATTGCGATCTGCTGCGTCGCTTTCCCATGCCGCCTGCCTCCATGTCGCGTTTCCAAACATCTTTGTAAAAAAGGATTGTTCGTTCTGCAGGTCTGAAGCCAGTGGAAATTTAACTGTACAGTATATGTTTTTGTATACGGCCGTCCTGCGTTACCAAATATAAGAATTAAATAACTGTTTATTGGCTGTAATAAATTTATTAAAGCGATCAGTTATCAACAAAAGATATTGTCAGGATATATTCAAATACACTTCTGACCTTAAAACTGTATAAAAATAAACGAGAAAAATAGTAATAAAAGCCGGAACAATAAAAATATATAAAATCCGGAACTATATTAATATAATTATATGAATATAAAATTTAAAAAATAAATGTAACATAAATATAAAATTAAATTAACAAATATTTAAATAAACAATAATCAATATATTTTAATCATATAACCCCATCAGTCAGTCAGCGATACATGACTGACGAGGCAGATTTTTTCCCGTAGTAGGTTGCCATTTCTTTCTGCAGTAGACCAGTTGCCATCCAGGGCTATAGAACCCAGTCTGTCCTGCTATTTACCTATAGCTTTGGGGGGGGGAGAAGTGGAGGATTCATACTTTTCCCAATGTTATTAGCACGTAAGTGAATGCAATGGATTCGACTGGAATTCGAACTCGGCTCTCCGATTACTCAATCCGAGCTGCTATCCATTATTTCACCGTGCCTCCTCCCATCACCCCGCGCAAGACAATAAAGCAACGGCTTACTAAGTTTGAAGGAATAAGAAAACAGAGAAACATTAGAAGAGCGAACAATAAAAGCGTAATCAAGATGACAGTAGATTTGTATTATATTTAATTTTTTGGCTAGAAAGCATGGAGCCGGAAGATAGTTCCACAAGCGAGAAGTGCGACAGAAGAAGCTGATAGCAAAGAACTTACGGTTACATCTAGCTAATTCAACTGTAAATTGGTGATATTTCGACGCCAGTTTAATATTGCGCTTAAATGCAAAATGTCTAGGTAGCATAGTGAAGAGTTCATCCGAACAGTTACCATGAATGTATTTCTAGAGAAGGCACAGGGTAGCTACATTATGGCAGTGGGAAAATGACTGAAGCCGAGATGCCAGGTCAGGACCGATTATATTGCTGATTCTTCTTTGGATTTTATCCAGAATCTCTAAATATACAGTACAAGCATTGGACCATATGTGGCAGCAATATTAAAATATAATAATAATAATAATAATAATAATAATAATAATAATAATAATAAATAATAATAGTAATAATAATAATAATAATAATAATTATAAATATATATATAAACAAGAAGATATGAATAATAAATACATAATAAGATATAAATAATGATTATATAATAAAAGATATATATATATAATTATATATAATATAATATAAATATAATAAAAATGTGATAATAAATGTGTAATAAATATTTAAATAATAACAAATAAAAATAATAAATAGTAAGAATTAATACGAAAATAATAAAAAATGAAATAATATATATTTGAAATAATACCTAATATAAAATAGAAATATATAACTTAAAAATATAACTATATATTCTAGACTCTGAATTTAAGCGTAGTACTAGACTAGCAAAGAGGTCTCATCAATTTATAGTTGAGTTGGCTAGTTGTAACCATAAATTCTATGCTAAGAGTTTCTTTTCACGCACTACTTGCTTGTGGAACTCTCTTGCAGCTTCATGCTTTCCAGCCAAATTTAGTCTTCAAAAATTGAAATGCAATGTCAATCGCTATTATACTGTCTTCTTGGTTACTATTCTTTTGTTATCGCTCCTGAGTAATGTTTCTGTTTTCTAACTCTTTCACTCCCAGTAATCCATTGTATCTCGGAGGCTTTACAGCCTTGCTTGGGGTGAATTCATTGCCTGTTGGACTGTTAGACAGATTTTCGATTGAGCTTTGAATTCGCTACAGGTGTCGCGGACAAGAGAGGCAAAAGAAACCGATTACAGACATTAATTGCTACAATAAGTTTAAAGTTTTTTTTTTCCTGCTTCAATTAATTAATCATGTTTCACGTGCATTCGACTTGTTGAACTAACGTTAGTATAATTTATGTCGTTCCCGATTCAAGGAGACACGATGCGTCCCTTCGAAGTTTCAAGAAATTACCGTGTCTAACTGAAAAACCGTAAATATTGCTTTATGTATGTAACTGTATAATATTCTAGTTTGTCTGTGGGATTCATGATAATGTATAGTCTTCAGTATGGTCGTGTACATTATGTTTGTTGATTTTTCGCAGGTTGATTTGGGAACGTTTTTACGTACATAACGTTTGTTTAAGATAAACATACGTTAGATTCTTTAAGAATGAATCCAATAAAGGTTGGCGATGTAATACAATGTATTTATACTTACTAATATTGTTATTAGTAGCCCCTCAAAATACTTTCTACGTAAAGAATTATTTTCTTTTTTTTTAATTAGGGTGGCATTTGTAAAATTAAAGTTATGGTCAGTTTTGTTCCTGTGTATTACGACAGAGTTTGAACGGTTATCTAACCGAGTCTTTATAGGTGACCAGACTCTTAACAACATAAGATACGCAAATGATACAGTGTTGATAGCGGACACAGAAAGGAAACTACAGGAACTCCTACAGAAGGTAGCAAAGGAAAGAGAGAAGAAATGATTAAACATTAACTGCAAGAAGACTGAATGCATGGAGCTTAATAAAAAGGAACAGTTCCACATGCAACTTATAGATTGGAGATATTGACATCAAACAGGAGCAACTATTTAGATACCTGGGAAGCGTATTAACAGATGTACGGAAAGTGTGACACCGAAATCCGAAGGCGCACTGAGATAGCGAAAGATGCCTTTCAAAATCTGAATAAAGTATTAAGAAACAGAAAAAAAACATCGTTAGAAGCAAAGAAAAGAGTACTGAACTATAATATCTGTCCTGCTATATAACCGTGAATGCTGGAGAGTCTCCCCACAGAAATTTGAAACAACAAAAATCTGTTTACACAGAAGGATGCTGAGAATACTATGGACCGAACTGTGAGTAACGACGAAGTCCTGGAGACAATTTAAACACCAGGAAGAGACGGCTGAAATTCCTGGCGCACATAATGAGGAAGGAGGGATTGGAAAATTTGATACTCTCAGGACATATTGAAGGTAAAAGAGACAGAGTAAAGTAACGCACAACTTACGAGCTTACAACTTGGCAAGCTTCATTGAATAGATGGCGGAGCAGTCTTTTGGGAGAGATAGCAAAAAGACAAAAGTTATTGAGCTACAAAGGAAAAGAAGTTGTGGAAAGCCATCGTTAACATCTGGAAGGGACACGGCACATAAGAATAGAAGACGAGGAAAAAGAGAGAGAAAAGAAAGAAGACATTACAAATTAGGAATTATGTGGGTGATACACGAGCGCTCGCGTACGTGTGTGTGTGTGTGTGAAGAGTTCGGTCACTTGCGAAGGTTCGGGTTGGCGTTGCCACTTTTACTGCATGACAGAAAGAAAAGAGAAACGACAGAAAGTGTCCCGTTTTTATAGGTACCTGACAGCGCCACCTAACGACTTCTTTGCAAGACTAGCAAAGTTATGTGGGGATAACCCTCAAGTTAAAAAAGAAAAAATAAACGCTGATATAGCAGTTATTCATAGAATACACTCAAAAGCGATTCTTTTGAATTAAATTTAAATGTTCGTCATGTCATCTTCATGGATAGCGGTTCTGATTGAGGAATCTGAGGTTCGAGTTCAAATCCTAGTAGAGTGCATGACACTCATTTACGTGTTAATAACCTTTGGGTAAAATATGAATCCATCTCTTCTCCCCCCCCCCCCCCGGCTACGGGTAAATAGCAGGAAATATTGGGACTTATAGCCTTGGTTATACACAATTTGTCTTTGGCTTTGAATCAAGCCCGATTTTGAGACAAAACTAAAACAAAATGTTAAATTTACGATTACGCTTTTACTAGGATCCTTAATTAAAAACCAAAGAAAAAAAATCCCCAATTGGAAAATCGGATATTCTCCGTTCTTTGAATCCGGGTCAAGTTTTCTGACTAGACTTTAGTACCATGACCATTCGTTGTTAGAGAGAAGTGTTCTTGTTTACCTGCGGTCTTAGACGGATCAAAAATTCGCTTTGTGGAAAGTAGACAGCAAGCATACGAAAAGGCAAATCATCATAATGCTCACTTGCTTTATCAATCCTAGAATTTACTACTGACATTAGAGACTATCAAAATTTCCAAGTGTTTGCTGGCTCACTGGAGTGGGTCTTTTATATTGTTGGCTTTAGGGGAATTTTTCTGGCAAAAGTTGTATATTGTGCATGCAACAATTAACGCATGTATTTCTCTGTAATATTATCAGCAATAACTGTCATAATTATCGTGATCAAGAGATACATACATACAAAATACCGCATTTCATTTTCACCGGGGACTTCGGTGAAAATGCAGTATTTTGGTACTTGTGTCAGTTGTTAGAATGAATGGGTCATGAATCGAACAAGCTACGAGTAGAATAATTAATGATGACCAACCTTTTTCACCCTCTCACTGTGGCCAGAGGTACAATGTATTTTGTCTAATAAATAAAAGATACGTCTGTGATACGGAATAAAATGATGTAACTAAATAATGACGCGACACGTAAGGAAGAACGTGACCAACTACGTAAACGTTGCCAAATCATGACGTGGATGTTAACAGGGATCGCATATATAAATGCCGCCAGTTAAGCATTTGTAGAACATTCGTGCACGAGGTTTATTTTCATTGATTTTCGAGCGCCCAGTATTTTGCTGTGGGGCTGGGAGCGAGCACCAGGCCGTTTGCACCTTTGAGGACTCTCGCAGGACCAACTTAAAGGAGAAACGACGCAGGAGGAAGGACTGGGAAGCCTCAGCAGCTATACCAGACCAGACCTTTAATTGCAGTCGCCGGGGTCAGACTTGTCTGTTCCGTATCGGCCAGGTCGGCCATCAACGTGCCTGCAGTCGGCGTGGACATCCCACCTCATAAATCTTCGTTCACGAAGCCAAGTCAAGAAGAGAATTAGTATGGGGATAAATAAAATATAGAGAAACTTCCCATGCAACGCCTTTATTACCCCCCCCCCGATGAAGAACAAATACATATGTCACTTTTCGACATCGTCCCCCACCCTCCCTGCACGAGGATATGCACTTCGGGTATTGTTCAACGGGCTTCTTCATCCCTCCCGAAAAAAAATCTTTTCGGTTGCAGACCAAGTCACATCTGCACCTCTCGCTTGTTTAGACACCTAATGGGCACAAACTTTACGGTACCCCAAGTTATTATGCACTATGGCTTGTGCAGATCCATAACTGCTGCCCACGATTTCCGCCCACTTGTACTTTGTCGTGATTCGTCGGTCTTCCCTGGCTAAGGCATCCATCCACGTGATGTGTTCTCCCATGCGCGATGTTGATGGGCTACTAGACCGGCTTTCGTCCGTTAAGCTCGTCCTTAACGCTTTAAAGCGTCTTACCCCTTCATACAACTTACGTTGATTCTTGGTGCGTGCTCCACACTGTAACAATACTCGGCGATAGATTTACGCAGCTTTCACCCACACATAGAAAGCGCGCTACGGCGCGTTGTTCCACGATGATGCGATCGCTGAGTGGAGGATCCATACGTCTGACCCAGTTGCTCCCTGTCACTCGACTGGACAATTGAATGCTGCGCGAGTCTAAGTATTCGTCATCCTATGCGCACGCGTGTTGTCGTTCGTCAGCACCTCATTGTTTCTTACCGCGTAATTTTAAAATTGCCTTTACTCTCTGATTTACTCTCATATTAGTAATAGTTAATAATAATAATAATGAAATCGAAATCTTTAGAGAAATGGAAATCTCAAAAATGTGACACATGGGAACATCAACAATCCCTGTCCTCGGATTGGTTGGAAAAGATTCCATTGGACTCATTAAAGGGATTCCTGGGAGCCCACGTCTTAAAGAAATACAAAATTTGTTCTCACGAGTACAGCTCACACCTTACGAAGGGCTTTATCTCTGTAAAATATATACAGTGTAACCCGGATATAAGAGAAACCCGGATATAAGAGAGATTTTATCCGGTCCCAAATTAGTCTGTGTTAATGTATATATAATAGACCAAACCCTGATATAAGAGAAACCGGATATAAGAGACTTCTCCTCCGGTCCCGACAACTCTCTTATATCCGGGTTACACTGTATATGTTTGTGTATATTTTGTAATTGGTTAGTGGAAAATGTCATGTGCCCGGAAACAAATGTGTACCCACCAGGAATCAATGGAATTATTATTATTATTATAATTATTACAAGAAGAAGAAGAAGAACAACAACAACACGAACAAGAACAAGAACAAGAACAACAACTACGACTACTACTACTACTGCTGCTGCTGCTACTACTACTACTACTGCTGTTGCTGCTGCTGCTACTACTACTACTACTACTACTACTATTACGGGTATGAACACCACCCAGACCCGGTTACGGAGATAGGACCTGTTACAATTCTATGGGACAAAACAATACACACTGACAACAATCAAAGCCAATCACCCAGACATTGTTATTAAAGACCACAAACAAAAAAAAGTGCATCCTTATTGATATGGCTGTCTCTGCAGTCTGCAATGTATCTTTAAAGATATTCAAAAACTGTCAAAATGCAAGGACCTTGAAATCGAAATCTCCAAAATGTTGGCACATGGGAACATCAACAATCCCTGTTGTAGTTGGAGACCTAGGATTGGTTGGAAAAGATTCCAGTAGGCTGATTGAATTGATCCCTGGAAGCCCATGCCTCAAAGAAATACAAAAAAATTCTTCTCACAAGTACAGCCCACACTTTACGAAGGGCTTTATCTATGTAAAATATATGTTTTTTTTTTGTTTTTGTTTTTTGTTTCTTTGTCGGTGGAAAGTGTTATGATGCCATTTCTAACCTTAGGTCTCTGGGCGGGACCCGGAAAGAAATGTCTACACGCCAGATATCAAAGGAAATAATAATAATAATAATAATAATAATAATAATAATAATAATAATAATAATAATAATAATTTGAGATTCAAACAGACAACGCGATATTGGCCAGAAAACAGGACTCGCTATTTGTAAAGAAGAAGAAAACTTGCTAGATAGTGGAGTTCGCTGTCTCGATCTAAATAGTATGAGATCAATGTTAAGATTAACGTTTCTTTATAAGGAAACATTCGGCATCCATTGATCAAACAGCGTTATTATCGACTGGAATTTATGAATTCTCTCTCTTTTTTAAACAGTTTTACAGAAAAATAACCATTATCACGCGTTCTAGCACTGATGGCGGCTTCGTTCTTAGCACCAAATGCTTGAAGTATTCATGAACGTCAGATTTTTCATTTTGTCTTTATCCACTTTTCGATTTAATTACGCTATCCTTTTTAGTTGTTTCTGCTGTTGAAAGCCTTCAAGTGAACACGCTTTCTGTTATTTGGTAAAGTTCTTTGTTTGTGATTGTGTAGCGCCAGTCTATGAGATTTGATGAAGGGTCTTTATTTTATCAGGTGCCCTGCGTGATGCACGCTTCGGCGATCGTGTCTTTTTTCTATTCCTGAATGACTTGGCAGAAACCCCGTATTATGCTACCGTAAATTTCCGCGCTAGACTGGTTGTCAACCAACGCTATAGAACGTACACTAAAGATGAGGGGAGAAGAGATGGATTCATAACTTCCCCAAGGGTATTTGCGCGTAAGCGAACGTAACGCACCCGACTGGAATGGGCTAGAACAACAACAACAACAACAACTACTACTACTACTACTACTACTACTACTGGTATGAACACCACCCAGACCCGGTTACGGAGATAGGACCTGTTACAATTCTATGGGACAAAACAATACACACTGACAACAATCAAAGCCAACCGCCCAGACATTGTTATTAAAGACCACAAACAAAAATAAGTGCCTCCTTATTGATATGGCAGTCCCGGCAGACTGCAAACGAAACGCACCCGACTGGAATGGGCTAGAAAAAAATGTATTCTTTCAGTAAAATATTCGAAAAAAATCAAATTTACAAGGGTATAGATATTTACGGGCCCGTAATTTTTAAATATATATATATATATATATATATATATATATATATATATATATATATATATATAACAGTGTAACCCAGATATAAGAGACCCGGATATAAGAGAAACCCGGATATAAGAGACCCGGATATAAGAGAGGTTTTCTCTGGTCCCAAATTAGAGCCTGTGTTAATGTATATATAATAGAACAAACCCGGATATAAGACAAACCCGGATATAAGAGACTTCTCCGGTCCCGACAACTCTCTTATATCCGGGTTACACTGTATAAATAAAAACGTAGCTTTATAGTGATTTACTAAGTGTAGCTCAGTTGTGGCACAAGGCCAAAAATATGAGGCACACAGTGAGGATCGAACTCACTACTTTCAGTCGTCATTGATCTAGCAAGACAAGCTTGCTAATCATTACATCACGTCGAAGTACCCCATACACTTATTTATATGTTGATATAGATTTTCTTTATTGTTATATCAGTCAGTTATGTGCCATACGTGATACTTGCTTAGGCGATCATGTATCTTTCGATATATGACTAACGAGGCAGATTTTCCCGGTAGACCAGTTGCCATCCAAGACTCTAGAACCCGATCTGTCCTGCTAGAGAGAGAGGAGAAGAGTATTCATACCTTTCCCAAGAGTATTAGCACGTAAGTGAATCTAATGGATTCGACTGGAATTCGAACTCGTGTCGCTATCCATTACTCCACCGTGCCTCTTTTGTTATATAGAAAAACTATTAAACTACGTATAATTTAATCCACGCCCAAAATGTTGTCATCAAGAGTTAAAACGCAAAAATTAATGTCCTAAAAAAACAAAACAAAAGTGAAAATCGTTAGCGTTTAAAAAATCCCTGTTTAGAAACTCTTTTTATTGACTCAAAAACTACCTCCACCAAAAAAAACAAACAAAAAAACAAAAAAACTTACAATTTTTATTCAAAGACTATCACGTCTTTTCAGGCTTCTTCAACACGATTTCTTCACAGCGTCTTTTTCCTTTCCATTCGTTTTACATTTCTGTTCAACCCAATCTTTACCCGAGCCAAGAAGGTAATAAATTTCCCGCCTTGCTCAATTTTAGGACGCGGTCGAAAAGACATTCGTCGCCATTTTGGGCGTGACATACAAGGGAGCGGCGTATGCAACCAGACAAGATTTGTTACCAGCCTGAATTGACCATGGACCGACGCCATACTTATCGTCTGCTAGTGGGTGGTCTTCAGTGAAAATTTGATTGCATCTGACATTGAAAATTGCCATCACTATACACCTCGTTTGGAGTAGACGGTTCGCGAATTGTTATATTCTGATGATAGTTAAAATGGCAGCAAGAAAAGATATTAAACATCTAAAAGAAGAAATGTGTGATTCCAATCAAATAATTTCAGATATTTACTAATCCTGGTTTGGCACAAGGCCACTGTAATGAGAATCCGGCGGAGATCACTAAAACGGGTCCGTAAAAATACTTTGCCTGGTGGTCATAACGGGTCAAAATGACTACAAAATCACATTTAACTTAGTTTATGTAGCTTAACGATATAAATAAAACGCAGAGCAATTTACAACCATTCCTCACTTAAAGACTGGATTCGGTTTCAACGACCTAGTCACTAAACGAGTTGATAGTTAAGTGAGAAATTGTACCTGACCGCTATTTCATACATACTACGCGCGTAATGGGTTTGTGATAAGAGTATTCCGATAGGTTTAATGTTACTTTTGCATCATTTTAACATGTTTAATATATTTCTAAATGTTTATAATGTACAATAATGTACTGAACAGTAAACGTAATAGACAAATTCGAAAATCAGCTCTGTATTCAGTTTGCAGATATTATAAATACAGTGTAACCCGGATATAAGAGACCCGGATATAAGAGAAACCCGGATATAAAAGAGATTTTCTCCAAATTAGAGCCATACTTACCTAGACAAAATAGACCAAGCCCTGATATAAGAGAAACCCGGATATAAGAGACTTCTTATCCGGTCCTGACAACTCTCTTATATCCGGGTTACACTGTACAGTAGAAGACAATCTTTTATTTATTTCACCTCTGTATTTATTCATTTTTAATTATTTTGACTCATTTTAAAGAAAGGGAAAACAAACACAACTAAGTTTTCGTATGCGTAAAATACAGGCTGGATTTTAAATTTAAATTTTATTTTATGAGATTTTATAGCTAGTCGTAAGTCGTGAGTCGTTAAACGGATACGTTGTTAAGTGAGGAGTCGCAGTATTTTCTTTTGCTTATTCGTCCCGCTTATTTATGTCATCTCATATTCACATGTAAATGTTTTGTTTTGTTTTTTTTTTATGCAAGAAAATGTACTTAGAAACAAAGAAAACGGTAACCGTAATAAATAAGTAAATGCCGAAATCAGTTCTACACGCAGTTTGAATATATTTTAAATACAGTAGAAGTCAATTTTTTATTCATATTTCATTTTGCCTGTTAATTGTATTTTATCGATTTTAAAGAAAGCGAAAATAAAAAAAAAAAGCTAACATTTATCGTACGACGTGCAATACCGATTGATTAGATCGTTAATTTTAATTTTAATTTATGCGATTTTATAGTTGGTCGTAAGTCCGGGGTCGTTAAACAGGCATGTCGTTAAGTGAGGTGGGATTGTAATTATATAACTGCTATAGTCTTTCGTATTTATGATTTACCAATTGCCTTTTTTAGTGTGCATTTATTACAAATATCTAGTCTTTAGTTTTCTTGTGCAGAAAATATTTAAAATTATGTACAGTGTAACCCGGATATAAGAGACCCGGATATAAGAGAGATTGTTATCTGGTCCCAAATTAGAGCCTGTGTTAATGTATATATAATAGACCAAACCCGGATATAAGAGAAACCCGAATATAAGATACCTATTCTCCGATCCCATTAACTCTCTTATATCCGGGTTACACTGTATTTAATTTGAAAATACTTACGTCGTTGATCTATCTATCTATCTATCTATCTATCTATCTATGTGTGTATGTACGTACATACGTACATATATTTCTTATTACTATAAATGTTATATTTGTATTTCAGTAGATATCTCTGTTTGTTTTTTTAAATACAAACAATTATTTGACGTCTACAGGGTTTGCTTCGTGAGCGTCTTTAAAAAAGTGAATGGGATCCTCGACAGGGTTTAGAACATACGTCCCTCTTATATAGGGGAAACCATCGTATAGACCAGCGTGCTTGTAGGTCCGTTCAGTCACGAAGAACTTAACGGCAAAAGCACGGATTAATTACGCTGATGAAAGGAAGCACATCTCCTGTTAAGTTAATTCGAAACCCATATTTGCTTGTAACACAGAGGCTTCTACGACGGCTGCGTCAAACATAACACTGGGACTTCGGCCGATTACAGGATCTTTCTCCCTCTTCTGACTCTTCCACTTATTCTTCTTATTCCCAGGCCGCCGGTCACACTAGCAGACTAAGTGATAACTTCAGCCCCCAGTCTGCTCACCGGTGTTGTGTACCCGCCGAATCGGAATTCATACAGGCCGTGGTATTATTTTTAGACATCGAAGCTGAAAGGGGAAGTCTGTCTTTCTTCTCTGGGACGAAACAATGGACGCTGGTTAAAACTCAACAATAAACTTATTACTAAATTCTATTCGCTACAAGCTTTGGTTAGTATGCCTGCATGCATCAGCGAAGAGCAAAGCTAGACAAGACGAACAGACGTGGAAGAACAGTGGGTTGTGTGGCGTTGGTTTTGGAAGCTAGCAACTGCTGGCCGTCTATCTCTCAATGGTTCCTCTTCAACTGTTAGACGGCTTTCCTTCTGTATTCATGGAGAACATCTCTTCTCCAAGAACAAAGAACTCCCCTTTCTCACGCTACTCGTGCAGAACAATTGGTCATGGGTCCTTTAATTATTTTCGGGCAGCTGAGAACTTAAGTGCCTCTTAATTCCTTTGAAATTCCCTTAGTGAAAATCCCGCTGCCAAAAATAATCTTTTCGACGTTTACAGAAAATCTACCAACAAAAACGACCTAATCAATTTCTTCTCAAACCACTCTTATAAAATTAAATCTGGTATAATTATAGGTTTCTACTTAAGAGCACTAAGAATTTGCAGCCCCCAATACCTACCCAAAGAAGAAACTCACATTGAAAAAAGATTCAAAATCTTCCAATATCCTTATCACTTCATCTACAACGCAAAGAGAAAAGTACAAAATATATCCGACCGCAACAAAAATAACAACATTATCCACAATAATAAATTAAACAAAAGCAGATACATAAATTCTATAACATCCACTATTTAAAATATTTATCCCTTTTAAACAACATCCAAATAGTCACAACCACTATCAAAACCATCATGGATATAATCAGATCTAAAAACACCCATATCAATAATAGTTCAGACGCAGGCATACATACATAAAATAAATAGCCTAGACTATTCTACACAATATATTGGGGAAACATCCAGAAATTAAAAAAAAAAACGTGTTTATGAACACAAAAGAGACCTTATAAATAACAATTTAACAAATGTACTAGTCATACACAGAAATAAACTCAACCACAATTTTGATCGCAAAATGCCACACTTATCAAAAGAGAAAGTAATTTACTCAGAAGGAAAATCCCCGAGAGTGCCGCCATTAAATACAAAATATCAGTCTACGCCAAACTCACTTTTCCTGAAGGAATTACTACTTTCCCATGCCAACATACACAACAAATGTGTTGAAAAATCTGTGGAGTTAATTCCACTTACTTTCTTGAAACCACTACTAGGGGACGCTCCCCGGCACTATAAATACTCTACGATATTTTTCTCACCCTCTTCTTACCTTTTCCGTTTACACGTCAACATGTACATCTCTTGCGGGAAACCGCGTTTCCATTGGAAAAAGCATGAATAAATCACGCACGCACGCACGCACGCACACACACAACACGTATGTATGCACTTTCACTCACTTCACATCCTTTGGATCAAAAAGGTTTTCACATTATTTTGTTACACACATCATTGTCTTTGTTACTTGTATATCTTTCTTGTCAATACATTATCATTTGTTTGTAGATGTATTAGTTCTTGTTGTTTTTTGCATTTATTCACGTGGACCCACATGCAGCGTCCACCATTTTTGTTGTGGATATTCCAAGAAACACGTGTTTTTCCCAACAGAAACTAGGTCTAGATTTCTTTTATTTTCTGTAAATACAGTGTAACCCGGATATAAGAGACCCGGATATAAGAGAAATCCGAATATAAGAGAAACCCGGATATAAGAGAGATTTTCTCTGGTCTCAAATTAGAGCCTGTGTTAATGTATATATAATAGACCAAACCCGGATATAAGAGAAACCCGGATATAAGATACTTACTCTCCCGAACGACAACTCTCTTATATCCGGGTTACACTGTAGTTCTGGGTTGTTCTTGTATGTTGAGATATATATGCTAGAATTTTTTCGATGTTGCGTTTCTTTGGATTTCGTAGTTGGTCTAGGTTAGCTAATGACAGGGTGGCATACGTTGGTGCCATTTTCGTTCCCATTGCAGTACCTAAGGTTTGGATATAGTTTTTGTTGTCAAATTCAAAAGTGTTGTTTTTCAGTATTAGGTCTATACTATCGATAATGAATTCCTTGGTGAATCTGGAATGTAGTATTTCTGTGTGTTTTTCAATTCAAAATGAGATTTCCTGTTTATCTAATTCATGGGGTATATTGCTATACAGGCTACTGATGTCAAACGTTGCCATGAGTGTTCGCGGATCTTCGTTTTGCGGTATTGAGCTAAGAAAGTGGATATTGTCTCTGATGTAGCTCTTAATCTGTTTAGTAAATGGTTGTAGTATGTAGTTGGACAGGCTGATCCTGCTAATATGACTCATTAATAAAAGATAAATCTAAATTCTTTCCAAACAAAAACAATAATAGAAATGAACTAAACATATTTTTGAAAATCTCTAGAACCTCAACCTACAATAAAAATCCAAATCATTCAACAACCTTATATACTGACAAAGACGAGCCTTAGAGAAGATCCGGAGAAATAACAACATAATTATAAAGGAAAAGATCAAAATGCAGCACTATAGTTATCACTAGCGGCATAACCCGGCGTTGCCCGTGCTTGATTAAAAAATCGTACGACTCATACAACAATCGCTATCACTTGACTCAAATTATTTTTGCCCTTTCTTGCCTTTAAATGAGTGCCCTTTGCCGTGCTGATGTCGCTACATGCCTTACTTCTTGCCTATCTCACACTGCGAATTTTTTCTAAGCTCTATACTAAACATTAAATCCGTTACGAAAAAAGCACTAAACAAAATGAACACAAAACGATCAGCTTTAAAAAACGAACTCGTAACTTGAAAAACCGAATGGAAAAAGAATGTTAACAACAAATACTTTTTCACACACAACCCAGTTCTGCGGAATCAGAATCAACGTTGAGTTTAAGCAAGCGAATGAGCTAATTGGAGTAAAGTGCCATGCAGATTTAAATTTTTCCCACTTGTGACGAATGCAGCTATCGATTTCTTTTTGCATGCTAGCATGCTAGTTAACATTCGTGTCAGTCAGCTGTTAGCTCTCGCGCTGGCAAATAGAATCTTCCTGCCTATTCGTGGCAGCCAGCTATAGGCTCTCACTCTGGCCAGTAGAAAATGGCCGCAAACTACATGAAAACTGCTGTAGAAGCATGAAAAAATCGATTATTTCCACTATCTATGGGAGTTGGGAAATGCAAAGTAGGTCTTGCCTTTTCACTAACTTGGAGCATGTGCATGTAAATTTTGGTGCAAATCCGTCGAAAATTGCGGCCGTGCATTCGTTACCCCCCCCCCCACACACACACACGCATTCTGCCTTTTATAGATAGAGATGGAGAAAATATACGATAAAACAAAAATTCTAGAGGCACTAGGGGATAAGAACGACTACAAATTAATCGATCCTAACATAGATAAAAATATTATATCACAAATTACAAAGCTCTGTGCAACATATAATAAGAATATTAACAAAAAAAGAAAAAGGAATTTGTATTTACACAACCCCTTACGAGGTTAGATTGTAACACAAGGTCGGTTTAATGTGAGGAGCCCGAGCGCGTGCACCCGGGCAAGGAACAAAAATTCCCTGAGCCCCCGCAACCTTTGGTTGCACTGACCTCGGTGCTTGTACCGATCCTTCTCACTAGTTCAATGAGAAGGCACGGCTTCGGGCAGCTGTTCCCCAGAGACGCCACTGAGAGATGATAAGTAGACGTGAAATTACTCAAAAAGAGTAATTTGCACGGTAAAAAGAAAAAAAAGAAAAAAAAAAGAAGGAATTCCGAATAAACTTCATCTCAAAAACGATGAATTTCTACGGACTACCGAAAATTCACAAATTCACAAAGACTTAATAAAAAACAAAACAACCAGCGAAAACTTGGAGGAATTTACTTTATCAAATGCAGGAATTCCCAGAATGAATACATTTGAGAAACCTCAAGAAGTTTATATAAGAGACTACATGAACACAAAAGGGATATTTTATATAACAACACACAAAACGCATTGGTTGTTCACCGTAACAAAACAGACCACAATTTTGACATTGGGAATGCTACTTTGATTAAAAGAGAAAATATTCTGCTGATACGAAAATGTTTGAAAAGTACCTTGACTGCTAGTTCAACCACGATAAATTTGCGACCAGGCTCTTACAATATATCACCATTCTTGGTAGATTTTATATTGTCACAGTGTGGGATAGTCAGGAACAAAGGTGATGGAGAGAAAAAGAAAAAAAAATACAGATGAATTTGGCTAGATTGGAAAAAATATAGTGTAAAAAATATTCTTCCCCAAATTTTGAAACTACCCCGTATCGTGTGCATGTGAAATCCTAACAGATGAAACGTGTCAAAAAACAGTTTCCAGTTTGTCATATTTCTCTCTCTCTCTCTCTCTCTCTCTCTCTCTCTCTATATATATATATATATATATATAAACTCGTTCGGCTCGATAAGTTCTGGTGGTCAGAATGGGTGCCATTTTGTTCTGGACTTTCTCCTACAAAAAGCCCTTCCTCCCCCGGCCCACTGTTGCGGTGGTGGAACAGCGGTCGTACGACCCCTCCCCACTGCCACCAACACTGCGTTCTTTGTAACTTGAAGCCCGGGGAATCGAGCGTGCCGCCAACTATCGCTTGTGTCTTTTGCGAAGTATGTCGTCGATATTAAAACTGAATCCCAGTGAGTAAATACTTTATTAATAACTATTTTTTAATTTAATTTTATTTATTTATTTATTTTTCTTTTTCTTTTCTTGCCAAAAACTAACGCCTGCTAACCTCTTTTTCCCCTTGTCCAATTTTGTTTGTTTTTAATATAGACCACTGGGACTTATACTAAGTTAAAACTTAGTACCATATGTCTTTCCTATCCCCCAGTACCCTCAACTTGTATATGTCCTTTGTTCTGTCATCGTTGTATATGTTTTATGTAATTGGAGAAGGTAGGCTTTCCTACCGCCCGGTCAACACTCCTCCCTCTTCTATTGAACGCGAGTAGAGGCCCAAACCTTGTTTCGTGTTTAGGAAGGGGTTCCCGGATCTCTTTCTCCCGCTCACTGGCCTCTGTACTGGTGTCGTTGTGTTCCTCCCATGATGCGCGCAGTCTGTGGCATTGCCTGTTCATTCTGAGGGTACACGGTTGACAGTTACCTGGTTGCTGTTTCCGACTGGTAGTTAGGAGCCCTAACTCTTGCGTAGCGTCTTGAGCGGCCGCTCTGATCAACAGTTGCATAATATCGGGGTGTCTGTAGTGCCATGTCGCGCATGGATAGGTGTCCCTGCAGTCATTTCCGGTGGGCAACCCTGAGGCCACATTATGAATCTTGCTGTGCCAATCCCCCTCTCTGTTCGCGTCATGGGTATCAACCGTCGACTTCCTTTAACTCAGGCCTTCTCCCTCTTTCCAAAACCAATTACCAACATGAATTACAAAAAACTGAAATACAAAGCTAAACCAGCCTTCCAAAAATCACCCAAACCTCTAAATATCTCCTTCTCTAACATCCGCGGCATTAGAACCAACTTCTGCAGCGTTGAGTCTTTCCTCATAGCTAAGTGCCCGGATATACTCGCCCTGTGTGAGACCAATCTTAACTCCTCTATCCCTTCCTCCGATCTCTCGATCCCTGGATACCTCCCACTCCTCAGAAAAGACTCTCTAACCCACAAGCATGGTCTGGGTGTCTACGTCAAGGACCATCTCCCTCTGGCTAGAGAGACCTCTCTCGAATCGCCTGATCATTCCTACTTATGTCTCCGCCTATCTCTTCTCAATGCTGTAAGCTATCTTTTCTTCCTCTACCGCTCTCCATCCTCTCAGGACTGCGGGATACTCGATGTCATTTCTGACAGCGTTGATAAGGCCCTCTCTGTCCACCCGTCTGCTCACATATTTGTGTTTGGTGATTTCAACGCCCATCACAACCAGTGGCTACAGAACGCTACCACTGACCTCGCTGGCGTTCATACTCTTAACTTTTCAATCTCTCAATCCCTCACTCAGATAATCGATTTCCCCACGCGTTTTTCCTACAATCGTGACTGTAAGCCCTCACTCCTCGACCTGTGTTTTACCTCCATCCCTGAGTCGTGTAGTGCCACGCAGCTCTGTCCTATCGGTAACTCCGATCATGCTGTCGTGTCTGTTAGTATCTCCTTCAGCCCCACCCCCTACAAAGAACCTCCTACCACCAGAACCACTTTCTGCTACCAACGGGCTGACTGGGACTCGTTTCGGGACTTCCTCCGCGATGTCCCCTGGGATGCTGTATTTAAGCTCCCCACTCATGACTGTGCTTCTGAGTTCTCCTCCTGGATCAAAGCCGGTATCGAAGCTTTCATCCCCTCCAGGAAATTCAAGGTCAAACCGCGCTCCTCCCCCTGGTTCACAGCTGCTTGCTCAGCCGCCATTGCCCATAGGAACCACTTCTTCCACCGTTTTCGTAGTGACATGTCCGACTCCAACAGACGTCTATTTACCTCTGCACGCAATGAGTGTAAGCGTACCCTCGACAATGCCAAGGCACTATTTGCAGCTCGGATGAAGGAACGTATTGCATCCCGCAAATTTGGCTCCAAGGACTATTGGCGCCTCTGCAAGAGCGTTCTGAATAGTAACAAACCCTCCATTCCTCCACTGTTCAATCAGTTTGAGGTCCTGACCACCTCTGCCGACAAGGCCGAATGCTTCGCTCGAAAGTTTTCTTCCAATTCTATGCTTGACTCCTCTGGGGTACCCTTGCCCGACTTCCCTCCCAGAACTGAGGCCCTACTGGACGGCCTGCACATAACCCCGTCGTCGGTACTGGGCATTATTTCTAACTTAGATCCCCACAAGGCTACCGGCGGCGACGGAATACCAGCCATTGTCCTGAAGAAATGCGCACCTGAACTGGCACCTGCCCTCTCTAAATTGTACAACCGCTGCCTCAAGGACTCCTGTTTTCCTGACTGCTGGAAGTCCTCTACCATTGTTCCTGTCTTTAAGAACTCTGGCGACCCCTCCAACCCTTCTAATTACCGTCCTATCAGTCTCCTTCCCATCTTCGGCAAAGTCTTCGAGGCCATTATCAACGCCGAAGTGACTACTCACCTGATATCCCACGATCTGCTCTCAGACAAGCAGTATGGTTTCCGCTTTGCCCGGTCTACTGCCGATGTGCTTACGGCCATCACTGAATTTGTCTACCAAGCTATCCATAGTAACGGCGAAGCCCGTGCCGTGGCCCTTGACATCTCCAAGGCATTCGATAGGGTTTGGCATGCCGGCCTCCTTCGCAAGCTCCGGGGTTATGGTATCACAGGTCGATTGTTTGACCTAATTCAATCGTTCCTATCAAACCGGGATTTGAAGGTTGTTCTCAGTGGATCCTTCTCCAACTCCTATCCCACTACTGCTGGTGTTCCTCAAGGCTCCATCCTTGGCCCTACTCTGTTCCTCATATTTATAAATGACCTTCCAGACGCCATAGACTCCCAAGTCGGTATCTACGCTGACGACACTACTATTTACTCCTGCCTCAACCACAAATCTACTGAGGCGGACAAAATTAACCTGGCAGCTCGAATTGAAAAGGACCTCCAATCGGTTGTGGACTGGGGAGAGAAATGGATGGTCAACTTTAATGCCTCTAAAACAAAATTGCTCTCCATTAACCACCACAAGGACCCATCCCTGCATCCCATCAGAATGTCTGAGGACCAACTTCTCGAGAGTTCCTCTCTGCGGCTGCTCGGTCTCACGCTGTCCGCTGATCTGAGATGGAACAAATACATCGAGTCAATTGCATCATCCACCGCTAGAAAAGTTGGTTCCCTGTGCCGAGCCAGGAAATTCTTCTCCCCTGAATCGATCCTCCAGGTCTATAAGTCTACCATTCGACCTTGCATGGAGTATTGCTGCCATTTATGGTCTGGGGCCCCTGCGTGTTGCCTCGGGGTTCTTGATAAGATCCAGAGACGGATATGAAATGCGGTTGGCCCTGATCTGTCATCTCGTCTGCAGTCGCTCTCTCACAGACGCAATGTTGCATCACTCTGCCTTTTCTACAAGTACTTCCACGGTAATTGCTCTGAGGAGTTGCTTTCACTTGTCCCTAAGCCTCGTGAATTCAAGCGTCCTACGAGGCTGGCATCCCGTTCCCACCCCTTCACCGTTGAAACTGTTAGGTGTAGACGTCTTTTTTACTCCAATAGCTTCATGTCACGCACATCTCGCCTATGGAACTCCCTTCCCTATTACTGTTTCCCTGACAAATACAATCTCCAACGGTTTAAGTGTAGCGTCAATCGTCATCTCCAGTTGCCTTGATCTATCCACTTCCTGACATCTTCCATTCCTATCTGCTCTCGCCCTATATCTCCCGTAACCTCCCCACCTCGATCGAAACATATGACCCTTGATAACCTTATTTCTTGAGTACGCAGATTGTGGGTTATATATTATTTTTATGTCCAGATAAGTCAGGGCCAGTTCCCGGAAAGGAACCTTACCCCTTCCTCCCATTTCCTATCCAGTCTCTGACCGTAGACGAGATAAACGCTGTTTGGCAGATAGGGGCGAGTGACATTAGGGTCCGCGAAAGACACCCACACACATTTTTTTTCGTGTGGGCCAACACGTGACCCAACTGATAGCAGTTTTCGTTTTCGTGGTGAGGTGGCAACAATCTCACTTAGTTGCTGACCCTCGGAGGAAGCGGACGCCACCAAACCACATCCCTTCCTTTACCACTCCTATCTGCTCTTCCTCCAACCCTTCTGTAACCCCTTGCGTGATAGTGGCCACCGGCCTTGCTCGGGGTGTTACGCTTAAAAAAAAAAAAAAAAAATATATATATATATCTATATCTATATATATATATATATATATATATATATATATATATGGATCTTTTCCATAAACTGTAACAAAGGTCTGCGCAGTATATTTGCAGTATAAACCACAGAGCAGACGTCTCCTAGACCTAGTAGACGGTTATCCTCGAATACGAGTGGCCAGCTATTATCTATCTATCTATCTATCTATCTATCTATCTATCTATCTATCTGTGTGTGTATGTGTGTGCATGTGTGTGCGTGTAATTTATACGATATACAGTGTAACCCGGATATAAGAGAAACCCGGATATAAGAGAGATTTTCTCTGGTCCCAAATTAGAGCCATACTTACCTAAACAAAATAGACCAAACCCGGATATAACTCTCTTATATCCGGGTTACACTGTATATAATTTATACAATATCTGTCTATCTATATATATATATTATAAAGTCAAATCAAATCATAATATAGTTATTAATACAGTGTAACCCGGATATAAGAGAAACCCGGGTATAAGAGAGATTTTCTCTGGCCCCAAATTAGAGCCTGTGTTAATGTATACAGTGTAAGCCGGATATAAGAGACCCTGATATAAAGAAACCCGGATATAAGAGAGATTTTTATCCGGTCCCAAATTAGAGCCTGTGTTAATAAAACAAAATAGACCAAACCCGGATATAAGATAAACCGGATATAAGAGACTTCTTCTCCGGTCCCGAAAACTCTCTTATATCCGGGTTACACTGTATATAATAGACCAAACCCGGATATAAGAAAAACCCGGATATAAGATACTTCTCCGGTCCCGACATCTCGTTTATATCCGGGTTACACTTTAGTAGTAATTATGATATGTAAAATTATATAATTTAACATATATAAAGTTGAACAGAATTTATGCTAATTTTTGTCTGAATTTCTGGGATGAAGTGTTATCATTACTTACACTATTTATATTCAGACTATTGTCCTCATTGTTGTTATTGTTATCACGTTTCGGCCATTTTGACCTCTGAACTTCCACTATGACCGAAACATTGTGATAACAACAACAACAAAGATATAATATATAAATAGTGTAAAGAACTTATCCTAATAAAGTGCTTAGTATTAGACTTCTTGAATGATAATTACAGTGTAACCCGGATATAAGAGACCCGGATATAAGAGAAACCCGGATATAAGAGCGATTTTTATCTGGTCCCAAATTAGAGCCTGTGTTAATGTATATATAATAGACCAAACCCGGATATAAGAGAAACCCGGATATAAGATACTTCTCCGGTCCCGACAACTCTCTTATATCCGGGTTACACTGTATATGCAATAAAATTCAATACTTATGGGGGAGTGCAACTCACTTTTGTAATTTTTTCAATCACTTATATCTATATCTATATACAGTGTAACCCGGATATAAGAGAGTTGTCGGGACCGGAGAATAAGTCTCTTATATCCGGGTTTATCTTATATCCGGGTTTGGTCTATTATATATACATTAACACAGGCTCTAATTTGGGACCAGATAAAATATCTCTTATATCCGGGTTTATCTTATATCAGGGTCTCTTATATCCGGGTTACACTGTATCTATCTATCTATCTATCTATCTCTCTCTCTCTCTCTCTCTCTCTCTATATATATATATATGAAGTCTGATAAAAAAAGGATCGGGGTTAGTGCAATAAAAGGAAAACTACAATACATATCAATTTTGAATTTTATCTCCTTCTTAAGTCACACACTTTATACAATTTTGTTTTGCATTGATGGAAGCATTCCTGAAACTTTTTTGGGAGGAACCAAGCATTCTCTCGGATTTCTGTGGTATGTGCCCCACCCCAGTAGAACCCTCAAACGAAGGTCTTCCTTAACATTCTCCGCTGCGGTATGTGAGAGACTGCTATAAAACTGCTCGGGGCAGTTGTTTATACAGAAAACTTTCTCACGCTTGCAAAATGGATGCGCACTTTGGTTCATATTGGTAAGTTCTTACACTTCTCGGAATCACGTTAATTTATTTATTTTTGAAGTTAAACAAATACGCATTATAAAAGTCAGTGTGAATAATGTGTTGGGAAAAATGATAAAAAACTACTAAGAAAAATGTTTGGTATGAATAAATGACTTATATATCAAGACGAGACTCTCCCCGTTACGTTCTTTCAGACACGTAGCGTCATATTTAAAAGAAAGGCTACAGAATTATGTTTAACCAGACACTGGTCGCCATCAAAAGCGTTTTATCTACACTAATATCAGTGGCCAGTGTCAGCGAACGTTTTGCTAGTTAAATGCAAGAAAAAAAGAAAAGAAAAGATGAAAACAGATAGGAAATATGGTCATAAATTGTGCAGCCCTACCCACCGGAACCAGAATATAACAAAATAGGAGGGACACTTTTTAGACCATTGTTGGGCTATGTAGGCGGCTTTCTAGCAATGAAAGCGCTTAATTGTTCGTTGGGGTTTGCAAGAATCAGATAGAAGGTAATGAAAAGTAGCATTTGCGATAGCCTCTGAACTTGTGACAGTGGCTTCTCTACGCATTTGACCGTCAACAAGTGAAAGATACATCCACTTTTATCGCCTATTGCAACAGAGTCTGTTTTTATTCAAAACATTTGTAAAAAAGTTCTTTTTTGACTTACATAATTCAAGGCAAGTTATTTATGAAAGCAAACATACACAGCCCTGTTCCCCCTCTCTCTCTCTCACTCTCTCATATATATATATATATGTATATATATATATATATATATATATACAGTGTAACCCGGATATAAGAGAGTTGTCGGGACCGGAGAAGAAGTATCTTATATCCGGGTTTATCTTATATCCGGGTTTATCTTATATCCGGGTTTGGTCTATTATATATACATTAACACAGGCTCTAATTTGGGACCAGATAAAATCGATCTTATATCCGAGTTTCTCTTATATCCGGGTCTCTTATATCCGGGTTACACGGCATATATATACAGTGTAACCCGGATATAAGAGAAACCCGGATATAAGATAGATTTTCTCTGGTCCTAAATTAGAGCCATACTTACCTAAACAAAATAGACCAAACCCGGATATAAGAGAAACCCGGATATAAGATACCTCTTCTCCGGTCCCGACAACTCTCTTATATCCGGGTTACACTATATATATATATATATATATATATATATATATATATATATATATATATATGAGAGAGAGAGGCAGAGGGAGGGAACAGGGCTGTGTAGAAACATATATATATATATATATATATATATATATATATATATATATATATATATATATATATATATGTTTCTCTCACACTTCTCACTAGTGGAATTCTCTTACGGTATCTTACTTTCCAGTCAAGTTTGATCTTCAAAAATTTAAATGCAATATTTTATCCTTATCATCTGTCTCCTTAATTCCTATTCTTTTATTGTTTTCCCTCCTTGATACTGTCTTGCTTTTTTATATTCTTTGACACTCTGTAATCAATTGCGCCTTAGTGACATTATTGGCTTTTCTGGGACGAAATATATATATATATATATATATATATATATATATATATATATACTAATGCATGTTTCATTAAATAATAGACAAGTTTAGTCTATTTATTTTAATCAAAGTCCTTTCATATCGTCTGATAAGCTTAATAACATTATCATTGAGAGACGAAAGAAAATCACCATATTGATACATGTTTTTTAATCTTATCTAAGCTTTCCATCAAAGATTACAATTACATTACAATAAATTAAACAATACACAGGCATAGCAAACGATGATAGTCTGTTTTTATTTGCATTGAAGATTTCTAAGAAACGACAAACTTGTGCATACGAGACGCTGGAAGCGAAAATTGCCCCGCGGCCCATGACATCACACATGACCACGCGTGAGTTAAAACGAGAAGTGTTAAGTATGGGAAGCCGTTGGTATAAACTAATGGTTTCTGTTAACGCTGTCTATATTTCTGAGGTGACGTATTGTAATTATTTACTCTATTTATATTTTTCGTACTTTTGTCCACATGTTCGTTGTCATATTCTATAGCCGAGGTGAACAAAAACTTGGAGTGTTAAGCTAAAAGGAGATAGCTGATACTGAGACATCCAGAAGAGGCATGGCACGTGGAACTTGAAAAATCTAACCAGGTGGACGAAATAAAGGGTTCAGTTCGAAATGCCAATCACCTGAAGAAGGCTGGACCGTACAGCGGTCTAAACGTCGTGAATTTTGCAACGAAGATGAGGACAACAGTCCGAACAAAGTAAATAGTGTAACCTATTAAATACAGAGAGACAGAGACAGGGAGACAGAGGGAGTATTATGACAAAAATGTGTTAATATGTTTATACTTATTTTTATTTATTTATAGTTTTTATGCACACACACACACACACACACACACACACACACACACACACACTTTCTCTCTCTCTCTCACACACAGACACACGCACATACATATATTATGTTTACAATATACAATATAATTTATACAATATATATATATATATATATATATATATATATATATATAGATTGTTGTGGATTCCGGGAATGGAATCCTGCACAAATAAATAAACAACGCCAGTAATTGAGATATAAATATAAGTGTATTAAACGTAAGAATACAGACTTGAGGTGAAGATTAGTAGTTCAGTAATGCGGGTTAGTAGAAAGTATATGTACAAGTCTCTGTAAGTGAAGCCGTAATTATCTTTCTCGCTGGACTCTCGTATAACTCTCTGTGAACACCCTGTGTCTGTCTCCGTATCTCTCACCCTGACTCAACGTATCTCAACCCGCAGGTATTCTCTCTGTCAGTATAAGTATACTTTGGACGAGTCCATCTTGTGTATAAGAGTCTGCCCCACAACATATATATTAAATAAGAATTAAAGTATTGTTATTAATACTAGTAATTATTATATGCAAAATTATATAATTTAACGCATAAAATTGAACAGAATTTATATTAATAAAGTGCTCAATATTTGTCTACAGCGATAAGTAGATGTGCTAATTGTCAATACTTATGTACGGTCAAGTCAGTTTCGTCATTCTTCTATCACACACACACACACACACACACACACACATATATATATATATATATATATATATATATATAGGGGTTGGACAAAATAATTGAAACACTTGTTAAATTCAAAGAAAATTTATTTAATAATGAGTTGGTCCTCCTTTAGCTTCACAGACAGCTTTAATACATCTTGGAATGGAATCATACAGCTTCCTGACTTCATTCAGAGGAATTTTCAGTCATTCTTCCATTAAAACCTTCTCCAGCTCTTTATGACACGACGGTGGAGGATAGCGGCTCCTAACTTGTTGCTCCCAAATGCATCACAAATGTTCAATAATATTGATATCTTGAGATTGGGGAGGCCACTACATGTGTTCTAGCTCACTTTCATGCTCTTCATACCAATTCTTAACCACTCGAGTGGTATGTGTTGGAGCATTATCGTCTTGGAAGATGCAGTCACCATCAGGGAATAAAGACTTGGCCATTGGATGAACATGATATCCCAAAATGTTCAGGTAATCTTTGCTGTTGATTCTACCATGCAGGGCAACTATTGGACAGACATTTCCATGATACGGCGGCCCAAACTATCACTGATCCACCTCCATGCTTCACTGTTGGAAGAAGGCAGCCAGGGTTGTAAGCTTCTTTGGGCTGCCTCCACACATAAACTCGCCCTGAAGTTGGGAAAAGAGAAAAACTGAACTTGTTTGACAATATGACTTGCTTCCATTGGTCTGCAGACCAGGCATTGTGTTCCCTGCACCACGTCAACCTCTTTTGAATGTTGCGAGTGGAGAGAAGAGGTTTCCTCACAGCGGCTCTTCCATGATATGCAGCCTTATGGAGCTCACGGTGAACAGTTTTCGTAGAAACTGAACTATTCAGATGGTTATTCAACTCAGCAGTCACTTTGTCCGATGATTCTTTGCCACATTGCGTTTCAATGCACGTCACTCCCTGTCAGTAATTTTGCAAGTCCGGCCCGAATTGCTACGGTTGCTAGAGGTCTTGCCTTCTTTCTCGAATTCCATCAGCGTTCTTGATATGGTAGCTCTTGAAACACCAATCAGTTCAGCAACCTTAGTGATCGAGGCTCCTGCCATGCGAGCTCCAACAATTTGCTCTTTTTCGAACTCGGAGAGGTCACGCATTTAGCTTAAATTTTACTAAATTCTAAAAATAAATAGGTATATATAGTCAAAGTTAAATACGTTTACCCACTAAACATAACATTTATAGTAATACAAACATAAGAATCGCGTAATTCAGAAAGTTTTTAGTAAGTTAATATTTTATTGATCTGTTAGCTCAGTGATTTCGGCGTTAATTACATTAACTTTACTGATTAATTCTTTGGATGATGACTTCTTTATAATACTATCTATCTATCTATCTATCTATCTATCTATCTATCTATCTATATATATATATATATATGATGATATATATGTAAGCAAATATGTGGATGTAGATCCGACGGTATGATGAAAATGTGGAAAATACAAAGCAAAATCCGAATATGTGAGTTTACTGTTTTTTATTAAACAAAAAAACAAAATAAAAAACAGTAAACTCACATATTCGAATTTTGCTTTGTCTTTTCCACATTTTCATCATATATATATATATATATCTATATATATATATATCTATATATATATATATATATATATATAGGGTGACGCAAAAGTTGCGCACTAAAGTCTAATTTATTAAACGTATAATTACACGTACAAAATTTATTTGCTAGTTATTTAATTGTTAAAGGCGCTTTTCATTCATTATCACGTCGGGGAATTTCCTCAGTCATTTTTGATTAATGGCGCCCGACATTTACCTCACTTTGTACCATGGGTGCAACAGAAATAACTCCCACATTTACCTCCCCAAAATATCTCCCACATAATGCTGACAATAATGTCAATGGTATCTTCATCTAGCTAATGTCTTCCCATTATGTGGCAGGTATTTCTGGGAGATATATGCGGGGGCTATTTTTGATGCACCCAGTATAATTCTTTTCGTAGAGTTCTTAGTCACAACATAGGTAGAATGAGAAATACTTGTGTATTATATTCAACACCATGGGTTGGCTGCATGAAGCCGTAGTTGTAGAGGTAGTCGAATCTAGTACGTCATCTATGTAATCGTGTTATTATTATTATATGGCTTTGACCGAGGAAGCGTCTAAAAGTTTAGCCAGCGAGAGGAAGTGCTAGATCAACGCCAACCTCAAGAGAAGTGCCAGTATCCAGTTGTGCTGGTGTCATGCCCACTTTCCACGCGGTCGGAGCCGGTAAGAGGGAAATCGTTTCTCTGTTTGATCGAAGAAGAGGCATCATCTCCGACTAAACCACTTCATTCTCAATGTCTCTCTAAGCAATATATTGTACAAAAGCGAAAACTTAGTCAAAGCTTATCAATGTCCAAGTCGTAATTTCGATCGACCTGCCGTGAAGAGGTTGATCACGGACCTATGTAGAGGTAGTTGTTTATTGCTTCGTACTGCTCCGGGACCTTTCTTTTAATATAATAGATATAAAAACGGTGGCCCTGTGCATGAAAAAACCTCAAAGTATTAAGAAATAAGACGAAAATTCTCCCAAGCGAACAAAATGGAAAATATGCTATTACCAGTCATAAGAATACGAAATGGGAAATCGATACCCTTGATTATTGATTAAATTTTTTTTAGAAACCTTCCCATGTTTAATCTGTATCAATATCGTGTTGCCATGGAGATAATATAGTTCTTAAAATATTTTAAACATTGAAATAAGAGGACGCCCTTTTTTTTTCACCATCTCCACTTTGAAAGGGTGGGTGAAACAGATCGCTTTTAGAAGAACCTATCAAAGTTCAGGAGGAAAAAAATTCTTTATTGATTTCTTTCCTTTATTTCAAGTGGTATTTTGTCTTTTTTTTTTATAGTTGCAGCAGAAATACTACATTTGTTCTTTTTTTTGCTTTTTTATTTTACTTGCCTCATATAGAGAAATAGGAAATTTTGACAATTTCCTTCGGATAAAAAAAAGAGTTTTCTTTTTTTATCATCACGCATGCGCATACGCACGCACGCAGGAACGCAACATAATCACGACCCCTTGCATTTCGTGCATGTACTTACACAGGCATGAATATATGTTAGCCTATTTTATTTCCCAAAATCGCGACACTCGCTCACTCACACACACACGCACCCACACACAGACGCGCGTTCGCGCACGCACATACACGCATTCACGCGCACACACACATTAATAAGTAATTCGAAATTGACCTGTCAGTCTGGACTCCGTGGCCGAATTGGTAGAAGCATATTTTGAGATCCCAAAATGTGATTTCCCTGATGGAAAATAAAGGGATGCAAGTTCGATTCCTATCGGAGGTACAAATTTTCTTTAGTAGGATTTCTTAATCTAAGTTGGTTGTTATTAATTTCCCTATTAAATAAAATAAAAAAAAAATCTTGGGAAGCAACTCAAACACGTGTACCCAAGTTTATAGTAATAAGAAATAATGGTGGGTAAAAATCCTTTCAATATATATATATATATTTGAACATAACTGACGAGGTACATTAGTCCTATCTTGTTTATTTTATCAAAGCAGCCGAAAATGGAGTATGGCTGCCATGTCTGGGCTTGAGCTACGCAGTCCTCTCTTTCCAGCCTTGACATAGCTTTCAGGGGGATAGCAACTTCCATTTTGAATCTCCTTTCCCCACAGAGGCAATCGTCGCTAGTTCTATGGAAAATCGGACGTTCTACATTCTTTATTCCGACCAGTTCAGACCATTTATAGCTAAGATACGCAATGCCACGTACTCGGGGTCGAATCACCCTCACTCTCTTCGTATTCCGTTTTTAAGAAGGAAGTTGCACCCGAGCAGCTTCTTCCCGAGAACCGCTACTTTGTGGAACCAATTCACACGTGGATGCTTCCCCGAACGATGCAGGCTCGACCTTTTTAAGGGATTATTTTCTGTCCTTGATGTCCTCATTGTCCTTTTCCGTCTTTTACGTCCATAACATTCACTTCATAGAATAATCCTCTACATTGAGTGGCTCTTTAGTCTTACATTGCATGTACATTAGTAAAGACAAGCCATTTCCTGAACATTGACTGAACAAGCTTTGCACATGTAATGGACGTAATATATATATATATATATATTAGAAAATATAATGTATTGCATATGTATATATATATATACATATATAGTCAAACCTAATGAGCCAGACAAACCTACCAAGGTTTCACTTAGGCAGATCGTCAGGGTCGGCTGGCTAAAGAGGCAACAGTAAAACGGCGTATATATAGACGACAACCAAGACAACACCACGTGACCAAGGAAGAGAGAGAAAAAAAAACCGAAAGAAAAAGAAAGAGAAAAAGAAAAAGCGACAACGGGGGGGGGGGGGTATAGATTTATTCAACTAACTAAAAGGAGAAGGGATAGTTAAGAAAACACAAACAATAATGATAACGCTACAATCGGGAGAGAGAGGCTTATTTCAGTAACCAAGCATTTCTATGTCTACATTTGTTAAGAATCTCGGTTTTGGAATTTAGTAGATCATCAGGTGTATTATATAATGCTATAGCTAATTTTTCCTCGGTGCATAGCTTACAGAATTTATTGCCCGCTTTATACTTGGTGCATCTTTTTAATATTTCCCATTTCAGGATGGGGTCCTTGCTACCTTGTCTGATTTTCCATATATAGCTAGATAATGTAGTGCTATGTTTAGTTTTTTAATTTTTGAAATTACTCATGTGATTATAATATCTTTTTTTTAAATATCCTGAGTAGCTCCTATATATACTTTAGGGTTTATGTCGTCTATATCCATGTAAATTTTCGCCTGATAGACCACGCATTCTTGTTGACATTTACCCTGTAGTGGACATGTATTTTTATTCCTACAATTGCAACTGGGGAAACTAATGCGTGGATTGTCCCTAGTCCTTTTCTTATTAAGTCCACTAATTAAAGTCTCTACATTAGGCATACAGCAATAACTAAGGTTTACATTATTTTTGTTAAATATCTTATGCAACTTAGTTTTCTTGGGGAAATTTTGCTCTAGTAGGTTAAAAAATATTTTACCAATTCTCGTTCTTACGGCTATGTTAAATGGGGGGGTTAAACCACAAAATATTTCTATGCCTGTTATTGCGTTTATTCCGAGTTCCAGTGTTATTGTCTATGTTAATATATTCCAATTTTTCTTTGTGTCCACACTTATGTAGGGCTTCCTCGTAAACTATTTTATTAGCATCGAAAATGCGTTTATCCGATGAATTAGTTGAAAGCCTATGGCTAATATTTTTAGGAATATGTCTTATGATATGTGCCGGGTGATTAGATTTTATATTTAAATATTGGGGGTCCTGATTCTCTTTCTTTTACGGGGATATAGAACCATTTTGTAAGTTTAACGTAATGTCTAAATAATTAGTAACTTTCAAATTAGTTTCAATTTCGAGATTAAATCCATATCTTTTAAAAAACCAGTGTAGTTTTTTACGGATGGTATCGCATTTTTGGGGGTTACTTTTATCTACTATTATGAGTCCGTCGTCGCGGTACAACCCATGGTTATTAAAATCTATGTGATCATTAAGTTTACAGAGCAGCAGGCACCCTACTAACTCGCACACCTCTGCTCCGTCATATGCACCCATGGGGTTGTCAAAACTATTTACGTCTTCTTTTTTATCCATAGTGCATTATATATATATATATATATATATATATATATATATATATATATATGTATACAGTTTAAAAAATATACGAGGATATTTTTACCTTGAGGAATCACACACACACACACATATATATATATATATATATATATATATATATATATATACCCTGTCTGAAGTTTTTTTAGCAAATCATATAAAGTTCAATAATTCAAATTTGGTTTGAGGAAAAATGGTCAAATTTTAAACTATCAATTTTGATATCAAAGCAAAGCCTGAGTTAAAATCTTAAGTAGTATCGATATGTATTCTTGAAATTATTTGATGTATTCTAAAAAAACTGCTGTCTGAAGTTATTAGGCAAAACCAAATAATCACATTTTACTTCAATAAAAAGGTAATAAAATCAGCAAAAATTGATCAACAGCTATAACAGAACAAATAACAAACATATGATAAGTCTTTGAATCCTTAATATTTTAATATAGTCACCCTTCTTCTCAATGACAGCCAGTAATCTATTAGCTATTGATTTTGTTAATCTTTTTATTTCATCGGGTTCAATTTCTGACATAGTTTTAATTGCTTCCTGAAGGTTTGCTTTGCTGTTATATTGTTTGCCACCTTCATACAATTTCAACTGACCATAGATTTTCGATCAGATTCAGATCATGGCTTGATGGAGGCTATACCATTATCTTCTCTCCTGTAAATCCTTTATGCTCAAATATTTCACAGACAAGTTTAGATATATGAGCAGGATCATTGTCGTTCACAAACCCACACTTCTCTTTGAAACTATGAAACTGGGACTTGTGCCATGCAAAGAAAATCGCTATAGTTAGCACTATCCATTCTAACTGCTTCAATGACTTTGAATGGTCCAATGTCATAACACTACCGCCTCCTTGTTGCCTTCTTTTAGCTACAAGAACGTCAAAATTGAATAAAATCCATCCTTTGGCGCATCCATATGGTCCATCAAATTTCACTCGACATTCGTTCATGAAAATCACATTAGAAAAGTTTCTTGGCCCAACTTTGAGGTTTTAAAATATTTACTTTAATGAGAGAAGGTTATCTAGGAGATTTTTTTTTTACAGATTCCAAAGTATTCTACACCTTTTCTCCTTCTTGACTCCCTCAGTTCCAGCCTTTTCAAAAATCTGAGTGCTGGTCAAAAGTGGCTGTCTCGCTATAACTCGCTTTAGTTTACATTCATCTTGAGAAAGCTAGTCCTTAAAGCCTTTTCCTTTGCTTTGAGTTCTCAATTTATATTTTTGACAGCCTTCTTTAGCTTTTGATGATCTGTGCAAAGCTCCTTTGATATCACCAATGTGGACATTCCCTCCATCAGTAACTTTGTTATTTTCTGTTTTTCAGCAGTTAGATACTTCCCTTCAGCCATGTTTCAACATATATTATGGATAAAACAAAAAAAATTTTTTATTAGATTTCAGGGGTCTTAAGCTAATATTAGTTTAATCTGCATATTAATACCAGTCAGTCCATTTTCGTAAATTCCAAATATCTCAAAAACTAACCATTAAAAATGGCAGAAAATTTAGTTCAATATTTTATTCAAGGTAGAAATAAATAGACTAGTTTAAATTTAATAAATATTGGTTCAGAACTTTGAGTTATAGAGATTTATTTGATGATTTAATAACTTCAGGCAGACTGTAGAGTTGAAACTACAAGAACTCAATTCTGTTACAATCTTATTCAATAAATGAATAAGATTTTGGTTTTGAAAAAAATTAAATCTAGGAATTCAGAATACCAAAACATTCAATAATGCTGCAAAATGATCGAAAAACTCAAAACTCGGATGCAACTTTTTTCACTAGTTGTTAGATCCTTCCCTTTACACACATCTAGTTATTGCTTCAATCGAAACAATTGCAGCACAAGGCGAAAGGGGAGGTGTGGTAAGGCTTGTCGCCACTTTCTATTCTAGATCTAGCTAATCAAATTCACGACCCATTCATTCATTACAATTTGCTCATTCAACACAAGAATTCATCCATCACCATTCAATACCACATATACCACAATACCACAAATTCACAAGGGACCTAAAAAACATGTTTCAACATATATTATAGACAAAAAGAAAAATAGTTTTCTCAGATTTCAGAGGTCTTAAGCAAATATTAGTTTAATCTGCGTAATAACTTCAGTCAGTCCATTTTTGTAAATTCAAAATATATCAAAAACTAACTATTAAAAATGGCAGAAAATTGAGTTAAATATTTTATAAGGGGTGGAAAAGGAGGAGTTTAAATTTGACAAATATTGGTTCAGGACTTTTAAGTTATTGAGCTTTATTTGATATGCATACTAACTACAGACAGGCTGTATATGCGAGGGTCTGCTAAAAACTTCAGAGACAACTTGCCAAAAGATCTAAATACCCTTAAAGAAAAGAAAATGTGTGTGTGTGTGTGTGTATGTATGCAAATATATAGAAAAATAGAAAAGAACACGTTAGGTAAATAATCCGAAGTTCTTTAGTATTTTTGTTTTTATTTAAAAAAAACTGTGCTCAATACAAAAGTAGAGCCTAAATTATAATTATTGGTTATCAGAGAATATATATATATATATATATATATATATATATATATATATATATTATAATAAAGAGAAAGAACAGTAAGATATATAATCCGGTGTTCTTATTAATATTTTTATTTTTACGAAACAGTGCTCAATGCAAAGTCCCAGAGCATAAATATTATAAATTTACTAATTTAAAAATATGGTTCCATCGCTACACAGGAATTACCATGTTTTCTAGAAACAGAAGC
>OZ038508.1:51001258-51026258 GCA_964036315.1 Acanthosepion esculentum | reverse complement strand
ATATCTGGAGAGGTCGATTGACGTTGCTTTGGAATAGTTGGAGATTATAGCTATGAAGGAATCAAGTAATAGGAAGGGAGTTCTACAGACGGGAAGTGCGAGACATGAAGCTATTGGAGTAGAAGAGACGGCTACATTTAACCGTTTCGACAGTCAAAGGGTGGGACTTAGATGCCGACCTAGTGGCACATTTAAATTAATGCAGTTTGAGAACTAGCGAAAATAGCTCGTCGGAGCAGTTACCGTGAAAGTATTTGTAGAAAAGACAGAGGAAGGCGACGGCACGTCTGTGAGAGAGCAGGAGTAAATAGTGGTGTCGTCTGCATAGATGCCTACCAGGGGAACTGATGACATTGGGAAAATCATTAATGAAGATAAAGAACAGAGTAGGACCCAGGGTAGAGCTTTGGGGAACACCTGCGCCCGTGAGAAAGACATGGAGGAGAATCCGTTAAGGATGATATTCATTACACGGTTTGACAGGAATGATTGTTTTAAGTCAAATAATCGTCCTGAAGTACCGTATCCCTGAATCTTACGAAGGAGGCCGGCATGCCAAACCCTATCAAATGCTTTAGAGATATCTAGAGCCACGACACGAGCGTCTCCATTATTGTGAAGGGCTTGGTAAACAATGAGCACATCAGTTGTAGATCGGGCAAAGCGGAAACCATATTGCTTGTCAGAGAGCAGATCATGGGATGTAAGGTGCTTAACCACTTCGGCGTTGATTAAAGCTACAATGACGTTGCCGAAGAGTGGTAGGAGACTGATAGGACGGTAGTTAGATGTGTCAGAAGGGTCGTCAGAGTTCTTAAAGACAGCTACAACAGATGAAGGTTTCCAACAGGATGGAAGGCAGGAGTCGTTGAGGCAGTAGTTGTATAGTTTAAGAGAGGATAGGAACCAGTTCAGGAGCACATATCTTTTGGGCAATGGCAGGTATCCCGTCCCCAGCCTTATGGGAGTCTAATTTAGAGATGATGCCCAATACCAACCGTGAGGACTAAATTCACTTCAATTAATATATATATATATATATATATATATATATGTGTGTGTGTGTGTGTGTGTGTGTGTGTGTGTGTGTATGTTTGTAAAATGTGTATGTATATATATATGCAATTTTGATATATATTATTTATATATTATATATGCGCAGTACTTGTTGGAAAGTGCTCAATATCAGCGATAGACCTAACGTATTTAGTTGGATTGATGTGTGTTTTTGATCATGCGTTTCACGCTCTCGGCGATCGTCAGACAAAGTGATTAAGTTTTAAATTTAGGATTTTTTATGGTTGAGAATATAGGTGTTTTATGGTAGAGGGAGGAAAAATTACGTCCAGTCCCACACTGTTCATATATGTTTATGTTTGTGTTTGACCTGCAATGTGTGAACGTGCGTGTATGTATTTCTGCGTACGTACGAGTGGTGGTCCGAAGACAATTTTTCCTCCCATGGTTTGGTTGCCATTAAGAAGTTCACCCAGAGGAGAAACGAGGCTCGTTGTGTGTATGTGTGTGTATGTATGTAGGTGCGTGTGTGTGTGTGTATGTGCGCGTGCGTATGTATGTATGTATGTATATGAAATATTTTCAGAGAGAATCTACCTGTAAAGGAAAAAAAATGAATAAAATGACAAGAGGAAAACTATATATATATATATATATATATATGTGTGTGTGTGTGTAAAATGTATATGCATATAAATATAAATATATATATATATGTAATTTTTATATCCATTATTTATATATTATATATGCACAGTACTGATTGGAAAGCGCACAATATCAGTGACAGAGCTAACACACACACACACACACACACACACACACACACACACACATATATATATATGGATAGATAGATAGATAGATAGTGAGAGAGAAAGAGAGATAGTCATAGATAGAATTTTCTCCTTCTCTTTTACACTTCTTTAAAGAACGCCAAAGGTATTGAAAAAAGTCACCTGACAGACAAAGCATGAGAGCCACTCAATGTCAAAGGTTATAATCAACAACATGTTAACGCTGAATGAAATATGCCATATGAGTGTTTTTGGTTTGCTTTGTTTTTTACGGTCTATCAAGCTTTTAAGCTTATTTAAAACCTAAACTTTTTTGAATTGTAGGAATTTTTGGAGATGATAATTATTTTCCTATTTTTTAACCCATATCTGGGAGAAGAAGAGGAGGATTCATACTTTTCCAATGGATAGTTGCTCGTTAGTGAATATAACGAACCCAATTGGAATTCGAACACGCCTCTCCGATACATTCATTATACTTTCCCTGGCACGGCAGTTAACTTTTGGCTGGAAGTGGAGTAAACGTTTCTCCTCGTTTTAAATGGGAAAAAGTGCCCAGTCCCGGGTATCCCAACTCTGCTGTCGCACCTTCCACATTGCAGAAAGAGAATTAGGGTCGATGTGATATCGATGCCGGCCGGACAGTTGTCGCGGTGACTGGGCAAGCAAAATTTGTCTTTGGCCTATATTCATACGTATGTGTATGGCACTCCCCATGTAAAACAAACTTTTGTCACATCCTGCCTTAGTTGGGAGGCCGGGTAAATATACTTGCACATCGAAGCAGACAGCACCACTGTTGTAACCTAGGGAAGGTTACTGAATAGAATAATCAAACGAAGGCTGGTAATGAACGATAATACTTAGGACAAGAACAACGCATATAAGATTCGCCAGTAGCGCGTAGAAGAAGTAGTCAACTGTTCAAATGAATTCCACAATGAATCTCCAACTGCAGACCAACATACAGTATTTACTACTGTATTTATGTGAAAGGGAACATACCCATTATCGTCCGTAGGTATACTACAACAACCTGGTATTTATCTAGGTACTGACCAGGCCCAAAGTTGCTTAACTTCGGTGATCGGACGCGAAGCACTGTTTCAATCTTCAACCGCAAGACAGAAGAGAAGGTGGTAAGAAATGAAGACTGCGTGGGTTGTAAGCAGAGATGAACCTTGACCATTGACCTGAAAAGGTCAAGATTGGAAACTGTAATTTGCTTATTTAAATTTTATTAAAAAATTGTAATTTTTTTTAATAAAAAATTGTAATCATTTTTTGATTCCTATTTTATCTTGAAGATTTCAACATTTTATTGTAAAAAACAAAAAAAAAAAACAAAACAAAACAAAAAAACAACAAAACAAGCAAACAAACAAAAATCCCACAACAACTTTAAATTGCAAGCATGTATATTCAAAACTCATTAATCACAAGACATGCAGCTGATCAGGGATCAGTAGTACAAGCTAAGCTAACTTTAAATTTCAAATACAACCCTGCCAATAATTAACGCTCTCACCCAATAATAATAAAAATCAGTTGTCCAATCACATTTAGCCAATAGAATTACTTATATATTTATAATGACATTTCTATAAATTTAATCGCCCTCTTTACAGAATGGCAAAAACCTAGGGTGTGACTGTAGCTGAAATAAGCGCAATTTGTGTCGTACACAATAAATATATATCTCTTAGCGATCTTGCAAAGCGATATAATGTTGCCTGATCAACTATTGCTCCCATAAACTCCAGATTTTAAGAAACTGATATTCTTTCAAATCACCCAAGAAATGGTCGTAGTCGTAGCACTACTGCTTGCCAGGATCGATGTTTACATATGCTTCAGTGTGTCCAACCAACTGCTAATTACTCAGCAATTTAATATGAAACAAGACGCAAATGTTTCTGAAAGTACGACAAGCAGTCGTATGATGTCATTTGGATTGCGTAATAGAGTCGCCATGAAGACACCAATAATTTCAGCCTGCAATAAGAAAAAAAAAAAACGCTAACTTGGGCTAAAGAACATAGCAGTTGGACTGTCGAACCGTAATGCGCAATGCGTTGTTCACTGATGAAGTGCTTATCCATTTAGTTCAAACAAAGCATCGTCGATATGTCCGTTGCTATAAAAAAATGAGGTGTTTCAACCAGGGATGACTAGACCAATGATTCACAGTGGAGTAGGCAAGATAATGTATTGGGGTTCTTTCTGTGGAGACATTGGTGAACTTGTCGAAATGATTTCAGCCTGCAATAAGAAAGAAAGGCTAACTTGGGCTAGATAATATAGCACCTGGACTGTCGACCCGTAATGCGCAATGAGTTGTTCACTGATGAAGTGCCTATCCATTTAGTTCATTATGCATCATCGATGTGTCCGTTGATTTAAAAACAAAATGGTGTTTCAACCAGGTATGACTAGACCAATGATTCACAGTGGAGGAGGCAAGCTACTTTATTGGGGTTCTTTCCATGGAGACTTTTGGTGAACTTGTCGAAATTCCTAATCGCCTGAATTCTGCTGGATACATTCAACTATTTCAGGACAGTCGAAATGTGAATGAACTTGTTTAGTTTAATTACATTCCGCAGCAAGATAATACCCCAATCTATAAAGCTTGGTTTCAGTAACAAGAACTTTCAGTTACGCCATGGCCACCACAGCCACCTGATGATAGCGCAACTGAACATGATTGGGACCCATTGATGGAAAAATTGGACAAAATGAAAAGAACTTCAAAAGCAATGATTCGAATGAAGGCACAAGATGCGTGGCGCAAGATAACAGCCAATTATCTCAACCAATTAAAGCAATCAATGCATACCAGAATGGCTGCAATTATTACAAATCGTGCTGGAGTTACATATTATTAGGTTGGTGCAAAAATAATGTCGTTTTTTGACGTTCAACTTCATGTGAGAAAACGACATTATTTTTGCACCAACCTAATATTAAGAACATGTTCTTATATTTTATGAATCAGTTATATACTATTCAATTATATTGCTTGTACACTATTTACATTATTCGGACTGTTGTCCTCATCTTTGTTGCCATATTTATTTACGTTTCGGCCGTTGTACGCTCTGGCCTTCTTCAGGTGGTTGGAATGTCGAACTGAACCCTTTATTTCGTTCGTCGGGGTAGACTAGTTCCACGTGCCATGTCTAGTGGATGTCACTTATCAGTTATTTATCTTCTGTTAATTCCCCTCTCCAAGTTCTCCACCGCCTTAACCAGAACTCACACTCTTTGGGCCCTGTTACTGTATCTAACTAACGCCTTTATCCACTGTTTCATATGTCATTGAAGACATCTGTGTGTAATTTTCTGGGTATTATAAACCTAATATCTTCAGTAACTATTTTTACCAGAGCTCATATTGCAATTTTCGTTATTATTGCTTTTTCTCTGGCACTATATTGTTTGTTGCTACAGAAAGTTGAATTTCTTCTTATTACTAAGTGGTAGAGTTAATTATTGGCAGGGGTGTATATTCAATAATTACAAAGCAGTGTTCTATTATTTATTTTTTATTGCAAATAATATGAGGCGAGGTACGAAATATTTCGGTTCGACCAAGAAAAGATATGAAAATAAATTCTCATGTTTGATGATAATAGATTTTGAGAAATAGGGCGGCTCGATATCTTGTCAGCATCCCCACGTTTTTAGTTCTGCAAATAGGAAATAATTGTCCGAATCTGGAATGTAAGTGCTATGGTGGAAATCAACCCAATGTACTTATATACGAGGTGGTGATGGTGGTGGGGCAAGTAAGTCTGTAGACTGTCTCGTAGTTATATATTGAATATATTAAGTGTATGTCAAAGTTTATGGTAAAAAAAGAAACGGTTTTCAATTGTGTAATCTGTGTCTAGCTAAAAAAAAAAAAAAAAAGGAAAAGAAAAATGAAAAAAAAAAAAAGCTGGGGATTTTTGCTCATACCTATATACACGCCTACATGGAAAAACATCGCCACCTACGTACATATGTTTCGGATCCTAATCGAAAGGAAGCGTCAATATATTACTTGTTTTACGATTATCAACTGGCCAATACCAATGGGTGCAATAGAAACATTGTTTTATCTGGAAAAGAAAATGGGCGGACATTTAGCACATTAGAAATCACGCTTACATTTTTTTCTAAGTCCTTATCGACAGAAAAGTTGCAATGTCCTTCCTTTGCGTTTCATCTGATAAAAGCCAATATTTCTTTTACCTGTCGACATATTGTCACTTTGTTTTGTGTTTAGACACGAGATTCTCGTTAATCACGTCGAGAGGCAACCAGTTCTCATAGTCTTTTTTATAGAAAGAGAGAAAGAGATAGAGGAAAGAAATAGGAAAGAGAAAGCGCGCGCGCGAGAGAGAGAGATAGAGAGAGAGAGAGAGAAAATCGATAGAACGTGAAAGAGCAAAGCGAGATATAGAAAGAATAACATAAGAGAAAGAGTGTGATGGAGAAAAAGAGAAAGAGTGTGAAGGAGAAAAAGAGAAAGACTGGGAAGGAGAAAAAGAGAAAGAGTGTGAAGGAGAAAAAGAGAAAGACTGGGAAGGAGAAAAAGAGAAAGAGTGTGAAGGAGAAAAAGAGACCGAGGGAGAAAAGAGACGCATAGATAAAGCAAAAGAGAGAGATAAAGAAAAATCGAAAGAAAGAGAAAGCGTCAGAAGAGAAAGAGTTAGAATGAGAGACAGAGAGTGAAAGAGAAATAGAGAGAAAGAGAAAACAGATAAAAATAGAAAGAGATAGAGAAAGAAAAAGAGAGAAAGAGTGGGAAGAGGAAAAGAGAGAAATACATAAAGAAAGAGAAAGAGAGAGATAGACAGAAAGAAAAAGTGTGAGAAGGGAAAGAGTGAGAATGAGAGGGAAAGAGAAGGAGCGAGAGAGAGTGAGAGAGGAAAAGAGATAGAAATAAAAATAGTAAAGAGAGATAGAGAAAGAGACAAGGAGAATCGGGAAGAGTGGGAAGGAGAAAAAGAGAGTGAGGGAGAAAAATAGATAACAAGATAAAAAGAAGAAAGAGAGATAGAAAGAGAAAGTGTTAGAAGGCAAAGAGTGGGGGGAAAGAAAGAGAGAAAGAGAGAGAGAGGGAAAGAGAGAGAGAGAGAGGAAGAGGGAGAGAGGGAAAGAGAGAGAGAGTAAAGAAATAGAAATAGAAAGAGAAAAGGGAGATAGATAAAGAAAAAAGAGAAAAAGTGGGAAGGAGAAAAAGAGAACGACGGAGAAAAATAGAGAAATAGATAAAGAAAAGAGAGAGATAAAGAGAAAGAAAGAAAGAAAAGGTATGAGAAGTGAAAGAGTGGGAAGAGAGAGAGGGAGAAATAAAGAGAGACGATAGAAAGAGTACTAGAAAGTTGAAAAGAGAGATAGAGATAGATACAAGGGGAACGATAGTGTGAGAATTTGAAAGAGAGTTATAGTGAGAAAGAGACGAAGAAAGACATAAAGGGAGAGAGAGAGAGAAATAGAAATGGAAAAAAGAGAAAAATGGAAAGAGAGTAAGAAAGAGAGTAAGAAAGAAAAAAGAGAACGAGAGAACGAGTGATAAAGATAGAGCGAAACGAGAGAAAGAGAGATAGGAAGAAAGAGAGAAAAAGATAGAAAGGAAAAGAAAGAGAGATGCAAACTAAGATACATAAAACGAAAGTAAGAAAGAAAAAAGAGAATTAGAGAGAGACAGATAGAGAGGATAGAGTGAGATAGAGTGATATAGAGATAGAAGAACAGAGAGGTATGGAAAAGAGAAAGCGGATAAAAATACAGAAATAGATAAGGAGAAATACAAAGGCATATAAACTTAGATTCGTATGACACAAGGACAAACATTAGGGAGCTAATAAGGTGAGTGTACTTTTTCCAATTAAGTGGAGAATAACTACCTTGAAAATAAGTATTCAAAATCACTTACTTTAGTTTAAAATGGTTAAAGAACAAAGAAGAAGAAAGTGTAAGAAGATTGTGTAGCACCAGTTTTGGGCAATCGTAAAGCGGTGAAAGAAGGAACAATTCACAACATTTTTTGCAAGCCAGGATGAAGGTAGTATTTATTAGGGAGGAGAGAGAAGATGGTCGCAATATAATTTTTCTTTCATTTTCTTTCGATTATTCTGATTTGTACTTTTTTCCCATTTTTTCTCATTGTAAAATTCTGTCTCTATTTTTTTAAACAAAAAAAAAAAAAAAAAAGAGACAGAATTTTACAATGAGAGGGAATGAGAGTAAAAAGCCTAAACATATATTGTTCAAGAATTTTACAAGGTGTTAACACCCACCCGTTGTTAAACCAGACACTCACATCGATGGAAGTGTACAGCGGAAACTGTCCACAGAAATGAAAAAAAAAAAAATGGCGGAGACTATATTGCAACCAATTTCACTACATTTCCTCAATAAAGATCAGCCTCATTCTGGGTTGTAACAATTTTGTGAATGATTACTTCCTTTCTTCATCGCTTGACGATTGTCTCACCGCATGAAACTCGCAGTTTCAGAAGAATATTTTCTCGTCAGAATCCATCTATAATGAATTAATATATGGAGTAATGGATAGTGGGTCGAACTGAGGAATCTGAGAGCTGTGTTCATTACATTCACTTACATGCAAATACCATAGGGAAAGGTATGAATCTATTGCCCCCCATCTATGGGTAAATAACAGGAAAGACAGGGGATCATATAGCCATGGGTGGTAACGTGTCTAGGAGAAGTAAAACTCAGAATTTAAAAAAACTGAGAAGGGGCGTTTGTGGACCTTGTGACCCACTATAGTTCACCAATTCTCTATTGTCTTACGGCCGTATCAGCCTGGAACAATGGTTCCCTTACGATCACCGACGCTAAGCAACGTCAAGCCTGGTCAGTACCTAGATGGGTGACCACTTGGGAATATCAGGTGGTGCAATCTTGGATGTGTGGGTGTGTAATGGATAATGGTTTGGAATTGTTAATCGGAGAGCTGAGTTCCAATTCCAGTCGGGGTCGTTATATTCACTTACGCGCAAATACCGTTGGGAAAAGGTATGAATCCACCTCTTCTCCCCTCAGCTATAGGTTAATCCGTGTATCACTAAATTATTATTTTCTCCCCCACCACAACAAAAAATTTTACAATCTAATAAAATATTTTCTGGCTTTAAATTAACTGCAAAAGGTTGATAAGCTGTAGAAAACGAATTAAACAATCATTCAATTCTCCATATTCGGCTCAGCCTAAAATTGTGATTGGTTCTGGCCAAGCCATCACCTCTATAGTTAAATTACATATGTACGTAATCTAGCTGATCAGATCAAAGAATTGAGTTGCTGTACCATCATACGTCGAAAACGATGGGAGAATCCAGTATACAGGGTGCGATGGCTAAATTGCTGCCATTTTTAATTTCGCGCATGCGCGTTACTTCTTTTTGATTTGGTTGACTGCCAGTATAGTAGGATCAGTTGGGCATCGTCTGTGAGAAACAGAGGACGCAATACAGCCCGACAGAAATTTGGAAATTGCACGCTGTGCTGCTTGGCATTCGCTCCCATATGAACATTTCAGATTGTATGGGTGTCAATCTGAAGACAGTGCAGAATATTTGGAAAGAGCTGGACGAGTCTAATGGTAATTATGAAAGTACAACAGCTCGGAAAATTCACTCTGATCGTTCGGATAAGGAAAAAACTCGCGAATTTGTAGGTGGTGGTCTCAGACTCAACGCGGAAACCTACATCAAGTGCCGTGAGGAAGTAGTACTTCCCTGGTTCAAGATGGTGGCTACTGGAAGACCCTATGTCTGGCAACAGAAAAACCCCAGTCATGGCTGTCAGAAAATTTCTGTGACCACATCATCCCTTACATCCAAATCCCTAATTCCCCAGACTGCAACTCACTTGATTATTATATGTGGGACACAGGATGTAATGTAGGGAAAAACCTACTATCATCTTATCGGAGTTAGCTCCTCCTCATTTCCTTAATCCTTCAACAGGGGTCTCTCTCCCACGAGTATAAATACTGGCTGACACTTCTCTCTTTCTCTTTTCCGACTTACGCCTCGGGCGGCCATCTCGCGCGGAGATGAGGTAAAATTTCTCTTTTTCGACTCAGGCCTTGGGCCGCTACCTCGTGTGGAGGCGAGGTATAAAACTTTCTCTTTTTCATTTACACCAATATGTGACCTCTCACACAAACAGCGTTTCCCATATTCTGGGAACACGCTAAGAACAATACGCGTACGTACGGACACTCAACATAAAAAAACACACATAACTTCTCCATACAAACACACTGTAACTTTTCATGTCTTCGTGTATCAATATATTTGTTTATCCATAATATATATTTGTTTGCATATATGTATCGGTCTTGTTTGTTTTCTTTTGTCTTCTTTGGACTTCATTAGCGTCCAACATTCCTATGGAGCTGGACCGACTAGCAGGAAATCTTAGCCCAGAGATATCATCCTCATCTTCACCCCGCACGGTCCTCTACAATCTTTTCCTTCGGTCAAATAGCACGTGATATCTGTTTCCTATCGCCTGTCAGCTTGCTTGATTCTCGTTGTAAGTAAAAGTTAAATTTCAATCTCTTCTCTTCCTGTTCATTTTATTTATTTTCGATTACTGTTGTTAATTCTCTTAGTTTTGAATAATGAAACCGAAGCGAATTTTAGCTTCCGCCCTCTCATTTTTAAAAATTCTTATTTTGAGTTCTTTGTTTGAATATGAAATCCTTGAAATAATCATGTTACCATCGGACAGTTAACTCAGCTGCGTGTAACGGCCATGATGTGGTTTAGTCTTTTCCTTCCAGCCGAAGTGCATATTGGCACTTAAACTAAGTTGGAACTTTATATATATATACATTTTTCCTGCCTGTGTGTGCGTGTGTAATAGGAGTAGATAGGCCTACCCATCGCCCGGTCAATACTCCCCCACTTCTCTTGAACAGGCATACAGGATCATCCCTTGTTTCCAAAGTGTTTTCAGTCACTTCTTTAGCCGTTTTCAAGCGCGGGGGGTGTTTTTGGGCGTTGTTATTTCTTCCTCATATTTCACTCTGGACGACCCCTGCTTTGAAAAAAAAAACTAGTGTCTCCGTCTGGGGATCTAACCAAAGATTTGATATTTTTGATAGTATCATTATGGCAGTTACTGTCGTAGGAGGTGGGTGCCATATACAAGAAGGATCTTCTCCATTTTCCACGTATTTGTAGAATCGAAGGCTTTAGAGAAATAAGGCACACTGCCGGTGACCAAACAAGAACTTCCGTGTGATCTGCTGACCTGGATATGTAGCCATGGAGCAAGACATGTTGGTTATCCAGCAACCCCCGACTTGATGACCTTCCGACCTTGATGCAGAACCGTGATGGTTGACGTATTAGACTAATGGTTTGGTTTGGTTTATTTTTGTTTTACGCCATATTAATCTATTAATTATTGGGTTATGTAATGCCGATAAGATTTTTAGGATAGATTTATATGAACAGAATATGTATTCTTTGTAAGAAATCAGTTTGTAGGAGATCAGGTTTTATTGACGTATTTTTGTAAAGAGGTTTTTGGTTTGGTTTGTTTTATGGCATATCAGCCTCAATGGGTTATTTAATGCCGACAAAATTTTTATTGCTGGTAATATTTTGTTTTGTCAAAAATCTATTTCTGGTAATATTTTTTTTCTTCAAAACTGTATTGCTGGTAATATTTTTTTACAAAGTATTTCTTGTATTAAAACCTATTTTTACACTTTCATAGTGTTTTGACCCCAGTTTCGGGGTTAACTATTTGCCCATAACTGGGACCCTAACAGGTGCTGCCACCCCGGGCTTGGGTGGACTTGGGAACACCAACAATTAAGAGGTGGTTCCACGCTCCTAAAAACCTCCTGATCAGATGCCTTGCTGCTGAACGTAGTTTATCGCCTTACCCAGGACGCTTTTTGTAAAGAGGATTTTTGTCGAAAGTCAAATGTATTGTTGGTGAAATAAAAATCTATTTTTATACTTTCATAATGTCTTGACTTCGGTTTGTGGGCTAACTATTTACCCATAGCTGAAACCCTAACATGTGCTTAAAACCCCGGTAGACCTGGGATGGGAACAACAGCAATTAAAAAGGCACTTCCACTTTCCTCACCACTTTTCGATCAGCGGCCTTGCTGCCGGATGTACTTTTATGGTCATACCCAGGACGTCATAGATTCATGAATGATCGATCTAGCTCGACCCAATAAAATAAAAATTGCAGATTTTAGCTTATGGCTGTGATGCGATTAAAATTTATGAGTTTTTTTTTATTTGTTGACTTACGGTAGACGTTTAATTTTAAAGCAGTAACATGTTGAATATGGCAAGGTCGTATTTGTTACGTAAATTCCTGTGTAGGTTCGATTTTGTTTATTTATGAAATCTAGTTATTTAGTCTTGTGAAAGTATATTAATAAGGCGTCAGTTATATAGCAAAAGTTTTCGGTGTTTTGGGCTAACAGTAAAGGTAATATTAACCATTTCCTTATAAGGAAATGTTCGGCATTCGTTGACCGAGCAGTCAGTACAAATGTCGGTTGGAATTTATAAAATTTTTCTCTTAAAACAATTCTTCAAGAAAATAGATTCCTCAAGTCCAGTAGCTTGTATCACTCTTTCTAGTATTGGTGAGGGTTTCCTTCCTAACCTTTTGTTTGAAGTAATGTGGAATGTCAACGTCCTGATCATTTTCTCTTTGAATTACATATGATTTTCATTTTAGCTTTTGTTGTTGAAAGTCATCAAGTGATGTGGTTTCTTTTATTTGATACAATTCTTTGTTAATGGTTCTGTAGCGCCAGCCCGCATGGTTCGAAGAAGGAGGGTCTGAAACCAAGACTCGTAGGCTTCACTCGCTCAACGTCATTTTTAACCATTGATATGAAAAAGCTGTTGTATATAGCTATTTTTTAAAAAAATTAACTGGTTTCTAAGAATTTTAAAAAGTTGTCGGCTAAAACATTGCTTATAGAAGAAGCCATAGATATGATGAGTTTTTGTTAATTATGTATATTTTTCATCTGAAGATATTATTTTGAATTTTTAAAATCATTTCATCCTAAGCAAGGCAATAAAGCCACTACGAAGTAAGGGATTACCGAGTGTAACAATATGAGAAAAAAACAGAGAGGAGAATAAAAGAAGGAGAGAGAACAATAAAAGAACAGAAAATAGCGAAGATAGAAAATAACGATTGACATTGAATTTAAATTTTTGAAGATCAAAGTTGATTAGGAAGCAAGAAGCCGGGAGAGAGTCCCACAAGCTAGATGTGCGATAGAAGAAACTGTTAGCATAGAATTTATATCTATCCACTTATACTGTGAATGGATGAGACCTTACCGCCGACCTAGTACTGCGCGTAAATATATAGAGTCTAGTTAGTATAGAAGAAAGTCCATCAAAACAATTACCATGAAAATGTTTACAGAAAAGGCACATGGAAACTACGTTACAGCGGCGGGAAAGTGTTTGAAGCCGAGATGCCAGGTTAGGACCAATGACATTACGGATACTTCTTTGGATTTTATCAAGAGTCTTTATTTTTTATTTTATTGGAGAAATCAAGGAAAACTAACGGTTACATTGTCTTTAGCCCTGTAACTTGGATTTTGAAAAAAAAATTTTTCTGTTACGATTTTTAAGATAAAAAGCTAAAAATGCATTAAATAACATACCAGTCTAGAAAACGCAGTTTTTTTTATATTTTTAATAATTAAAAAGCGAAAAATCTAGCAGAAGAATTTTAAAAGAATTCTTGTTGCAGAGCTAACATTACTGACATCGAAACAAGTGGCTCTTCCTTGTTTTTCTAATGAGATCTAATGGAAGATTTTAAAAATGCTCTCTGAAAGAAATGTCATTATGATATTAGTTTGAGCTCATCATCTTTTCTTGTCGAATAACATTTTCTTTCTGAGGATGACCAGACATTAGTCAAAAGTGCTCGAACCAACGGTGAGATCTATGGAAAAATCTTCACCCAGTCATTCGTGTCTTGTATGAAAATAAGTAAAACTACATAAAAAAATAACAAAATATTCCTTGTCTGTCGTACCTAATACATATGTCGTATGTGATTCACTGCCAGGAAATCCAAGATAGTCTGTATCGCATTTAATGTCAATAAAGAAGCTCCGTTTTAAGAGTTGATTACCCCTGTATGTAATGGGCTCACTCCAGATAATAGCAAAATAGTCTTTATGCGCAGGTGTTACATCGAACCTTCAGAGAGGTCAGCTTCGTCAGCAAGTTGAACCAGAAGATAACCTCGCAGCCATCAGGTGCAGATTCCTGTCGTCACTGTATTTCAGCAGCAGTCCACGACATGCAAACAAGTGGTGGACCCAGCTGCGTGTAGGATGCGCAAACGTGGGACAAGCGGATGACGGAAGAAGTAGAGAGTTGTTCACGTCTTTGCGAGAAGCATCCACGTTCAGAGTAAACCTCGAAAGCCACACACCCACTCACCGGTATTCAGAGATGAATAAAAATAATTTTGTGTAATGAAAGTTTAATCTGGTGTTCTTATTAGACTGTGTAAAGATAATATTACATATGTATAAATAAAAAAATGCTACTCAAATATGCATTATATACAAATCTAGCATAGATTGACTGATTTGTTTGTTTAAGGACATATCAGCACCTTATGGGTCATTTAATATCAAAATTCAATTTTCTTGGGAGCTTTGAAGTAGTATAAATATGATATATGTTATTCTGCTTTCGCAATTGAATACATGGTAGATGATACTCAGATTTTGTGCATATACATGTTTGTGAGGACATAATTAATAGAGGCGGCAATATATGTGTTTTATGTTGTAACTTTGTGAAAGTTATATTTTGGAATACACTTTAATTTAAGAAAGTGTAGGATATTATACAGGATGTCCATAAAGTCCGTGTGCACTTTAAAAAATTTATAACTTTGTATTCGCGATAGAAATAATTTGTAAAAAGGATTAAAAAGAAGTAAATCTATATTTTTAAAGGTTTTATTGAAATTTTATTCAAGTTTCCACATGTCCTCCATCATGATCAATACAAAGGGTTATACGATTTTGAAGTTCACGGAAAACATTTGCCAACTGATTTACAGTAATGCCTGAAATCACATTAGTTATTTTAGCTATACTTAAAACTAGGTACATTAAACTTTACATTAGTCGGACTATTTTCCTCATCTTTGTCGTCATATTTGTCACAACGTTTCGGCCGTTGTACGCTCCGGCCTCAAGGACACATGGCACAGTGGATAAAGGCGTTGGTTAGATCCAGTGACAGACCCAAAGAGTGTGAGTTCAATACCCGGTTAAGGCAGTGGAGAACTTTCAGAGGGTAAATTAGCAGGAGATAACTGATAACTGACATCCATCAAACATGGCTCGTGGAACTAGAACAGTCTACCCCAGTGATCGAAATAAAGGGTTCAGTTCGAAATTCCAACCACCTGAAGAAGGCCGGAGCATACAACGGCCGAAACGTTGTGACAAATATGGCGACAAAGATGAGGACAATAGTCCGACTAATGTAAATACTGTACATAATACCTCATCTCAGAAATATAGACAGACATTAAACTTTATAACATTTTTTACAGATTATTTCTATCGCAAATACAAATAAAGTTATAATTTCTTTAATGTGCACACGAACTTTATGGACACCCTGTATAGATTAATGCCATGAAAGCGTTCTTTGATGTTGATCAATGGAGAGTTGGCTGGTTGATTGTGTTTAGCGGCATATCAACCTCTATGGCTTCTTATTTAATGCTGAAATCTAAATATTTTGAACGCAATTTTATGCCTTCAACTACAGATAAAATTTATTGTTAGTAATTTTGCTATAAAATTTATGGTTGGTAATTCTACAATAAATATATGTTTTTGGTAATTTTACTATAAATATGTATTGGTGGTAATTTTTTTTTTAATATAAAAATGTATCGCTGCTATTTTTAATATAAAAATGTATTTTTACACTTTCATAGTGTCTTTGGGAGTTCACTGTTTGCCCGGAGCTGGGATACTAACAGGTGCTACCACCACAGGTCAGGATGGACTTGGGAGCAACAGCAATTGAGGGGTAGTTACACCTTCCTCAAAACCTCCAATCTCCTGATCAGAGGCCTTGCTGTCGGATGTAGTTTATCGTCATATCGAGGACTTCTTGTACAGATACATGAGCCTGTGTAGTTGTTGATGTAGCTGCAGTTAGTGCAGGAATCAAGGTTGAATGCAGGTTTTCAAGAACTCCCCCCCTCTAATTTGATCCACAACTGGCCCCAGCTGAGAACATCTGTTTAAAATATTTAGTGCATTTCCCGTGAGATATCTTCGTGAATCAACGTGGCAGTTAACGAACGGGAGGAATTCACTGTATAAGCCGAGGGACTTTATTTCACGGAGAATCGTTTTAATCGCAGCGAAAGCCGATTGAAAAATCAGAAAATCAGCTTCCGGTGTTACTTTTATTCGGTCGATGGGAAACTTGGAATTAAAATAATAGTGGCGTTGGAATGTTGGAATGAGAAAATTGTTGACAAACAATCGCTTGATCGATTCTTAATGAGTTCGGTAAAATTCTTTTCCTCGGGAATCTCTTAAAATAATAATAATAATAATAATAATAATAATAATAATAATAATAATAATAATAATAATAATAATAATAAACAATCGCAAAAACAAAAAAGCTACAAGAAATAAACGAACCAAAAAATAGCAATTGAGACAACCATTGGCTGTCGATTTGACAAACTCCTTTGCGCATGCGTCAAGGGAAATCGAAGTTCAAGTTTTCGTTTGCACATAAATTATTTAAAAATCCGTTGTGAAACTCGAATTTCGCCTGTTAGCGATTCTTCTCAAGTGAACGATCGCTGCGAAGCGAGGTCACACGCATATCTATTTCGACAATAATGTTTGGGAGCGAATTTTCTCGAAACAATTTATTGTCTTTGGACATTTTAAAGTTTAAACAAAACGATTGTTACTGCTTATACTGCAGTTTTATTATCAGTTATTCTTTGATTTTATTTATTTACTTATTTATTCATTTCAAACCTAATCAGTTTATCACCGAGGGAAATCAGACAGGGATTCGATATGAAGACCGAAAAAAGTCTATTCATATCTATCTATCTATCTATCTATCTATCTATCTATCTATCTATCTATCTATCTATCTATCTATCTATCCATCTAATGTAATGTGTGTAATTTGTTCATATCTATCTATCTATCTATCTATCTATCTATCTATCTATCTATCTATCTATCTATCTATCTATCTATCTAGTGCAATTAGTTCATTATCTATCTATCTATCTATCTATCTATCTATCTATCTATCTATCTATCTATCTAATGTAATTTGTGTAATTTGTTCATATCTATCTATCTATCTATCTATCTATCTATCTATCTATCTATCTATCTATCTATCTATCTAGTGCAATTAGTTCATTATCTATCTATCTATCTATCTATCTATCTAGTGCAATTAGTTCATTATCTATCTATCTATCTATCTATCTATCTATCTATCTATCTATCTATCTAGTGCAATTAGTTCATTATCTATCTATCTATCTATCTATCTATCTATCTATCTATCTATCTATCTATCTAGTGCAATTAGTTCATTATCTATCTATCTATCTATCTATCTATCTATCTATCTATCTATCTATCTATCTATCTAGTGCAATTAGTTCATTATCTATCTATCTATCTATCTATCTATCTATCTATCTATCTATCTATCTATCTATCTATCTATCTATCTATCTAGTGCAATTAGTTCATTATCTATCTATCTATCTATCTATCTATCTATCTATCTATCTATCTATCTAGTGCAATTAGTTCATTATCTATCTATCTATCTATCTATCTATCTATCTATCTATCTATCTATCTATCTATCTATCTATCTATCTATCTATCTATCTCAATTTGTATGCATTTCTCTTTGTATTTTATCTCAAGGGCATTCGTAAACGCGATTATAGAGAGGAATGGGGAGATTGGTAAATTAATCTAAAACTGGTTACTGGAACATCTTCGCCTGATAGAAATCAAATTCTCGTTTAAAACAAAACGAATGTTACTGGATAATTATCGCTGCCATGAAACATTTTGGGAAGATCAGCTAAAAAGAAAAAGAAAAAAGAAAAAGCCCAAAGAAACAAACAAACGGAAATATTAATCATTTAGGCTGGTATCAGCTCAGTAGTTAGAACAAAATAATAGCATATGAGAGATCTTCGTTTTCACTGTGCCAACTTTTGACTAGTCTTGCGTTTTATCGCGTTATACTGCGACCATTAAACATCTGGTATAGATCAGCAATAATTGAATAAAACCAGGTAGCTCCAAAAGATTCCGAAAAGACAGGATAGATAACGAAATGCAAGTTCTCAAAAGATATTAAAGACAAAATTTTATCGTCAAAATCATATTATTAAGAGGAAAGATCAAATGATTTTTTTGATGGAAAGGATTTTCTGTTATTACTGATTAGGAGAAAATAAAGAAAGAGATTCCAATCAACTCAGAGTCAATTAGAAATACTCCAGTGTTTTGATTATCGGGAATATTAACTTTAATTTATAAGCTTGGAATTAAAACTAAAATTACAGCTTCGAGAAAGAATTTTCATTTTTTTAAATTAAATTTAAACTTGCGTTATCGCTATATTTATTTGGAGGTACCAAAACAAAATAATCGTGAACGTGTCCTTCTAGCGGCATTATTAATTTAACCACGAAATCCCTACTAAAAACAAACAAACAAAAAACAGTTCTATATTCCTTACTTCTCTGATCACAGTATTATTTAGGGCAACTCTCTGAGTCGATACTCTCTTCGACAGGTTAATTAAGCAGTGCAAAATGAGAAATAACATACCTGCTACAAAACATTTCTTACGGTTTTCAACAACATCTACTCAAGTGAAAGAACCAAGGCAGTAAACGACGGGAAGAGAAATTTATTCTTTCATATTCAGTTGGTATGTGATACAAAAAATGGTCCGTCATTCCATGTCAACCAATTAAATAAAGCAGAGTCAGTTTAGGTTTAAATGTCTGTTTGCAAATTTATCTGTCTTGGTGTGATCTATCTATCTATCTATCTATCTATCTATCTATCTATCTATCTATCTATCTATCTATCTATCTATCTATCTATCTATCTCAGTCTGTTCATATCTATCTATCTATCTATCTATCTATCTATCTATCTATCTATCTATCTATCTATCTATCTATCTATCTATCTATCTATCTTAGTCTGTCCATATCTACTATCTATCTTAGTCTGTCCATATCTACTATCTATCGCAGTCTGTTCATATCTATCTATCTATCTATCTATCTATCTATCTATCTATCTATCTATCTATCTATCTATCTATCTATCTATCTATCTTAGTCTGTCCATATCTACTATCTATCTTAGTCTGTTCATATCTATCTATCTATCTATCTATCTATCTATCTATCTCAGTCTGTTCATATCTATCTATCTATCTATCTATCTATCTATCTATCTATCTATCTATCTATCTCAGTCTGTCCATATCTACTATCTATCGCAGTCTGTTCATATCTATCTATCTATCTATCTATCTATCTATCTATCTATCTATCTATCTATCTATCTATCTATCTATCTCAGTCTGTTCATATCTATCTATCTATATATCTATCTATCTATCTCAGTCTGTTCATATCTATCTATCTATCTATCTATCTATCTATCTATCTATCTATCTATCTATCTCAGTCTGTTCATATCTATCTATCTATCTATCTATCTATCTATCTATCTATCTATCTATCTATCTATCTATCTCAGTCTGTTCATATCTATCTATCTATCTATCTATCTATCTATCTATCTATCTTTCTATCTATCTCAGTCTGTTCATATCTATCTATCTATCTATCTATCTATCTATCTATCTATCTATCTATCTATCTCAGTCTGTCCATATCTACTATCTATCGCAGTCTGTTCATATCTATCTATCTATCTAACTATCTATCTATCTATCTATCTATCTATCTATCTATCTATCTATCTATCTATCTCAGTCTGTTCATATCTATCTATCTATATATCTATCTATCTATCTCAGTCTGTTCATATCTATCTATCTATCTATCTATCTATCTATCTATCTATCTATCTATCTATCTCAGTCTGTCCATATCTACTATCTATCGCAGTCTGTTCATATCTATCTATCTATCTATCTATCTATCTATCTATCTATCTATCTATCTATCTATCTATCTATCTATCTATCTATCTATCTATCTATCTATCTCAGTCTGTCCATATCTACTATCTATCGCAGTCTGTTCATATCTATCTATCTATCTATCTATCTATCTATCTATCTATCTATCTATCTATCTATCTATCTATCTATCTATCTATCTATCTATCTCAGTCTGTTCATATCTATCTATCTATATATCTATCTATCTATCTCAGTCTGTTCATATCTATCTATCTATCTATCTATCTATCTATCTATCTATCTATCTATCTATCTCAGTCTGTCCATGTCTACTATCTATCGCAGTCTGTTCATATCTATCTATCTATCTATCTATCTATCTATCTATCTATCTATCTATCTATCTATCTATCTATCTCAGTCTGTCCATATCTACTATCTATCGCAGTCTGTTCATATCTATCTATCTATCTATCTATCTATCTATCTATCTATCTATCTATCTATCTATCTATCTCAGTCTGTTCATATCTATCTATCTATATATCTATCTATCTATCTATCTCAGTCTGTTCATATCTATCTATCTATCTATCTATCTATCTATCTATCTATCTATCTATCTATCTATCTATCTCAGTCTGTCCATATCTACTATCTATCGCAGTCTGTTCATATCTATCTATCTATCTATCTATCTATCTATCTCAGTCTGTCCATATCTACTATCTATCGCAGTCTGTTCATATCTATCTATCTATCTATCTATCTATCTATCTATCTATCTATCTATCTATCTATCTATCTCAGTCTGTTCATATCTATCTATCTATCTATCTATCTATCTATCTATCTATCTATCTATCTATCTATCTATTGCAGTATGTTCATATCTCTCTCTCTCTCTCTCTATCTATCTGTCTGTTTGTTCATTTCCTTTCGTGTATCTATTCTGAGGGGCGTTATTAAAAGTCAACAGCTTCAGCCATAATAGAAATTCTGTGTAGACCAGAACATAATGACTAAAACAGATTAGGATAGTCGTCCAGATTATTCATGGAATAATGTCAGCAATAATAACAGTACATTGTCCGTATAAATACTTTAGATGTTCAGAAAAAACGGAGTGGTCAGTAACCAAAATGTAATAATCAAGGATAAGATCATTCGTCAGAATAAATGCTGGAACGGAATTGAAATATTATAAAAAAACAAGATTGTAAAGATATAAAAATTATAAAGTGCTACCCGGAATTCAAGAAACTGTCCATGCAAAATCATCCCAAGACCTAATTTCCACCATTTTGCATCCCTGATCATCAGGCAGATAATGCCTTCCCAGAACATTGATTACCCCAAGTATCTTTAATGAAGAAACAAACAATCCAGAAAAGAGTAACATACAGCGAACATGCGAGCAACGTTGAAGTTTTAGAGAAAATGGAAACAAAAAAGAAACTTACACATATCATCAGGAAGTAACAGTCGAAAATTCTGGGATCCATAATGAGGAAAGAGGACTTGGAAAATCTGATACTCACATGACAGACTGAAGGCAAGAGAGACAGAGGAAAACAACGCATAACATACTTAGTGAGCTTGAGTGAATGGATGGCAGAAGAAAGTTGAGGAGAAATAACAAGAAGACAAAATTAATTAAGAGCAACGAAGGACAGGAAAATGTGAAGAGCCATGATCGTCTACGTCCTGAAAGGACACAGCACATACACACACAGTGTGTGTGTGTGTGTGTGTGTGTGAGAGAGAGAGAGAGAGAGAGAGAGAGAGAGAGAGACAGACAGACAGACAGACAGTATGTACACTTATTATCAACCCAGAATTCCTGGCAGTAGAACTTTAGAATCATTATGCCTAAGTTGGGTGGTGGCCCAGGTACCGGGTTAAGCTAGCTTGTATTATGAGGACTAAAAGTCTCAGCAGAAGAGAGGCTTACAAAGGCTGTTCGGAAATGAGCTGATATCCCCTGTCCCGACCAGATTTAAAGGTTACTCATACAGGGTGTGATGAGTAAATTGTCGCCATTTTATATTTTTAATTTTACGCATGCGCGTTATTTGTTTTTGCTTTTCTCGACGGCACAGTATAGTAGGACACCGTTTGTAAGAAAAAGAGCACCATGGCGCAATTCAGTCTGCCGGAAATTTGGAAACGGTAATGCTGTATTGCTTGGCATCCGCATCGGAAGCTGCAATACGAAAGTGTTTGGATGTCAATCTTTTGACAGTGCAGAAGATTCGGAAAGAGTTGGATGAGTCTAATGGTGATTACGAAGGTACGGCAGCTCGGAAAACGCTCTCTGATCGTTCTGGTAAGAAAACAACTCCCGAATTTGTTGGTGAGAGCCTCAGACTCAACACAGAGGTTTATATCAAGTGCCTTGAGGAAGTAGTGCTGTTCTAAGTCAAGAGGGTGGCTGCTGGAAGACCCTATGTTTGGCAACAGGAATCTGCACTATCCCACACAAGCAGGAGAACCCAGTCATAGCTGTCAGACAATTTCCACATCACTCCTTGCATATGGCCACCTAACTCTCCAGACTGCAACCCCCTTGATTATTATGTGTGGGGCATAGTTGAGCGAGAGACCAATAAAACTCCTTGTAACACCAAAGATAAACTGAAGGCAAGGATTATGGTAGCATTCAGCACCTTAAACAAGGAGACCGTCCAAAAGAGACGCAGGAGATTCCGAGGTAGTCTGGAGACCGTGGTTGAAGACAATGGCGATTTTATTGGATAAATTTACTCATTAGTATTTCAAGATAATTTTGGTAAATATATCTGTTAACATGCGATGTCAGTATCATTTTCTTTTTGTGTAATTTAGACGACTGTATATCTATCGCATCCAGTCGATAAAAAAATCCTACTTTATGTAAAACATAGATAACATTTAAGCACGTGTTTCTAACAACGAATTGTGTAAAATCATGACCTCTTCGTATAGTTCCGTCATTTTTCGTCAAGCAACCGATCAGGACTGCATAAAAAATTCTTTTTTTCTTTTGCTTGCTTCCATTTCAAAGCATAAAAATGATTTTCAATTTATTTGAAATTTTTCTTTGCTCAAATTGTCTATTTCTTTGTCAAATTCTTTCCTCAGACTTTTCCAGATTTTTTTTTCTATCACGTTGAAGTCGTTTTCTTTCAACGTGTTTTTGTCGTCTAAATTTAGATACTTACCAGTTCTTTGTTCGGTCCAGTATTTCGTTCTCCATTCACTGCCGAGTCTCCTTTCCCAGCCCGTCACCACGCCAATTCTCGCGTCAGCCGTGAATTCGTCTTTGAAAGTTTAAAGCCGTGACTTCACTACTTATCATACTTATTTGCTAAGTTTGCTCACAATGTAGAATTCAAAAGTATTTTTGTCAATTTACTTGCTAGAAAGGAACAACTTTCACTGCTGATGTAACAGAAAATTTGAATCTACAATAAGACGAGCAAAAATTTGTCATTTTTTTTTTTGTGTTGCGATCTCTCCTATTTCGAAAATTCTTCTTACGTTGTGCGTTCAATAGAAATTGTGGGAATATAAGCTTTGGAATTGGAAGCATTTAGCACTAAAATAGGGAGGAAGAAGAGCCGTGTGAGCAGGTTGGAAAAGAAAAAAAAATTGAAAAAAAATAATAAATGGAAAGACTGCAAAAGTAGAAAGAAAAGAAACGAAAAGGGAGAGGACAAGAGAAACAGAGAAAAAATGAGGAAAATTTGGAGAAGGAAGTGGAATTAAATTAAAAAAGAAAGTCAGAGGGAAAAAGGCTGATTAGAGGAAAGAAAGAATATTATACAGAGAGTAATTTCGAAAGAAGAAGAAGAAGAAGAAGAAGAAGAAGAAGAAGAAGAAGAAGAAGAAGAAGAACAAGAAGAAGAAGAAGAAGAAGAAGAAGAAGAAGAACAAGAAGAAGAAGAAGAAGAAGAAGAAGAAGAACAAGAAGAAGAAGAAGAACAAGAAGAAGAAGAAGAAGAACAAGAAGAAGAAGAAGAAGAACAAGAACAAGAACAAGAACAAGAACAAGAAGAAAAGGGTAAACGACTGAAAAGACGAAATAGATAAAAGCAAATTGGAGGAAAACGAGAGAAACAAAAATTCAAAGACAACAGAAACGGAGGATGAAAAAGAAATCAGACAACGACAACAACTACACCGAAAAGGTATTAACATGAAAATAAAACAGGACTATATTTAAAAGAGATGTGTTTCGTTTCGTTTTCTTCTTTGCTCATTTTTTTCGAAATTTCCAACATATTGCCGCTTAAACCAGTTCGCTTTTTATAAAAATCTTAATTTCTTTTCGTTTAAAAAAAAAAAAAAAAAATCTGTTCTTATATTTCTCTTCACTTTTCAATTTTCCGTTCATGATTTTCTCTCTTTTTCAACACATCTATTTTATGACTGCCTCTTTTGTATAACCGCGCTCAATGTGTCACACGCGTTTGACTTTACTCGCACTCAGCCCCAGCAATCGTCACTGCTTTCATTTCTTCCCCTCATCGTGTTTATTTGTCGGGTCTTGTTTATCCACCGTAAAAATCTGTTCCCCAAACAATTCACTTTCCTTTCCACCCTTCCCGAAAAGCCACCAGGGAAAAGATTTGCATGTAATAAAAATACCGTGATAAAGTTCACATCTACGAGTAATGGCGAACAGACAGAGAATCAGAACGGTTCAGCATCGGTTATAAAAACGGCTGATTGAACAGTATCATAAATGTAGCTATTCTAGAGGGTCAGCCTCGGTTCGGACCAGGAGAAAGTAAAAGAAAAACCCCTTTCGTAAACTGTAATATCTCTGATTTGTCTGTCGTTTCTTGTTTTTATATCGGTTCAAATCATTTCGTCCGTGTCAGAGTTAAGTTAGCAGCACTAATGGCT
>OZ038508.1:50956258-50996258 GCA_964036315.1 Acanthosepion esculentum | reverse complement strand
CGAAAATAATCGTCCAGCATACAAGTCCAAGGCCCAAAGAAAAAAACCCAGATACGAGTACGCAATACATATATATATATATATATATATATATATATATATATATATATTGCCTTTGCCACCAAAAGCTTCGTTCAATGTTGAACACCAAATGGAGATACTATGTAACTAATGCCAAATTACTGGAAAGAGCCAACCGCCAAAGCATGGAATCACTGATTATTAAACATTGTCTTCGATTGTCAGGATATGTAGCAAGAATGGGAGCGTCAAGGTTTCCACTTTTTCCAAGTCTTATTCAGTGAGCTCACTTCAAGGAAAAGACCACGGGCTTGCCCTCTTCGAAGTTATAAAGACCAACTCAAAGCAACACTGGAAGCCACTGAACTTGAGCCTAAATCGTTTGAAAGACATACACAAGACCGTACCAACTAGTGGTGTTCCATCACCTTTTATGTGCCGTTTCCCTTCAGGACACAGACGATCATAGCCCTCCACATCTTCCTGTCCCTAGTAAGTTTTGTCTTTTTGTTATTTCTCCCAAACCCTGTTCTACCATCCATTTACTCAAGCTTATCAAATATCTTAGGCGTCGCTTTCTACTGTCCCTCATTCCCTCAGTCTGTCTCGTGAGTATCAGATTTTCCAAGCCTCCTTACGTGCCCCAGAAATGTAAACTGCCTCTGCCTGATGTTAAGTATAAGTTTCCTTTTTTGTTTCCATTTTCTCCAAATCCTCGTCGTTGCTCCCATGTTCGGTTCATGGTATCCTCAGCATCTTTTCGTAGAACCATGTTTTTGTTGCTTTAAGTGCATTTTTCATCTTTGGGGAGATCGTCCAGTATTCGCTATCATATAGGAGGACAGATATCGCGTAACAGTTCAATACTCTTTGTTTCTAACGGAGTTTCTGTCTCTTAATACTCTGCTTAGCTTTTGGAATGCATCTTTGGCTATCACAATACGCCTTCGGGTTTCAGTGTCACACTTTCCGTCCTCTGTTAAAACACTTCCCAGATATTTACATTCTTCTACTTGTTTGATTTTAGTATCTCAGATTTGTAATTTGTATTCTGGGCTCACCCTTTTACTGATAAACATGCATTCTGTCTTCTTGTAATTCCAGCACCATCGGAACCAAAATCGTCGAAGCCACGAGTAGCGAAAAAGAAAAAAGTCAAAAGTTCAAGAGAAAAAGTCTCGACAAAATCAACCTCGGTCTTCACTAATATTACCATGCAGTCAATGCCATCGGCTCTTCCATGCAAGAATTGGTTTACTCAGTTATCAATGCCATCATCATAAAGGAAGCGATCAGAAAAGAAGTTAAAGTCTTGGATACAATATAAAGATTACGACGAAGATATTATATATATATATCAATTATGTAGTGCGTGTTCAATTTATATAACGTAAATCATTCATACGAAAAACAAATAATGAAGTTAATTATATGGCAAGAATTAAATATTGTTTGCGAGAGTGATTCTTGCCATATAATTAACTTCATTATTTGTTTTTCGTATGAATGATTTACGTTATATATATATATATATATATATATATATATATATATATATATGTGTGTATTTAGGCAGCAATCCTTCTTTCATGCACATTTCATTAAAAACGACTGACAAGGTGCTTTTATTTAGTTTTTTATATAATTTCTCGTGCGATCTAATAATGTTTTTCTTTTCAGATGATAAATTATATAAAAACTGTCCGAATGTAGGCCACACTACAAATTGTTAACACGCAGACTAACTCTACATCTTTCTGGAAATAGCTCAATTAGATCTCGTTTAAATATTCATGGAGACCTACCGGAGACTATTCGGATCATACTTGCCGACAATACTAATATAATATCAACATCCACATGCAAAAAAGGCTAAAAATAATGAAAGCCTTATTAATAAAAACAAACAAACCAACACTTAATAATATTAACTTTGAACATGGACATAATATCTTGACCTTGTTTTGAAACAAAAAAAAATTAAACATTTTATAAAACATACACATAACAAACTATTTCTAATTCTAACTGTTGAAATATAAACCTTGAAAATGGCTAAATATATAGCCGAAAGGGCTCGGATAAAAAGAACACTCGGACAGTTGGGAAAAGAGAGAAACTGAACTTGTCTGAGAATATGACTTGCTTCCATAGGTCTGCAGACCAGGTATTGTGATCTCTGCACCACGTCAACCTCTTCTGAATGTTGCGAGTGAAGAGAAGAGGTTTCCTTACGGCGGCTCTTCCATGATATGCAGCCTTATGGAGCTCACGACGAACAGTTTTAGTAGAAACTGAACTATTCAGATGATTATTCAACTCAATAGTCACTTTGGCCGATGATTTTTGCCCCATTGCGTTTCAATGCACGTCAGTCCTTGTGAGTAAGTTTGCAAGTCCGGCTCGAATTGCTACGGTTGCTAGACGTCTGGCCCTATTTCTCGAATTGCATCAGTGTTCTTGATATAGTACCTCTTGAAAAACCAAACAGTTCAGCAACCTTATTGATCGAGGCTCCTGCTATGCGAGCTCCAACAAATTTGCTCTTTTTCGAACTCGGAGAGGTCATGCATTTAGCTTAAATTTTACTAAATTCTAAAAATAAATAAAACAAAGACAATAAATTAGATAAATAAACATATTTACAATAGATACAACCTGCAGTTACGAAGTTTTAGTTAAAGTTCTTAATATAATAGGTCTTTGAAATATAGGAGTGGATTTTGCAACTGTTCCAATTATTTTGTCCAACCCCTGTATATATATATATATATATATATATATATATATATATATATATATATATATATATATATATATATATATATATATATATATATATATGGGGGGGGTCTAGATTCGAAGTGTGATGAAATTTATTTTGACAAAAAAACAAAATTCCAGTAAAAATTATGAATTTTTGTTAAATTGGTCAGATTTTGAGAAGTTAGTCGAGCCGATAAATTTCCAGCCCCGTCTGGTGTTCGATTTGGCTTTTATTCATGAATATGTTTGGAGGTACTTCGACGTGATGCGGTAGTTAGCAGGCTGGTGTCGTTAGACCTAATAGAGGATTAATAGTGAGTTCGATCCTAACTGCGTGTCCTGTACTTTCCTGATATATAACCGGTACATTCAAGGAGATTAATCATTTCGTTTGTCTCTCAAAAGACGTCGACACGAGAGGGTTGATGAAAATATTCTCGAATATTCGACACTATTCAGAAAATCAATTTTTATTCGGTTCGTCAAGTTGTTTTTACCTAGAAATTCAATGCAAAATGTTTCCGTGAAAAAACAGTTTTCTAGTTAAGAAAAAAAAAGTTGCAGACATTTGCACACCCCTAATATATAAGAAACACTATCACAGTCAGTTCATATATATATATATATATATATATATATATATATATATATATATATATATATATCGTAGTCTGTTCATATCTATCTATCTCAGTCTGTTCATATCTATCTGTCAATCACAGTCTGTTCATATCTATCTATCTGTCTGTCTATCTATCTATCTATCTATCTATCTATCTATCTATCTCAGTCTGTTCATATTTATCTATCAATCATAGTCTGTTAATATCTATCTATCTATCTATCTATCTCAGTGTGTTCATATTTACCTATCAATCACAGTCTATTCATATCTATCTATCTATCTATCTATCTATCTATCTATCTATCTATCTATCTATCTATCTATCTATCTATCTCAGTGTGTTCATATTTATCTATCAATCACAGTCTATTCATATCTATCTATCTATCTATCTATCTATCTATCTATCTATCTATCTATCTATCTATCCCAGCATAATTACATAATTTTATATACACACACACACACACACACATATATATATGAATACACACACATATATCTGCACACAGTCATAAACACATCTTATTTCCGTGCTTTTGTGTGTGTGTCCGTGCGCGCACGCACGTGCGTGTGTGTGTGCGTGTGTGTGTTGTTTCATGCCAACATAACTTCCTTATTTTCAATGCATCGATGAAGGCCCGTTCGCCCAATTAATAACCAAGAGAGTTACAGTGATCGATGAGTTTATTTTCATCGATTTCTCACTAAAAATGATTTGGTATTGTCTCTAAAAGTGACGGCAGGTGTGTGGTAGGATAGAAAGAAGATTGTTTATGTCTTTTTCTTTCTCGTTTCTTTTTAATTTATTTTTTTTTATTCCCTAAACTTATTTACTTATGTCTCTGGCGTCTCTTTTTTCTTCACAACACAGGCAAACTGAACTCCATAACCTGGGCCCTCCGCCCTAGCCATCTGTCAGCAGTTATCATTTGTTAGTGTTTAAGGATTTCTATCTGAATATGCGGAGGGTGTCGTTGTGTAATAACTCACGGAGAAAATGAGAAATCGAAGAACTGAGTTCGATGTCCAGTCGGGTTCGTTACATTCATTTAATACCCTTCAGAAAATGTATGAATGCACCCCTTCTCTTACCAGTTATGTGTTGAATAGGAGGACACTGGGTTCTATAGCCTTGTTTGGCAACCAGTCTACCGCAGAATGAAATGGCAATCTACTACCAGGATATTCTTCTGCCTAGTCATGACTGACTAGACAGAGATATGACCGCTCAAGCGTATATCACGTATGGCAGTTAACTAACTGATCCGAATACTTCGTGATCATTTGATCGTTACTATCATTAGTAAGGTGTAGAACAATGCAGGCTTTTAAAACTAAAATTAAGTCTCGAGACCAAATCATTATACAGGTTTAGTCTTGAAATAATAATATTAACGAATAGGCTGTGTGATATGATTAAAAGAAAACGAGCTCGGAAGTGAATATTATCCTGGCTAGGAAGATAGATAACGATTGACCCAAGATTTGAAGAGGTTAAGGTGTGGTGGGAAGCACCAACGAGACAGTATGTCATACAAAGTGTCAGTTCTTGAGAAAGACTTAAATGGAATTTTTTTCTTATATTTAGAATACGGTGGTAATGAGAGTGCTTCGACTCTGTGGATGCATCATGGTGCGTCCTAGCCTTAAGTGAAACTAAAGAATGGAGTTCCTGTTTGGATTTCTGGGATGAGGACTTAGCATTATTTACACTATTCACATTTGGACTATCACCCCACCCCAGTCTTTGTTGTTGTTGTCAAAATGTTTAGGCTATTGTGTCATCCACCCTTCCTCAGGTTTATATCGATTTGGGTAATCTACAAGAAAAAAACTGAGCCCTTTATTTAATCTAGTGGGTAGACTGTTATTGTTCTACTGCCCATGTCTAGGGATATCTCTAGTTCTTATTTTGAATGCATTTCATTTTAATTATATTGCGCCGTTGTGGTTACCACTCCCCTCCATCTCACAATTGTGGCTCATTGTGACTCATTGTGACAACCCAGCTAGAATAGTGCCATTACTTACCACTTCCTTTTCTGCCGGGGACATTGAGGTTATCTCCTCTCAGAGGTGGACTTGTTTTTGAAGTTATCATTTAGTCTTTGCCTAAAGGGGCAAGAAGCAGGTTGTTTGAATTCACAGTTTCCGTCTCCTAGACTGGTTGCCAGCCAATGTTATTGGACCCAGTCTTTTCTGCTATTTTACTCATAGTTGGGGAGAGAAGAGATGGATTCATGTCTTTCTCAAGGTTTGGTTTGGTTTGTTTTATGGCATATCAACCACAATGGTTTTCAAAAAATGTATAGCTGGTAATATTTTTTTCAACAAAAATTTATAGTTTGGTTTGTTTTGTTTTGTGGCATATTAACCTCAACGGGTTATGTAATGCTGACAAGATTTTTATTTCTGGTGATATTTTCTTTTTTCAAATATTTATTGCTGATACTAATTAAAAAAAAAAGTATTTCTGGTATTAAAATCTATTTTTAAACTTTCATAGTATTTTGAGTCAGGTTATGGGGTCAACTATTTATCCATACCTGGGACCCTAACAGGTTCTACCACCCCGGCTCAGGGTGGACCTGGGAACATCAGCAATTAAGAGGTGGTTCCACGCTCCTCAAAACCCCCTGATCAGAGGCCTTGCTGTTGGACCCAGGCCGCGGATGCAGTTTATCGTCATACCCAGGGCGCTCTTTCTCAATGATATTAGCACGTAAGTAAATATAATGAACTCGACTGGAATTCGAACCCGGCTTTCCGATTCAAGCCGCTAAACATTGCTTTTTTGCTTTTTAAGTACTGCTCAGTTGTTGCTTGCCCTGTTTCCACTGAGTCCAAGCTCAGGGATTGAACTCACAATTACTACATCACCAAATTCATGAACCAACACCTTAATCTACTAGGCTATTTTCCATAGACAGGAGTAGTGGAACGAGAACAGTAAATCACTGTAGATTAAATAAAGGGTTCAGTTCGGAATTCACTGTAGGTTACCCAGATCGATATGTACCTGATGAAGGGCGTAGGGCACAATAGCTGAAACGTTGTGATAACAACAACAAAGATAAGTACAATAGTTCGAATGTAAATAGTATTAATAAAGCATGGGGCTCATATGAACATTTGCCATGGAAATAGCGATAGATTAAAGACGAACTTGCAACGTGACAGGTTGCAGAGTGGAGAATAAGTTTCCCTCCATGAGACTGTGTAAAAGGTTATAAACCCTATCAAGGCTGATGAATTATATTTTCAATGACTTTTTCTTCTTGTTTATAATTAAGATGAATCTGGTGACAATAAAATAATTAATAATAATAACAATAAAAAAACCCTTAATATATGCCCGATATACTGACGACATTTTCACATTAACGGAAAAAATAGATGAATTAAAAACCTTAAAGAGACCTTTGAGGATAACACTGTTCTGCAATTAACTTAAGAACACAACATTAAAAGCAGAAGGCCTTCTTTGATGACCTCGAATATGATAATAATGAAGATTTTATCATTTCAGCGCCTTCTTGGTCTCACGTTCTATACTAACCTGAGGTGGGAGAACTACACTGAATCAATAGCTACATCTATCGCAAGGAAAGTTGGTTCTCTGTGTCGCGCCAGAAGGTTTTTCTCGTCTGAGTCCATCCTTCAAATCTATAAATCTACCATTCGTTCTTGCAGTGAACACTGTTGTCTGGTGCCCCCACTGTTCATCTCGAGGTTCTCGACAAAATCCAAAGACAGACATGCAATGTGGTAGGTCCTGACCTGGCATCTCGACTCCAGTCACTTTCTCACAGACGTGATCTGGCTTCTCTTTGTCTTTTCTACAAATATTTTCATGACAATTGCTCTGCATGAATTTAAGCGTGCTACTAGGTTGGCATCTCGGTCCCACCCTTTTACTGTCGAAACAGTTAAACGCAAGCGTCTCTTCTACTCCAACGGCTTCTTCTCTCGCACTTCTCGATAGTGGAACATCCTTCCTCTTATTTGCTTTCCTGACAACTATAATCTTCAAAAATTTAAATGTAATGTCAATTGATATCTTCTGAGGTCTTGCTCTTGATCCCCGTACTTTTCTTTATACTTTCCTCAAACACCTCAATTTACTCACACTTTCTGCAACTACTTGCGTGCTACTGCCACTCCCGTCTCGCTTGGAGTGAAATGCTTAAAAAATATATATATAAAAAAGCTACAAGTGAAAATTTATATCTTCTTAATTACAAAAAGCGAATGTCCTCACAGATATAAAATAGGTGTTATAAAAACATAATTAACTGTGCGAAAATGATTTCCTTTTCAGACACATTATTTTATAGAGAATTAAGCAATATAAAACAAACACTTATCAATAATAATTACCGAATCATCTTGTTGATGAAGAAATATAATTGGCTTTAAAGTAATTAAAAAGTAACATAGGCAACAATTTTGATATGACTAAAAACAAATCTACCATTAAACTATTTTATTGTAATTAGATATCAGAATTTACCTTATATATTCATAAGTCCACCATTTGCCTTGAATATTACTGCCACTTCTAGTCTGGTGTTCCTGTTATATATTTACAGATTCTTGATGAAATCAAAAGAATAATCTGCAAAATTATTAGTTCTCACATGGCATATCGGCTTCAGTCCCATTCTGTATACACCATACCAATAACTTCTCTGTGTCTTTTCGATAAATACTTTTAAGATAATTGTTCTGATGAAGTTTCCGCTATGGTACGTAGACTTTATGAATTTAAGCGCAGTACTAGATTGGCGGCAAGGTCTCATTAATTTACAATTGAAATGGCTAGATGTAACCCTTAAGTTCTTTGCTAACAGTTTCTTCTATAACATTTCTCGCTTGTGGAACGGTCTTACGGTTTCTTGCTCCACAGTTAAATTTGACCTTAAAAAATTAAAATGCAATTTCAATCGTTATCTTCTGTCTAATCTAATCCTGGCTCTCTTATTGTTCTCTCTCCTTAATAGTAGCTTTTCTCATATTCTCTAACACTCCTGGTGGCTGTATTGGCTTGCTTGGGGTGAAATGATTAAGAGAGAACTCGATTCGTTTTACCGAAGAGTCTTGCATTATTAGCAGTAACAGTCGCTGTTTACAACCACCTACTCTTCCTCCCCAGAGAGCTCAACCGAAATAATTTTTTTAGGAGTATGTATACACTGCTCTTCGGAAAAAGTGACTCACCTGATTTTCTTTCGCCTATTGTTTTTGGGGTCAAACTAATTTTTAATCTTACTAATATAAAGACCCCTTCCCGACCACCTAGTAAAAAAGTTTACTCAACCTAAGGTATTCTATTGATAATGATAGTTTTGGATATAAATGTGATTTAGGGAAAAAAATGACTTATTTCCTGCCACTAGTAATCAATAGAAACATAACCAAACAGCTTTAAATAAAGAATAGTAGAGGTATAATATATTTATAATAGGTAATATAGTTCGAAATATTTAATAATCTATGGGTTCTCCTTTATTTTGAATAACTTTTTCAACCCTTTTTGGTATTGACTTGATTAGATTCTGGCAAATCTCATCTCCAAGCATTGAATTCCATTCGGATATGAAATTCACAATCAAATCCTCTTTGTTGCTCAACTACTTTCTCGAGAGCCTGTACTTTATAATGCTCCATAAGTTTTCTATGTGGTTGAGGTCAGGAGATTGGCGCAGCCATGTCATAACACTCACCTGCTTCTCATCAAAGTATTCCTTCATCAATTTTGATTTGTGACAGGGAGCATTATCCTGCATAAAAATGAGCTTCGTGGGGTCGATTTGCACCCTTTCACCAGAAGGGAGCAGACAAGACTCTAAAATTCTCTTGTACTGCTCGCTCCTGAGGGTCTTTTCAATAGGTTTTAAGAAACCAGTTCCATGAAAAGAAAAGCATCCCCAGAACATTATACTGAACGGATGCTTGACAGTACTTACTGCTAAATTCAAAGAGCTTTCAAAGCTTCTTCTTCGGTTTTAGATCGCTTATCCTTTGAATTTAGCTCAACTTTTGTTTCATCGGAGAAGAGAACATTTAGAAAAAAAAAATCGGGTGAGTCACATTTATCGAAAAGCACTGTATATTGTCATATGAAATGAAAAGTTTTCTGTGTTTTGATCTCTAGATCGGTGGACTTAAAAATAAACAAAACTTTTCTCAAACATGTGCTCTCACAAAATATATCTTTTATAGTAATATATATATATATATATATATATATATATATATATATAAGTAATACATTTTTATTTTTAATCCCACAGATCTTATCCCTTTAAACGTTATTTTTAGTGGCTATAGATAGATATATATCTGTATATATTTTTTTATTTTCGCCTACGGATTCAGCCGAGCCGGTCTAAAGCACGTCTGATCTGATGACGTTACCTGTGCCTAGTTGGGCGGAGTTTCGTATCTTACCGGAGATTGCTCGAGCATTCAAGCCGGTAGACGGAAATAAATAAATATACCGTTTAATAAATAAACGGATCGTCTACTCAAATATGAGTATCCACTAAAAATAACATTTGAAGTGATATATATATATATATATATATATATATATATATATATATATATATATATACATATAAAAAATGCATATATATATATATATATATATATATATATATATATATGCATTTTTTATATATATTATTTATATATTATATATGCGAGGTACTTATTGGAAGCGGTCAATATCAGTGATAGAGCTGACATATTAATTGGACTGATGTGAGTTTGTGACCCTGGGTTTCACGCTATTTGCGACCGTCAGACTTTCCTGACGATCGCAAATAGCGTGAATCCCTGAGTCACAAACTCACATCAATCCAACTAAATATATATATATATATATATATATATATATATATATATATATATATATATATATATATATATATATATAAGATTTTTCAATGCCCTTTATTCATGGTTTATAACGAATTACATAGATCGATTATTATGCAGGGAAGATTGAAGGTCGAAATTCGGCTTCAGACTTACTGATCCATATTCGTAAATCGAAAGTAAGAATGACTTTAAAAATTACTCTTTTTTTCTATTTCATTTAAGCTTTTAAGTCATAAAAATATGTCGCCAACATGTCTTTTATCATGGGTTTGGTCGAATTTTTAAAGAGTTTTTTTTCGAGGTATTACATATAATAATTGGAAAGAGAAAGTAGGATCAAACTGTGCCCCCCATTCCAACGCTGTCAGTCTATGTGTAAATATTACCATAGTAAGAAACTTTAGTAGCTCAAGATAGAAGTTTATGGAGGATGGTCGGTTTTATACCCAGAAGTGGAAAAGAAGAAGGTTTATATACATATTTTAATATTATACCTATGGTTTTTACGGGGACATTAATGAAAAGACTTTTGGCATCTAGCGATATATAGCCGTCCAGTACACCCAATGCGTTTTTCCTCATTTAAAGAAAGAGTAATATGACGTTAGCAATAAAATGGTTCATGTCATAAAAGCCGATCGCTTAGAGAAAAAAATGGCAGAACGAGGAAAAGGAAGATAGTAAAAATGGCATGAAGGTTATTGTATAGGGCTGCATACCGAAGGAAATATATTCCTTGCTACTCAACAGAAGTGCATTTCCAAATGCTTTCTCTATATTATACATATACAGTCGAATGCGTAGCTTTTAAATGGTTTCTTTGTAAAGTGGATTTAGTCAAAACCTCGTTCCCTGTTACATCAATTATGTCGATAGTTGAACATTGATGTGTTTGTTGACTGGATTTTGATCTCAAATCTTGAATATACACGGGTTGGACAAAATAACTGGAACACTTGTTAAATTAAAAAAAAATTATTTAATATGGAGCTGGTCCCTCTTTTGCCTCACAGACAGCTTTAATACGTCTTGGAATGGAATCATACAGCTTCCTGACTTCATCCAGAGGAATTTTCAGACATTCTTCTATTAAAACCTTCTCCAGCTATTTACGACACGACGGTGGAGGATATCGGCTTTTAACTTGTTGCTCCAAAATGCACCACAAATGTTCAATAATATTGATATCTTGAGATTGGGGAGGCCACTCCATGTGTTCTAGCTCACTTTCATGCTCTTCATACCAATTCTTAACCACTCGAGCGGTATGTATTGGAGCATTATCGTCTTGGAAGATGCAGTCACCATCAGGGAATAAAATCTTGGCCATTTGATGAACATGATCTCCCAAAATGTTCAGGTAATGTTTGCTGTTCATTCTTCCATGCAGGGCAACTATTGGACTGAGACATTTCCATGATATGGCGGCCCAAACTATCACTGATCCACCTCCATGCTTCACTGTTGGAAGAAGGCAGTCAGGGTTGTAAACTTCTTTGGGCTGCCTCCACACATAAACTCGCCCTGAAGTTGGGAAAAGAGAAAAACTGAACTTGTCTGAGAATATGACTTGCTTCTATTGGTCTGCAGACCAGGCATTGTGATCTCTGCACCACTTCAACCTCTTTTGAATGTTGCGAGTGAAGAGAAGTGGTTTCCTTACGGCGGCTCTTCCATGATATGCAGCCTTATGGAGCTCACGACGAACAGTTTTAGTAGAAACTGAACTATTCAGATGATTATTCAACTCAGCAGTCACTTTGGCCGCATTTGTCCGATGATTTATTGCCACATTGCGTTTCAATGCACGTCAGTCCCTGTCAGTAAGTTTGCAAGTCCGGTCCGAATTGCTACGGTTGCTAGAGGTCTTGCCCTATTTCTCGAATTGCATCAGTGTTCTTGATATGGTAGCTCTTGAAAAACCAAACAGTTCAGCAACCTTAGTGATCGAGGCTCTTGCCATGCGAGCTCCAAAAATTTGCTCTTTTTCGAATTCGGAGAGGTCACGCATTTAGCTTAAATTTTACTAAATTCTAAAAATAAATAAGACAAAGACAGTTAATTAGATAAATAAACTTATTTGCAATAGATATAACCTGAATTTACGAAGTTTTAGTTAAAGTTCTTAATATAATAGGTCTTTGAAATATAGGAGTGGATTTTCCAACTGTTCCAATTATTTTGTCCAACCCCTGTATAATGTATTATATACGATCAATTTGATTAATACTTACCAAGGAAGGAGATTATTCTTGTATTATTTCAACTATCATCTTGGTTGTTATTTTTATTTTATTTTATTTTTACTGATCTTTTTTCTTCCTCCCCGTCTTTGTTTTTATACATAATAATAATAGCTGGCCACTCGTCTTCGAGGATACCCGTCTACTAGGGCGACTAGCCAATCTCTATTGCAGAGATCGCGAACAGGCAGATTTGTATTTGTTCAAATACCCACAGAGCGCACCTGTGGTTTATACTACAACTATACTGAACAGACCTTAGTAACAGTTTCTGGGTGAGAGCGCTCCAGCCCTCGGACACGATGACTTGTGGCTTTGGGTTGGCACAGCCATCAACGGCCCTCAAGTATTCCGGCTACCCAATTTCACTCACAAGGCTTGGGTCACCCTGTGGTATGGTTTTCAAGCATTTACCAAAGGTGCCTCAACGTTCTAACTACTCGGCCAGGCTGCCATTTTAATATATACATACATGCATACATACGTATATATATATATACAGTGCTGTTCAATAAAAGTGACTCACCCGATTTTTTCTTTCTAAATATTCTCTTCTCCGATGAAACGAAAGTTGAGCTAAATTCAAAGGATAAGCGATCTAAAACCGAAGAAGAAGCTTTGAAAGCTCTTTGAATTTAGCAGTAAGTACTGTCAAGCATCCGTTCAGTATAATGTTCTGGGGATGCTTTTCTTTTCATGGAACTGGTTTCTTAAAACCTATTGAAAAGACCCTCAGGAGCGAGCAGTACAAGAGAATTTTAGAGTCTTGTCTGCTCCCTTCTGGTGAAAGGGTGCAAATCGACCCCACGAAGCTCATTTTTATGCAGGATAATGCTCCCTGTCACAAATCAAAATTGATGAAGGAATACTTTGATGAGAAGCAGGTGAGTGTTATGACATGGCCGCCCCAATCTCCTGACCTCAACCCCATAGAAAACTTATGGAGCATTATAAAGTACAGACTCTCGAGAAAGCAGTTGAGCAACAAAGAGGATTTGATTGTGAATTTCATATCCGAATGGAATTCAATGCTTGGAGATGAGATTTGCCAGAACCTAATCAAGTCAATGCCAAAAAGGGTTGATAAGGTTATTCAAAATAAAGGAGGACCCATAGATTATTAAATATTTCGAACTATATTGCCTATTATAAATAAATTATACCTCTATTATACTTTATTTAAAGCTGTTCGGTTATGTTTCTATTGATTACTAGTTGCAGGAAATAAGCGAGTCACTTTTTTTGCACAGCGTTTTTCCCTAAATCTCATTTATATTCAAAATTATAATTATCAATAGCATACCTTAGGGTGAGTAAACTTTTTTACTAGGTGGTCGGGAAGGGGTCTTTATATTAGTAAGATTAAAAATTAGTTTGACCCCCCAAAACAATAGGTGAAAATCTTTTAAGGAAAAAAATCAGATGAGTCACTTTTATCGAACATCACTGTATGTTTCCAAAATAATTCTGTCTTTAAATTCACGTATGAACTCAATACTAATAATCAAATTCCCTTCCTTGACATATTGATAAACATAAATAATAACAAATTTACTATTTCGCCATACAAAAAATTTACCGGCATAAATTCATGTACACTTAACTACAAGAGCGAATGCCCATATTACTACAAAATAGCAATAGCTTTCCAAACTATATAGCTGATGAACAAATAAGATGCTTTCTTAGAAATATCAATACTAAGCAAATAGTACATAATACTGCTTCTACTAATCTCAAACATATTAATCTCCTATATCGTAATCAAATGCATACTAATTATAAACAAGATGAAAATATACTAAAAAAAATAGTAAATACTAATATATCTACAACAGACCCTAGCAAAAAAAATTAAGTTAAAATATACTACACTAAATCTAGTATATCCAATTTAATTATTCGCAATGATTCCTCTTCCCCGGTTAGCGATTTGCAAAAAACCAACATAGTTTACAAATTCAAACGCCCTTTGGGAGATTGTATCTCCGACGAATTAAATAATATTTATATTGGTCACACCAAAAACTCGCTTTCACGACGCTTGACACTACATTTGAATGATAACTCTAAAATTTTTAGGCATTAAAAACAACATGCCTGGCCGCATACACAATTCCGGAAAATCCTCGTTGAAAACACAACTATACTTAAACATGAAAACAATAAACAAAAATAAAAATTCTTGAAGCTATATACATAAAACAGTTGAAACCTAACCTGAACAAAATAAACTATGAAATCTCCACAAATATTCTTAAATGCCTATAATTGGTAACAGAAGCCATTGGTTTATACCAACGGCATCCCATACTTAATACTTCTCGAATTCACTCCGCGTGGTCATGTGTGACGTCATGAGATGCGGTGTGATTTTCGCTTCCAGCGTCTTATATGCACGAGTTTGTCGTTGCTTGGAAATATTCCATGTAAACAGAAACAAACTATCATCACTTTCTTGTTCGTGTATTGCTTAATATATTGTACTTTAATTGTAATCTTTGATAATGGCTTATGTAAGCCGAAAGCTTAGATAGGTTTAAAAAATATGTATCAATATTGTGATTTTCTTTCTTCGATTAATGATAATATTAATCTTATCAGACGATATGAAAAGAATTTACATAAAATAAATAGACAAAACTTGTCTATATTATTTAATGAAATATGCATCAATATATATATATATATATATATATGTATATATATATATATATATATATATATATATATATATATATATATATGCGGATAGAAATGTAAAAGGAAGGCTGAAAAGAGCCCTGCCTAAATATATATGGATAGAAACATAAAAGGAAGGCTGAAAAGAGCCGCGCCTAAATATATATGGATAGAAACATAAAAGGAAGGCTGAAAAGAGCCCTGCCTAAATATATATGGGTAGAAATGTAAAAGGAAGGCTGAAAAGAGCCCTGCCTAAATATATATGGATAGAAATGTAAAAGGAAGGCTGAAAAGAGCCGCGCCTAAATATATATGGATAGAAACATAAAAGGAAGGCTGAAAAGAGCACTGCCTAAATATATATGGGTAGAAATGTAAAAGGAAGGCTGAAAAGAGCCCTGCCTAAATATATATGGATAGAAATGTAAAAGGAATGCTGAAAACAGCCGTGCATAAATATATATGGATAGAAACATAAAAGGAAGGCTGAAAAGAGCACTGCCTAAATATATATGGATAGAAATGTAAAAGGAATGCTGAAAACAGCCGTGCATAAATATATATGGATAGAAACATAAAAGGAAGGCTGAAAAGAGCACTGCCTAAATATATATGGGTAGAAATGTAAAAGGAAGGCTGAAAAGAGCCCTGCCTAAATATATCTGGATAGAAATGTAAAAGGAAGGCTGAAAAGAGCCGCGCCTAAATATATATGGATAGAAACATAAAAGGAAGGCTGAAAAGAGCCCTGCCTAAATATATATGGGTAGAAATGTAAAAGGAAGGCTGAAAAGAGCCCTGCCTAAATATATATGGATAGAAATATAAAAGGAATGCTGAAAACAGCCGTGCATAAATATATATGGATAGAAACATAAAAGGAAGGCTGAAAAGAGCACTGCCTAAATATATATGGGTAGAAATGTAAAAGGAAGGCTGAAAAGTTGCCCTTCCTAAATATATATGGATAGAAATGTAAAAGGAAGGCTGAAAAGAGCCGCGCCTAAATATATATGGGTAGAAATGTAAAAGGAAGGCTGAAAAGAGCCCTGCCTAAATTTTTATGGATAGAAATGTAAAAGGAATGCTGAAAACAGCCGTGTATAAATATATATGGATAGAAACATAAAAGGAAGGCTGAAAAGAGCACTGCCTAAATATATATAGGTAGAAATGTAAAAGGGAGGCTGAAAAGAGCCCTGCCTAAATATATATGGATAGAAATGTAAAAGGAATGCTGAAAACAGCCGTGCATAAATATATATGGATAGAAACATAAAAGGAAGGCTGAAAAGAGCACTGCCTAAATATATATGGGTAGAAATGTAAAAGGAAGGCTGAAAAGAGCCCTGCCTAAATATATATGGATAGAAATGTAAAAGGAATGCTGAAAACAGCCGTGCATAAATATATATGGATAGAAACATAAAAGGAAGGCTGAAAAGAGCACTGCCTAAATATATATGGGTAGAAATGTAAACAGAAGGCTGAAAAGAGCCCTGCCTAAATATATATGGATAGAAATATAAAATGAATGCTGAAAACAGCCGTGCATAAATATATATGGATAGAAACATAAAAGGAAGGCTGAAAAGAGCACTGCCTAAATATATATGGGTAGAAATGTAAAAGGAAGGCTGAAAAGAGCCCTGCCTAAATATATATGGAAAGAAATGTAAAAGGAATGCTGAAAACAGCCGTGCATAAATATATATGGATAGAAACATAAAAGGAAGGCTGAAAAGAGCACTGCCTAAATATATATGGGTAGAAATGTAAAAGGAAGGCTGAAAAGAGCCCTGCCTAAATATATATGGATAGAAATGTAAAAGGTATGCTGAAAACAGCCGTGCATAAATATATATGGATAGAAACATAAAAGGAAGGCTGAAAAGAGCACTGCCTAAATATATATGGGTAGAAATGTAAACGGAAGGCTGAAAAGAGCCCTGCCTAAATATATATGGATAGAAATGTAAAAGGAATGCTGAAAACAGCCGTGCATAAATATATATGGATAGAAACATAAAAGGAAGGCTGAAAAGAGCACTACCTAAATATATATGGATAGAAATGTAAAAGGAAGGCTGAAAACAGCCGTGCATAAATATATATGGATAGAAACATAAAAGGAAGGCTGAAAACAGCCGCGCCGAAATATATATATGTCTGTTTTAAAACCCTAATAATACTTTTTTAATTCCAAACATGATTTATTATCTATCTATCAATCACTTGAAAGGCACCTTCCGGTCTTCCATCTACATTGCTGATGAAAACCTCCAGGAAAATGACTCACTGCCCCTTCTCGGACTTACATTCTCAGCTGAAGTGGAAAGATTATATTAAATCCGTTGCTATTTCTGCTGCTAAGAAATTTGGTTTACTGTCGTGCGAGACAATGTTTCATCCTGAATCTATCTTACATAATTATAATATAAATTCGCCCATGCTGCCACATATGGTTCAGTGCTCCTGCTATATATCTAGAGATTCTTGATGAAATTCAAAGGAGAATCAGAAATATTATTGTTCCTGACCTGGCATCTCGACTCCAGTCACATTCCCACAGCCGTAATGTTGCTTCTCTGTGTCTTTTCTATAAATACTTTTATGGCAATCGTCTGGATGAACCATTCGCTATCGTTCCTAGACTGTATGAATTAAAACACAGTACTAGATTGGCGGCAAGGTCTCATCTATGCAGAGTTGAATTGGCTAGATGTAACCGTAAGTTCTATGCTAACAGTTTCTTCTATCGCACCTCTCGTTTGTGGAACTCACTTCCGGCTCCATGCTTTCAAGCCAGCTTTGATCTTCAAAAATTTAAATGCAATGTCAGTCGTTATGTACGGTCTTCTCGATTACTCTTCTATTGTTCTCGCTCCTTAATAATGTCTCACTTGTTTTGTTCCTTCACACTCGGTACCCTCTTGTGTCGTTATGGGTTGAGGTGATTTAAATAATTCAACATTAATTGTAGGAAGACAGAATGCGTGACAGTCAGAACGGAAAAAAAGCCCAACGTTCGAGCTATGAGTTGGATATGTCAAAATCAAACAAGTACTGATGTTTAAATATCGCGGAAGTGTTTCAACAGACGGTAGAAAATACGACACTGAAATGCGCATTGAAATAGAAAATGATGCCTTCTAAAAGATAAGCAATGTATTATGAAACCGGAAAAAATCGTTCGAAACAAGGAAAAGAGTGTTGAACTGTCATGTAACATCAGTCTTCCTATATGGCAGTGAATGCTGGAGAATCTCACTACAGATAAAGAGAAAACACGGCAACCGAAATGTCGTTCAACAGAAGGATGCTGAGAATACCATGGAAATCTTAAGGAAAATGGAAACAGAAAGGGCACTTATTCTCAGAAAAATAGTGGGGCTTGGAGTATTTGAGAACCACAAGATATGTCGGCGGCAAAAGGTACAGCGAAAGAGAGCGGTTCATTGACTTGATAGCTTGTGCGAATGAATAGCGGGACGTGCGGAGTGGGTGGCTTTGCAAAGGGATAACACTTGCCAAGAGCTTACAAGGGATAGGATTTTTTTGAAGAGCCATTAACGGGCATTCCTGAAAGGAAGCTGCACATAGAAGAATATCTTTTAAATATTTACTATATTCAGCTTGAGGTTTAGGTTAGAAGCAATGAAAGGAGTTGTTCTTCTTTATGTGTGCCGAATCCTCTCAGGACGTAGACGATCATGGCAAGTTATATATCTACTATTTTGTGTGTTACTGCAGATACATATTTTAACCGTTTTAACCCAGTTACAACACTAGAAACACATGCACACACAACATACACACAGTCAGTTAGTGTTAGGATACTTTTACCAAATAGAGATCTGTTTAATATATATATATATATATATATATATATATATATATATATATATATATATATATATATATATATTGTGTATTTGGGCAGCAATCCTTCTTTTATACATGTTTCGTTAAAAGCGACTGACAAGGTACTGCGATTAAGTTTTTTATTTAATCATTCTTGTGTTCGTACACGTGTTTTCTTTTCTGTGGCCAGGTATTGAACTCACAACTCTTTGGATCAAGTCACTGGATACTACCAATTCTTTTATCCACTGGGCCATGTGGATGCGAACAAAAACTTGGAGAGTTGAGTTAAAGGGAGACACCCGGAAGAGGTATGGCACGTGGAACTAGAACAATCTAACTCGGTGGACGAGATAAAGGGTTCAAAATTACAATCACCTGAAGAAGTCGGGAGCGTACAAGGGCCGAAACGTCGTGAACATGACAACGAATATAAGGACAACGGTCCGAACAATGTAAATAGTGTAAATAACTACAATAGTTCATCTCAGAAATATAGACAGGTATAGAAGTCTTTGTCAGTGTTATAAACGTTACTCTTATTCGAGTAGGTGTCCCGTTTATTTTCGGTAGACGAAAATAAATAAATATACCGTTTAATGGGGGAGGAACGGTCCAGTAATGGATAGCGGCTAGGATTGAGGAATCGGAGAGCCGAGTTCGAATTCCAGTCGGATCCATTACATTCACTTAGGTGCTAATATCCTTGGAAAAGGTATTAATCCTCGAATTCTGTTCCTCAGCTATGGGTAAATAACAAGACAGACTGGTTCTATAGCCTTGGATAGCAACCTACTGCGGGAAAAAACCTTCCTCGTAAGTCATGTATTAAAAGATCGCATAAATGTGTATCACGCATGGAACATAACTGACTGATACCGAAGCGTCTACTCAAATACGTTTATCCACAAAAATAATGTCTAAAGTGATATATATATATATATATATATATATATATATATATATATTCAAACCTAATGAGCCAGACAAACCTACCAAGGTTTCACTTAGGCAGATCGTCAGAGCCAGCCGACCCTGACGATCTGCCTAAGTGAAACCTTGGTAGGTTTGTCTGGCTCATTAGGTTTGACTAGGTTTGCTCTACGTTTGTATCGAGCTCTTTAGTTAGTCGTTTTCTCGTAATCGGGGTTTTGTTCTTTGGGCCTTGAACCTGTATCTGTGCGATTATTTTCGACAGAGTTTCATGTTCCTGGCTCTTTCTTTTTTAAAACCTTTTTTTCCCGTCGTGATTAATTTGGCTATTGTTAAATCAAGAGTTCGAAGGTTTTTCGACACGAGTATAGTTACCTATATATATATATATATATATATATATATATATATATATATATATATATATATATATATATATATATATAAGCATCGTCAGTGGACAAAAATTCGGAGAGTTGAGTTACTAAAGGGAAATAACTGAAGAGGAAGAGGCATGGCACGTGTCACTAGAACAATCTTCCCCGTTGGACGAAATAAAGGGTTCGCTTCGAAATCCCAATCCTCTGAAGAAGGCCCGGAGCATACAACGGCCGAAACGTCGTGAACATGGCGACGACAATGTAAATAGTGTAAATAATTACAATACCTCATTTCAGAAATATAGACAGATTTTGTCTGTGTTATTCAATGAAACTTGTTTGCATATATATATATATATATATATATATATATATATATATATATATATATATATATATGAACACAAACAAACGGCTATGAACACAAACATTCTTCACTTACCTTTTCTTTTTCACTTAAGATATTTATTTATTTTTGTTTGGGAATGAATTATTTTTTCATTTATCTCGACCTGCCCGAGGCGATTATATTTTTTCTTATGCTTTGTTGTAGCAAAATTCACATTTTAGATTTGAAAGCTAATATGAATTAAACATAAATGCTGACTTTGTCTGGAAAAAGAAATCGGGGAAAGTGTGTCATAACTCTGAGAATCTATCGAACAAACGTTCAATATTCTATAAAAATAAAAATAAATTGTTTCAAGCCTAAGAGAAAAAACATGAATTTTACACACGGTATTTCTTATGGAAGAGTCTATAGCTTCGGGTAAATATTGGGGTGTAAACTTGATAATCTTGATATGAGATTAGTATAACTTCTAAGAATTTTCAATTCTTTTATTTTCTGTTTGATTTCCTTATTAATTGTTTATTCCAGCAACTGTGCATCCAATGCGGTGTTTAGCGTGATATTCTCGGGAGATGGTGTTTTGTAAAGAAAACAGACGAACATTTAATTTTGTAATGAGGTTTTATTCAAAGCAATTCGACAAATGCACATATTTTCTACAAATATTTTCATGGCAATTGTTCTGATGAGCTTATCACCCTAGTGCCCCGATTGCATGAATTTAAGCGTGTTAAAAGATTGGCAACTCGGTCTAATCGTTTTACTGCTGAAATAGCTATAGATGCAACCGTAAGTTCTATTTCAATAGTTTCTTCTCTTGAACTTCTCGCCCTCCGATTTTCTTGCTTCTCTGTCACATATAATCTTTAAATTTAAATGAAACGCCAATCGCCATATTCTGTCTTCTTGGAACCTGTATCTCTCTATATTTCTGAGATGAGTTATTATGTACACTATTTACATTATTCGGACTACTGTCCTCTTCTGTGTCGCCGTATTTATTACAACGTTTCGGCCGTTGTACGCTCCGGCCTTCTTCAGGCGGTTGGAATGTCAAACTGAACCCTTTATTTCGCTCACTGGGGTAGACTGTTCTAGTTCCACGTGCCATGTTTTAATGGATGTCAGTTATCAGTTATCTCCTGTTAATTCCCCTCTCCAAGTTCTTCACTGGAAGTTACTACTTGTTATCAAAGTAAAGATAAGACTTTCATGCCCTGAAAACTCGCCCATTGCACTACCTAAGCCATAACAGTTTTTAGGGACAGGTGTCTGCTTCAGAAGGGAACAACAAACAGTGAAGGCAGATGAAGTGATAGATTACCACTTTTCCCAGATCTTAGATGCATACCCACGCACGCATGGACTTTCCCAGCTATAAATAGGAGCAGGTACTGCCTTTTGGAGAGGGACGTTCCAGCAGTCAGCTTTGACAGTCGGATCGAACATTCTTGCTGTAACACTCTCGTTTTTATATGTTTGTATTACTGTTTCTGTTAATATATTTGTTTAATTTAATTCCTCTCTTGTGTCTTTTTTTCTGGCTCTAACAAGGCCACAACACATATGTATGCAAACAGGTGTACACGAATGTGAACTAAGTGAAAAAATACCTGTCAGTTTATTGCCTCCCATGACCTCAGATCTCATCATGATGGAAAAAAATTCAATGCCGAGTCGTTGGTAAAATTATCAATTAAAATTTTAATGATGTCTACTTTGACTTGTAGCGAATAGTGTTACAATTTGTATTGGACAAGTTTGGCGTTGGTCACCAGTGTGAGGAGTTATTACATGTTACGGCTGAGGGGGAACTCTGTCAATGTAAATGATTTCAACATTTTGAAATGAAAGGCATTCAACACTTGGAAAAATTTTAAATGCATATTTTTAAAACTACTACCAATAATACAATTCAAATACTCCATTAAAATACATGAAATTATTAGAATTTAATATATTTTTGGGCCAACAAAACTTCTTCAAAAAGAACTCAACTAGAACTATAATATTTAATAGATTAATAAATGTCCAATGGAATTATTTCAGTGACCGACTCCAGAGTTTCGCGTCAAATCACTCGTCAGGATGAGCTGTTCGATGAACCTATTTATCAAACATCTGACCCTAATGAGCGATTTGACGCGCATCTATGAAGTAGATCAATGAGATACGTTCGTTGAACAGTTATTGAATTAATGAATATATATTTTTAGATAAAAACTAATACAATTCAAGAGGGAAAACACGAGATATAACCAAAAGGTATCGGGACTAGAGCTATAAAAAGGAAACTACAACATATATCAATTCGGTATTTAATCTCTTTCGAAGTAGTTCTCTTCTGAAGCCACACGCTTTATCCAGCTTCGTTTCCATTAATGGAAGCATTCCTGGAACTCCTGTTTATGGGATAGCGAGCAGCTGCTTTGGTGCATTCTTTTGGATTTCCTTGACATGTTCGCATTATCTTCCTTTCAAGTGGGGAAAGACGAACAAGTTGCAAGGGGTGAGATATGGGGAATATGGTGGTTGTCGGATCTGGGAAATGTTGAACTTGACCAAAAACTGCCACTCACTGGACGCATACAATTCTGTCCGTTTCCAATGGACAATATCCCGCAAACGCCGGAACAGGTTACGGCAGTACTCTTGTTTAATGTCTGACCGGGTAGAGAATAATCATGATGAACAATGCCCTTGTAGCCGAAGCAAAGTGTCAACAGTGTCTTTACATTGCTTCGAGACATTCGGGCCTTCTTTGGTCTCGGAGAGGTTGGGGTCTTCTACTGCAAAAACTAAGCCTTAGTTTCGGGATCATAGCCATAGGCATACGATTCGCCACCTTTTATGATCGTTTTCAAAAACTCGTAGTGAGATGACCACACTCTACACACTTTCCTTCCAAGCACTGCTATAAACAATAGAAATAAGCGAGAACGTTATAACTTAATGTACATGTGCGACAGAGATTAATGTCAATTTTTGCCCAACAGATTCACTCTGCGTACTTTAGCTCTTTTACCATAGCAATAGTCTCGATACTTTTTGTTCAGACCTCGTATATTAGTATGTACACAGATTAAAACGAAAGAATAACATTTGCTTTTAGAAAAAACTGTGTATGTGTCAGTGTGTGTGTGTGTGTGTGTGTGTGTGTGTGTGTGTGTGTGTGTGTGTGTGTCTGTTGGGATGCGCCACATGGTTGGCTGAAATTAAGAAGACGGTCTGCCGGGAGAAGTCATCTCCTCCACCCGGCGTTGAGATGTCTTGATGCTTTCGCAACTACATTCCGGAGCAAAAGAGGAAGAGTGTTTATTGACCTGTCCTTTTCTAGTCCTCGACAGCGTCACCTAGTTGACTCTTTGGCATATAAGGTAGGAGTAATGTCCACAGCTGAGATAGATTTGGGTGGCATCTAGTCTTAGAGAAGGAAGACTCTGAATTCTAAACCGTGGTGAAGGTAACAAGTAAAATACACCGTGATTTTTCGCAAGAAGTCATAGTAATTTCACGGTGAAAAAGGAAAGAGATACAGAGAAAAAAGAGGGGAAGCGAGAGAAAAATGTGAATGAGATAGAATGAAGAAGGAAAGAGAGAGAAAAAGAGGGAAAAAGAGAGAAAAACGAGAAAGACGGAGAAAGAAGAAGGAAAGAGAGAGAGAGAGAAAGAGGGAAAGCGAGTGAAACACGAGAAAGATAGAGAAAGAAGAAGGAAAGAGAGAGAGAAAAAAAAGGAAAAGTGAGAAAAAACGAAAGATAGAGAAAGAAGAAGGAAAGAGAAAGAAAAAAGGGAAAGGGAAAGAAAAACGAGAAAGATAGAGAAAAAGAAGGAAACAGAGAGAAAAAAGAGAAAGATAGAGTAAGAAGGAAAGAGAGAGAAAAAGAGTTAAAGCGAAACAAATAAGAAAAAGTTGAGATAGAATATCAGAAATGGAAAAATCGGATAAAATGAGACAATAATAGATGAGGACATAAAAGTAGAGGAAGTAATACGGAAATAGATAGATAGATAGATAGAGAGAGGGAGAGAGAGGGGGAAAGAGAAATAATGAAATATTTAAAGGCAATGAGAGAGAGAGAGAGAGAGAGAGAGAAAGAGAGAGAGAGAGTAGAAAGAAAAAAGCAGAACAAAAGAGAAGTTTAGAAATGAAAATGGAAAGATATCGATTAAAAAGAACACCGATAGAAAGAGAATGATAAGCTCAAGGAAGACAGGAAATATAGAGAATTTACTGAATTTCTATACAGAAAGGAAAAGGAAAGAAAGGGGAAAAATATAGAGATCGATTAATAGATGGACGAATTGAGAAAGAGAAAGAGATATGGAGAGAGAGAGAGTGAGAGAGAGAGAGAGAAATCAGAAATGTAGAGAAGAAATATAGAAATATAGATGGAAGTAAACGAATAGGGAATGTAGATAGAGGAAGGTAAAAACGAGAAGCTGGAGTGAAGAGAATGAAATACATAAAATTAGAGAAAACAGAAAGAGATAAAAAAGTGAGAAGAAAATAAACGGGGGAAAGATAGAAGGGGAAGGAATAAAGAGACAGTGAAGCGAAAGAAAGAGAGAATGGAACTGAAAAGAAGGACAGAAAGAAATAGTGAGAGTGTGAAGGGAGTTATTGGGAAGAGAAATGGAAAGGGGAGAGAAAATTAAAGATAAAGTGAGGGGAGAGGCAAAAGAATCAAGAGCGGAGAAATGAGGGCAAGAAGGAGATGTAGGGGAGTTATAAAAGAGGAAGAAAAGGAGATAGATTGGGACAAACTGAGGTAATGTAAGTTTTAGGGGGAAAGGGGAAAGAGACAATTAAAGAAAATGGAATCTCAAATAAAAAAAACTGTTAATTTCAAAGACTGACAAGTTACTGTAAACAGACGACAATTATGAACTTAGATTGACTGATATTTAAAATCCAAAACAAGTAAAAAAGGAATAAACATATGAAATTCGGAAAATTCCAGCGAAAATTTAAAAAAAGATAGGACAAAGATGACATTGAAAAGAAAAGAAAAAAACGATGACTGAAGTATAAAAATAACAACCAGGAACCTAAAAGAAAACTCGCTGATCAGACTAAAATGAACGGACCCATTTATTGCATTGCTTTCAGACGATAATTCCACAGATTCAACTACAGCTGGTTGCCATATTTAATACTCATTCTTTGCAGCCATTTCAAGCAAACCTCTAACTCAGTGATTCTCAAGCGTACAGCGAAATATTGTCAGGGCAAACATATACAGTTGGGGAAAGAAATACTCGTACACCATGACTTTTTATTAAACATAGATTTTGATATGTCCCGGAAAGGGATATATTCGTTCGAGGTAGCTAAGTGGTTTTGGCTACTGTAATCGAGTAGTACAATCTAGCAGGTAGCCGTAATCGACTGGTACTCGTCGTAGACGTAGTCAATAGGTGCAAGCAATAGGTGTAGACCAATAGGATAGTCAATGGCGTAGTCCAATGGGCATCGTCAATAGACTTATACATGTACCTCCATATCCGTATGTATTTATGGCTGACACTAGACAATCATATTCGTGTGAGGGGGAACACAGATGTATGCATATTCATTACATCAGATTTTATAAAAGAATTTTATAATCCATACAATATTTGTATCCCATAGCATAATGCTGCAGTATACAAAAGGAAACCAGAAAAATTGGTTATAAGAAATAAAAAAAAATCGGAGGCGAAAAATGTATTTGTACAACATTATAATATATATTTAATACTTTGTAGCACGCCCCTTACTCAATTCAACAGCAATCAGTATCTTTCTGTAGCTTTTAATCAATGATTTGCAAGTTTCCGTTGGTATTTTACTCCATTCTTCTTTGCATATTCTCTTTAGTTCCAGGATTGTTTTTCAGAATTTTTTTATTAACTTGAATTTTTAATAAACACCACAAATTCTCTTATCGGATTCAAGTCAGGAGACTGATGGCCATTTGGGTGTATTGAAATTGTTTTCAATAAGCAATTTTTTCGTAGAATTAGCCATATGTTTAGGGTCATTTATCTTGTTGCAAAACTCATTCATTTGGGAGGCCAAGCTTTATTACTGACCCAAACAAATTAGAGTCCAAGACATCTTGGTATATTTTTGAATTTATTCTACCATCTATTATCTCTTTCTGTCCTTCGGTGTAAAGGCTGTGCCGTCTTTTCTCTAAACGCGAGTCCTTGAATTACGCCCAAATAGTGCAGTTTTTGCTGCATTTGTCCATGGAGCACTTTCATAAAATGATTCAGGTTTATTTTTTATGCTCATAAACAAATTCTAACCGGACTTTCCTATGTTTCTTCAATAGTAGTGGTGTTTTGTTTGGAGAACGCGATCTTAGTTGACTTCTATGAAGTTCATTGTTTATTCTTCGCTTCGTAACAATAATACCTGATACTTCCAATTCTTCCTGTATTTCTCTCCTAGTAGTCATTGGATGTTCTTGAATTTTGCGCCGAATTCTTCTCATTGATCTGGGAGAAATCTTGCAATTTGTTCTCAATAGTTTTCACATTTTCATACTTAGCAATAACGTAACTAATAGTAGTAAATGGTATATTCAGGGTATCTTCTATTTTTCTATAGCTTTTGCATTTCTTCCAATGTTGGAGGATCAATTCTTTTGGCGAATTTAATAGTTCCTTGCCTTTCCCAATGATTATAATTATTGTGTATGATTTGTGTGCAGAGATAACCTTATATAAGAAATGAATCGCAGGATGTTCTAGATTGTTCCAGTAATAAAATAATTGGAACAAATTCTTACAAAGAATTATTTAAATAAAGGTAATTTAATCCTTATACATAAGATATTTTTGGTACGAATACTTTTTCGCCTCGAAATTTTATAAATAACACATACTTTAATTTATAACAAAGTTTTCTTATTGTTTTTTGCATATTGCAACATTATGAAATGGCGTAGAAATATTGTATGGATTTAAATTTTTGTCATAAGTTATAACTATGGTAATTAAAAAATTTCATGATGTACGAATATTTAATTCCTCCCACTGTATAAGTATGTGTGGGAGTAGTAATGGTACACCGTATGTATTTCAATAATTGAATAAGTGTTAAAATTTTTTTCAAATAATTTTTGTCACTATTCTTGATACATTTTGGATTTCAATACAGTAGGAATATCCCACATTAGCTAAAAAGGCTTTATCAATTTTATTGCAATTTTTATACTTCTTATTTATAGGAATTAGGCTTCTCAACCTTAAATAGCATAAAAATAAGAAGTGGGAAAGACTACGCTGAAATGAAAAAGAAATGAGGGTCTGCTTATCGCACATTCGACCAAACATTGAAGAAATTCTGAAAAAAATATCAGGCACAGTTTTCACACTAAATAAGCTGCACAAATAGTTGAACAGAAACATTAAAATAAAGTAAGTTTATATTTGTGTGTGTATTTTAAAAAATCTACGGTTTTATTTCATAACATTTAAATGTATACCCCTTAAAATGTATACCCCTTACAATGTATACCCCTTTAAATGTATACCCCTTAAAATTTTGCTAAGTGTTCCGTGATGTTTTCATTTGCTCCTAGGCGTGTCTTTGCTTAAAAATGTTGAGAAACACTGATCTAACTTGTCAACTAAGTTCATACCGGTGCAAGAATTCTATATTATTCATTAATCTTTTAAGCCGTTCTCAGACAGAAAGGAGATATTTGTCGTAAATCTCCTTAATGCAATATCTATGTACATTAAGTTCAGTGTAGGTTTCTAAAATGTCTTCTCACGGACTATAGTATAGCATAGTCATCGGTGCGGGTCGACGGTACCTTATAATAATTTCTACATGTTTCTTTTTTTCAAATATACACTTATTGCTTTTTTGTTTAAAAATCTTACTAAATCGGTTATTTAAAATTATTCCTCACATTTTTGGATTATTTTCAGATTTAAAAGACAGTTGGAATTTCTTGGAGACAACGAGGACTGAGGGCTTGGAGAATTCGATATTCAAAGAACATATCGAAGGCAAAAGAGACAGGAGGAGGTAGCGGGTTACCTACTTGATCAGTGAATGGATGGTGAAACGTTGGGATGTAAAAAAAGCAAAAATTACTAAGGCATTTCTATACTATCTTCACCCAATACAAGAACAATTCAAGGTAGAGGATGATAGAATGAGATTGTTGCAAGGTCGTAAAAGAAGAAGAAAGAGGGCATATAATAATAATAATAATAATAATAATAATAATAATAATAATAATAATAATAATAATAATAACAATACTACTACTACTATTACTACTACTACTGCTACTACTACTACTACTAATAATAATAAGGACGTAAAAGAAGAAGAAAGAGGGCATATAATAATAATAATAATAATAATAAGGACGTAAAAGAAGAAGAAAGAGGGCATGATATAATAATAATAATAATAATAACAATACTACTACTACTACTAATAATAATAATAAGGACGTTAAAGAAGAAGAAAGAGGGCATAATATAATAATAATAATAATAATAATAATAATAATTATAATAAGGACGTAAAAGAATAAGAAAGAGAGCATAATATAATAATAATAACAATACTACTACTACTAATAATAATAATAATAAGGACGTAAAAGAAGAAGAAAGGGGGCATAATATAATAATACTGATACTACTACTAATAATAATAATAAGGAAAAAGAAGAAGAAAGAGGGCATAATAATAATAATAATAATAATAATAATAAGGACGTAAAAAAGAAGAAAGAGGGCATAATATAATAATAATAATAATTATAATAAGGACGTAAAAGAATAAGAAAGAGAGCATAATATAATAATAATAACAATACTACTACTACTACTAGTACTAATAACAATAATAATAAGGACGTAAAAGAAGAAGAAAGTGGGCATAATAATAATAATAAGGACGTAAAAGAAGAAGAAAGAGGGCATAATAATAATAATAAGGACGTAAAAGAAGAAGAAAGAGGGCATGATATAATAATAATAATAATAATAATAATAATAATAATAATAATAATCATAAGGACGTAAAAGTAGAAGAAAGAGGGCATAATACTAATACTACTACTACTACTACTACTAATAATAATAATAATAATCATAAGGACGTAAAAGTAGAAGAAAGAGTGCATGATATAATAATAATAATAATAATAAGGACGTAAAAGAAGAAGAAAGAGGGCATAATACTAATAATACTAATACTACTACTAATAATAATGCGTTTAAGAGGGCATAATATGCGACAATGTAGGATAGATAACGGTTGACGAGCTTGAAGAGCTTAAGAGTTTAGTGATCGAGGAAGTATGGGAGTATGTAACAGTTAATAATTGAACAGTGAACAATCTCTAAACACCTAACAAGAGATATCCGTATATTATTCTCATAAAAGTTGCATATTTACAAGCAAAATTATGTTTACTACAAGTTCTCAAAGTACAATTATTTTTTGTGTAAACTTTGGAAGGTCAGAGTAATCCTTCACAGTCCGTAAATTCAATCTGTAATTTCAGAGTCTGGGAAAGAAGGGCTTTGTTACACACAAACAAAAAATAAAATTTAATTCTTACTGTGAACTGCGTCACCGTTGTTTGAGGCAGTCTCTTTGTAGTATTTCAGCGTGGTAGCTTTTTGCGTATGGACGTGAATAGGTCTTGACTTCTGTGAGTCTCAAATCAAAATTTTGCACACTGCCCCTCAATTGTTAAAATCCAGTATTTTTCTTTTTTTTCTGCGTGTGTATGTGGAACTGAAATCAGAATCTATCAATAAACCTTTACAGTTGTCTAATGAGTGTCCTGATTGATTAAAGTGTTCAGCTATGAGGGAATACGGATTGTTTTTACGTATGGTTTGTTTATGATTGTTGAAGCGAAATATAAATTATTTCCAGATTCACCACTATATCCACTATTATTGAGACATATTGTGCAGAATAAATAGTAGATTATGTTATATATATATATATATATATATATATATATATATATATATATATATATATATATATATATATATATATAGGTTTGTCTGGCTCTTTAGGTTTAATTTAGGTTCGCTCTACTTAGCGTATTGAGAACTTTAGTTATTTTACTTACTCGTATCGTTTTTTTTTTCTTTGAACTGTGAACTTGGATGCTAGACGATTATTTTCGGCTGACGTACATGTTCTCTGTTCTTTCTTTTTGTACCATTTTTTCCCTTTGGTATTGGTTTGTTTATTCACAAACCAACGCACCAAAGGTTTTCCGGACGAGTAGAATTTCTTATCTTTATAAAATTACAACTAGTCTATATATATATATATATATATATATATATATATATATATATATATATATTCTTTTTTCGAAGAAAATTTCTGACTCCTCACGAGTTTAATTAATATCTCTACTTTTATTATTTTCGCACTTTGAATAATGGAAGTGAATTTCCGGTCTCACTCTATCCCCCATCGCTTTTAATGAATATTGTGAAAAATTCCAACACCGCTGATTATTAAGACACCTTCTTGTATTAGACATCCAAAAGTACTCCGTCGTATTCACTTTCGTAGAGATGCCGTGGAGAAAGTCAAGAAGCAAACTTTTCTCCGCTCCACAAGCTATGGGCTAAAAAGCAGGGTGGAACGGGCCCTCTAGCCTTGAGCGGCAATCAGCTTAGGAAAACAACGACACTGAATTCAAAATCTTGGCGAAATCTCGGAAAAATCACTCCATTTGTTTTCTTCAAGAACTCGTGGTAATTCACAGAACTTAAAAATGGATTTGGAGTGAGTCATAATCACCCACGTCCTGAAAAATATATTTCTGCTACATTTTAGGTTTTCTTTTGTGAGAACATTTTTGACACAAGGCATTATACGTTTATGAAAACTAATTTTGTTACTTAAGCCCATCCATATCATAAATGCTTCTTCTTCTTCTTCTATGTACCGTGTCCATTCAGGGTGTTAGTGATCGGGCTTTTTTACAGTTTCCTGTTATTTGAAGCTCTTAATAACTTTTGTCATTTGGCCATCTTTCCCAAACCCTGTTCCGCCATCCATTCACTCAAGCCCGCCAGTTTGTTGTGCGTTGCTTTCCCCTTTCCCTATTTGCTTTCTTTCTTTCTCTTTTTAATCATTTCACCCCAAGCAAGCCAATAACGCCACTAAGATGCAAAGAGTTACTGAGTGTTATAGGATATGAGAAAAAAAACCCTGCTATTTAGAAGAGGACAATAAAAGAACAAGAATTAAGAAGTCAAAAGATAACGATTGACATTGTATTTAACTTTTAGAAGATCAAAGTTAGATGGGAAGCAAGAAACCGGAAGAGAGCTCCACAGGCGAGAAGTGCGATAGAAGAAACTGTTAGCATAGAACTTACTATTACATCTAGCCATTTCAACTGTAAAATGATGAGACCTTGTTGCCAGTCAAGTACTGCGCTTACATTCATAAAGTCTAGGTACCATAGCGGAAAGTAAGATCTATTTCGGAAAATACAAAAATGCGATGCAAGGCCAATAATGGTGTTAAGGGAAGGCCGGTTTTCAATCTGTTTTATTTTAAAAGCCACAATTACTGACGCAAACATACCACAGTATTCTTTACGCCAAAACAACACATTACCATTCTTACTACAGTCATCATAATACCATAAGTCTCTATATAGTCCTAACTAGTTCCTATATGTACAATTTGTCTGGTGGGGGGATATAAATTACAATATTTGAAAATGAAACTCCATTGAATATTTACAAACGGAAAGTTCATCAGCACAATTACCATGAAAGTATTTAGAGAAATGTCACATGGGAGCTATGTTACGGCGGTAGGAAAGTGATATCAAGTCAAGACCAATAACATTGACGATTCTTCTTTGGATTTCATCAAGAATCTCTAAATATATAGCAGACCAGATAGAAACTGGAGAGAAAATCTACATCATAAAGTCAGTTTACGAACCAGTAACAAACTTTACCAAACAATTTTTGTTATACTTTTAAACATTTACTTTACAGATGAACGGTGGAAAAAATTTTCTATGTGAAATTGGGTGATAATACCCCCAAAAGTTGGGAACTCCTGTCTTAAACCATAAGTATCTTTAGATCTGTTTCTGCTCGCACAGATGAACCAGTGTAGCCATCGGCATATGAATTTAAACGGACATACTTTCGACAAGAATATGTAGGCAACGATGTGTCTTTGTTGAGCAAATAAAAAAATAATCTCCCACAGCACGTCCATTAATTGAAATGATTTGGCAAGACGAAAAGGAAATCCAATTAAATCTGTGAACGCACCCGCCTAATTATCTGTCAGAAGACGTGACGGTCCACATTGCTAAGAAATAGGACTGCGCATGCGTACACACCACAGACATGCGCAAATAGTTTTGTCTGTTGCGATCTTGAAAATATAAGACACGTCATTTTAATGAAGTCATCACGTGAAGAATGAGGCTTGGCTAAGAGAGGGGGGGAGAGATAGTTACAGAGAGAAGAATGGGAGTGAAAGAGAGAGGAGAGTGGGAGTGAAAGAGAGAGAGAGAGAGCGAGAGTAAGAAGGTGAGACAGAGGAGAAGAGAGAAAGAGGGTAATATTGAGTGAGAATAAGAAAACGAGAGACAATGTAGAAGTGAGTGGAAGTGTGAGTGAGGGAGTGAATAGGTAAGAATGAGGAAAAGAAGACAAGAATGAGAATGAGGGATAGAGGATACGAAGCGAGAATCAGAGAGTGAGTGACTGAGAGAAAGAGAGAGAGAGAGTGAGAAAGAGAGAGAGAGAGAGAGAGAGAGAGGAGGGAGCATGAGTGAAAGTGAGTTGAGAAAGCGGAAAGGTCGGAGGAAGGAATTATCATTGATTAAATTCAACGATCAGAAATTACAAAGAGATAAAAATCACACACGCAGAAAAAAATGAGGAAAATATTCTGTTTTCGTTTTTTTTTTCAGAGGCCTGTCTAGTAGCTAAGGTATTTGTGTTTTTCATACCTAAAAAGAAAAAAAGGTGAAAGTAGCTTATTCCATATCGTTCTCACTATATATATATATATATATATATATATATATATATATATATATATATATATTGTGTATTTAGGCAGCAATCCTTCTTTCAAGCACATTTCCTTAAAAACGACTGACAAGGTGCTTTTATTTAGTTTTTTATATAATTTCTCGTGCGATCTAATAAAGTTTTTCTTTTCAGAGGATAAATTATATAAAAATTGTCCGAATGTTCTTTTCCGAGCGCTTTCGGCTATACTTTTAGCCATTATCAAGGATTATATTTCAACTGTTAGAATTAGAAATAGTTTGTGTGTGTTTTATAAAGTGATTCATTTTTTTGTTTCAAAACACGGTCAAGATATTATGTCCATGTTCAAAGTTAATATTATTAAGGGTTGGTTTGTTTAATTTTATAAGTAAGGCTTCCATTATTTTTAGCCTTTTTTTGCAAGTGGATATATATATATATATATATATATATATATATATATATATATATAAATTATATATATATATATATATATATATATATATATATATATATATATATATATATATATGAGCAGTAAATTGTTGATAATTCCTGAAGACTGGATGGAGTTGGGATGCTGAAGGTAACAGCAAACCGTTCAGTGAAAACTTTTGATCATACTATATAAAAGTATCAAAATTGTCGGATTTCGTTCATTTCATATATATATATATATATATATATATATATATATATATATATATATATATATATATATATATATATAGAGAGAGAGAGAGAGAGAGAGAGAGAGAGAGAGAAAGAGAATTTAGGTTTCCAGGAAGATGTTTTCATATCATTTTTTTAATGCATATAAATAGATTTGGGGATATATTAATATAACTGATTAATATTTATTTTAAAAGCATTAAAATGACTTTGTCAAGTCGTCCGAATGCTTAATCTAAGACATGTAATACATGTCTTATTGAATTATTTAGACAAATCTTATCTACATATTTGCAATAGGCCTTCTCATATTCATATACAAGGTTCTTGGTAACCATATTAAAGGAAGAGAGAAAATTACCATGTTGATACATATTCATTTATTCCGAGTACTTTCGGCATTCGCAGAATGTCATCATCAGGGTGTTGTTTTTTTCTAAGATAAAAATTATTGTGTTCATTATTTTTCTAAAACAAAATTGTTGTGCTCATCTAAAAATTATTTTTTAACTGTGATGTGAAAAGCGCTAAGGTTATGTACTGTACGATTTAAATTTCACGCTGCAAACGTCAAGGGAGGTAAGTAAGTTATGAAATGTCCAAATGATTTAAAATTTTAAAAAATATTTAAAATTATTAGTTAAAACCTAAATATTTGAAAATATCTACTGTAAACATTTTAAAGCATTTGTGCAGTATTCATAATTAATTTTATTACGGCTTTGTTTCAGGTTTTAATTTTGTCACCAATGATAACCCTTAGGATAACATTGTGTTAATGTCGAAAGTAATCGAAATACATAAATATGTATCAACACAACGATTTCTCTTTTACTTTAATAGTGACACCAAAAAGCTTGTCCGTGAATATGAAAGGATCCTATTGAAAGTAAGTAAGCAAAACTTGTCTACATTATTCAATGAAACATGTCATAATGAAAAGATGCTGTCAAAATATAAACAATCTCTCTCTCTCTATATATATATATCTATATATATATATGTGTGTGTGTGTATGTATGTGTGTATATATATATATATATATATATATATAGAGAGAGAGAGAGAGAGAGAGAGAGAGACTCAGAGTGAAATACGAAAAGAGAAGTATTGCTGAAAGAAGGTATCAGATTATGGTTCGTTTCTTAAAAAATAGAATGAGAAATGAAAGAGAGAGTGAGTGAGTTAGAAAGAGAGAGAGAGAGGATATATTAATTCAGAAAGTCACACACAGAGAGAAAGAGAGAGAGAGAGAGAGAGAAATAAATAGATATTTACAGACAGATAGATTACACTGTCCGTCTAATTACTCTTTCCTTTTCCCGCTCGTTATTAATGTTTCTGTTCCTAATTCTTCCTGTAACCCCTTGTGTCTTAGTGGCTTAAAATGATAGATAGATAGATAGATAGATAGATAGAGATGAATTCAGAAAGTCACAGAGAGAATGTGTGAGGGTATGTTTCTATGTGTGTGTGCGCGCGCAAAAATATAGTAAGGGAAGTTAAAGAGAAGATAAAAATGATAGATAGATAGATAGATAGATAGAAGTATAATCCGATTCGTTTAGTAAAAAAAAATATTCGCAGGAAAATAGAGAAACACAATGATGAAAAGAAAAGGGCAAAAACAGGTTAAAAAGAATTTTTCCACCCGCAGGTGTGAGAACGAACAAGAAAAACGTTTTAAGAATAAGAAAAATAGATAAAAATGACATTAATAAAAATTGACCACATTTGATGGCTTATGAAAACTCACCATCCTCCCTTAAAAATGACTAAAAATAACCCCAGGGTCTTATCTGTGAAGTTGAGGTATTTAGTAGGTTAGTTGAAACTATAAACACCCTGTACTTGTACCAACCCTCACTCCATAATGCTGTAATATAAGATGTAAATAAGGTGTGGGAGATGTTATATATCATCAAAAAAATAATTAAAAGGGTAATGAGAGCGTGAGAGAGAAAGAGAGAGGGAAGAGAGAGAGAAAGAAAGAGAAGTAGACACATATACAGAAAGAAAGATTGGAAAAGAAAGAGGAACTTTCTGAACGAGCGAGCGAGAGAGCGAAAGAGTAATGGCGCAATAAAGAAAGGTTTTATAGAAGCAGAGAAGAAGAAGAAGAAGAAGAGGGAGAAGAAGAAAAAAAAGAAGAAGAAGAAGAAGAAGAAGAAGAAGAAGAAGAAGAAAAAGAAAAAGAAGAAGAAGAAGTCACTAAATTTGTATATCAGGCTCAAGATAAGAACGACGAAGCTCGAGCTGTGATTCTAGATATCTCGAAGGCGTTCGATGGGGTTTGGCATGCTGGCCTTCTAAGCAAGCCCCAGGGCTACGGTCTCACAGGACGAATGTTTGATTTAATCCAATCGTTCTTATCAAATCGTGAAGTGAAGGTCGTTTTGATTAGGATCGCTTCCAGATCCTTTCATACGAACGGCAGTATCACCCCAGGCTCTATACTGGGCTCCACGCTGTTTGTGATCTTCATCAATGATCTCCCCCGATGTCATCAGTTCCCAACTGGGTATTAATGCAGATGACACTACCATTTACTCCTGTTTCAATAGCAAATCCATCAGATCTGACAAAGTAAACCTCGCAGCTTCTCTTGAAAAGAACCTCCAATCAATGGTTCCATTTTTGAGATTCTTGACAAAATCCAAAGATGAATCTGTCATGTAATCGTTCCTGATCAGGCATCGCGACTTCAATCATTTTCTCACCGACGTAACGTGTTTTTCCCTCCAATTTTGCTACAAATATTTTCATGGCAACTGCACTGACGAGCTTTTTTCCCTGTTGCCCCGACTGCATGAATTTAAGCGTACTATTACGAGAGCCATTCAATAAATAAGGTGAATTTTTCGGTATAAGGACTTCTAATACAGATAGAAGCTTACTTTTTTTTTGTTTTACTTCTTTTTCACATAGATTTAATTTCCTTTGCAGATAAAAAAAACTTTCAGAGTTTTGGCGATTAACAAAGATGGCTGACCAAGAAGCATGCTCCAGTATTGAACAGCGGTCAGTTATCAAGTTTTTGGTTGCTGAAGGGTGCAAACCAGCTGAAATTCATATGAGAATGTCAACTGTGTATGGTGCCACATGTTTCAGCCAAAAACATGTCTACAAGTGCGCTAAATTGTTTAAAGAAGGACGGAGCAGTGTTGAGGATGAAGACAGGCCTGGGAGGCCTACAGAAGTGAGGTCTCCTGAGGTGATCGAATCAGTCAATGACCTGATTCAGTCTGACAGAAGGGTGACAGTGGATGACATTGCAAGGACTTTGAGCTTATCTGTTGGGACTGTACACAAGGTCATCTGCCGGTGGGTGCTAAAGATGCTTACTGCAGAGCACAAACTGGGAACTGCTCCCTCACCCTCCTTACAGCCCAGACCTTGCCTCTTCAGACTTTCACCTGTTTGGTCCCTTGAAAGCATTCACGAGAGGCACGAAGTTTAAAAGTGACGATGAAGTCAAAAGTGTTGTGAGCGACTGGCTGAGACATCAGTCCAAAGATTTTTACGCTGAAGGAATACGGAAGCTTGTGCACAGATGGGAAAAGTGTGTGACAGTGCTGGGTGACTACGTTGAAAAATTAAGCAAAAAGTAATCTTCTATCTGTATTAGAAGTTCTTATACCGAAAAATTCACCTTGTTTATTGAATGACCCTAGTACATTGGCAACCAGGCCCCACCCTTTTCCTGCTGAAATAGCTAAGTGCAACAGCACTTCTACTTCAACAGTTTCTTTTCTCGTGCCTCTCGCCTGTGGTACGCCCATCTGATTGCTTGTTTCCCTGATAAATACGATCTTCAAAAAATGTAACATCAATCACCATCTTCTGTCTTCCGTTCATCTTTTGCCCTTTCCTCAATCTTCTCTAGTCTAAGTCTTCTCTTTTACTTTCACTCCATGTAACCTCCTGAATACTAGTAGCATTCCCGCCTTTCTTAGGGTCAAATGATTAAATAAGAAAAATTGATTGACTTAACAAATTAACGCCTTATTTAGTTTTGTGTTGTACAAGAGTAAGTTTGGTAAATGATAGGTCTGGATAAAATCTGTGGAAAGTCGGCAAAAGAAGGTGAAGAGTAAAAAAGAGATAGGAAAAATTTCCCATGAGAAAGTGTGTGTGTGTGTGTGTATGAGAGAGAGAGAGAGAGAGAGAGAGAGAGAGTGTGTGTGTGTGTGAAAGGGAGAGAGAAAGAATGTGTGTGTGTGAAAGGGAGAGAGAGAGAGAGAGAGGAAAGAAAGAAATATTTTCTAGAAGCATAGAGACGTAGATGTATAATGGTTAACTTTATAGGAAATGCAGTTAGAAAGGCAAAGCAAGGTCCAGAGACATATAGTGAGGAAGGGTGAAAATGAGGAGGCAAAGGAGGAGGAGAAGCAGGAGGGGGAAGCGGCAGAAGAAAGAGGAATAGAAGGTAAAGTGCAGAAAAAGCGAAGGAGATATAAAAAGATGAACTGCATAATTAAGTCTTAAAATCGAACCAGTTTCAGATTTCCGCGCCAGAAAGCAAAAAGAGAGAGGAGCGGGGGGGGGGAGAAAAGAAACTGGCAAATGGGGAAATATAGAACGACTGCATCTATCCAGTGGTTAAGGTAGTTGCGTCTTTTCCACCAGTTTAAAGCAGTATTTCGGATAATGTTTTTCCACACACCCTGGCCATCCTCATATAGAAAAATAGAGTAACAGATTCTTCTAAATCGAATTTAGTCTTGTGACATGTTGACGATGCTTAGTAGATATAAACACTATGCTTTATTTTATATAAATATTAGATTGTTAAAATATAAGTCGACGTTCAAAATATGACAGGTGGGCCACGGAAACCACACTGTTAGCAAATATTAGGAATGACAGTCGGTAATATCAAAGACAGAATAAATGTTAGCTCAGCGAAAGTCAACAAATATAAAAGGAGGTGGGAAGAAGGTGTAGAAAAAAAAGGAGGTGATTGACAGAGAACTTTAAGCAACTTGAGTTCTAATTCTTACACAAACGTTGAGTAACCGGACGACTTGACAAAGTCCTTTTATTGCTTTTAAAATAAATAAAAATCAGTTATATTAATATATGCAAAAATCTATTTATATGCATTAAAACTTGAAAAATATGAGATGAATGGATCTTCCTGGAAACCTAAATTCTCGCTTTCTATCTATCTATCTATCTATTTATCAATATCTATCTATCTATCTATCTATCTATCTATCTATATATATATATATATATATATATATATATATATATATATATATATATATATATATATATTTATATATAAAATCCGTTGTTATATAATTCAAGTGGATACTAGTAATACGAAAATATTAGAACTAATCCACAAAAAAAGATCGATGTATTTTATTTAATTTACTCATTATCATTTCACACCGGGGTTGAAAGACAGACGACGACTTTCGTCGTCTGCCGAAGTAGGCTATTTCCCATATGAAGGAAAAGGATTTGTTTAATTATTAATGATATATATATATATATATATATATATGTG
>OZ038508.1:50928758-50953758 GCA_964036315.1 Acanthosepion esculentum | reverse complement strand
ACATTTTATAAAACATACACTGGTTTACTGTTCTGTCCCGGTCGCACTCGTTATCTTATCTCAACGTGCTGGAGGCACTTTATATCGGGTCCCGCTAGCCTCCTCTGTGTAAACAGCCTGAATGTTTGTTGGGGCTCGCTGTTATTTGTCTCTAGCTCATTGTGTTCAATTTTTCCCCTTCTCCTTCTCATTATACACATTTTCTGTTGTTTTTAATTTTAAGTTAAATCTTCCGCAGAGGCCTGAAGAGGCCTGAAGAGCGGGAGCGAAACCGGTTGCTTCGCTTTTAACATGTTTTGCAATATTAAGCTACACACTTTTATTTCTGTAATTACATTCTGTACCTTCAAAAAAAAAAAAAAAAATTCAAATATATATATACAAAAAAGAACAAAAAAATTCAAATATATATATACAAAAAAGAAGAACAAAACAAAAAATTCAAATATATATATACAAAAAAGAACAAAAAAAAATTAAAATATATATATACAAAAAAGAAGAATAAAAAAATTCAAATATATATATACACAAAAGAACAAAAAAAAAATTAAAATATGTATATACAAAAAAGATGAACAAAAAAATTCAAATATATATATACAAAAAAGAAGAACAAAAAAAAATTCAAATATATATATACAAAAAAGAAGAACAAAAAAAAATTCAAATATATATATACACAAAAGAACAAAAAAAAAATTCAAATATATATATACAAAAAAGAAGAACAAAAAAAATTCAAATATATATATACACAAAAGAACAAAAAAAAAAATTCAAATATATATATACAAAAAAGAAGAACAAAAAAAAATTCAAATATATATATACAAAAAAGAAGAACAAAAAAAAATTAAAATATATATATACAAAAAAGAAGAACAAAAAAAATTCAAATATTTATATACAAAAAAGAACAAAAAAAAGGAACAATCGGCATTAACTGACCGGAGGTACCAGAGCTATTGGAAACCATTTTCTTTGATCTGAGAAAGTGATTGTATACAGAAGACATGAGTATTTAGATATTTCTGAACCAGTTTGAGGCCATGCATGATCTTCATATTAAAGTTTAGATCTAATAATGTTATTTAAAACACAATACGAATTCTTAGGGTAATATTTTGGTTTTGTAGCATCTGGCGGTATTGGGCGAAACTACTTCTAGCATCGCCTACTCTATGTTCAGTTTTCCATATCTACCTAATGGACATCATCATATACTAAATTTATTATAACTGAACCATAAATTGAGGCATTTGAAGTGTTCATTATTTATTAATTACCAATTCTGAATTATTTTTACTATGTGTTCAGAGTATGCGATTACTGTTTTAATTCCAATTTCAAATCATCCTTTTGGAAAGTTTTATCTCGAGTCATACTTCTTGGAACACTTTTTTCTCTGTAATCCTTTCAAGTAAGGCGATAAAGCCACCAAGAAGCACGATGGTTAGATGAGTGTGAAAGAATCCCAGAAAAAAGTTATTAAGGTGGGAGGACAATAAAAGAACAGGAATATAGGAGACAGATGACGATAATGCATTTAAATTTTTGATGATCACAATTTGGTAGAGAATGTTGATTTTTGTTTTGTTCTATGTCACACCTAATCGAACAACGAACCCCAGTGTCATCAGCATAGCCGCCGCGTCACGTCATCAGTCCAATGGCTTCGAGGGGTGGGGGAGCAATGCGAATAATTTGAAGTGATTTTAGTGTCCATACGACGTTACGTTGCGTAATCAATTCGATCAATCCCAGTGTTCGGGAGTGAAAAAGAGATGGGGGTGGGGCGGTATCCTAAACGCCCGCAGGAGTGTTCTCAGAAGTGCTCGAATCTGATGACTATCAAATGTCTTACAATGAAGACAATTAGCGAGAGTGAACTCGAATTAGTGCGCATCGACAGCGTCGCGGGCAACAGTGACAACGACGTCGATTCATGAGGATAGGACAAGGGATACAATGAAAGGGCGTGTCATTTGTAGTGCTGATTAAGTTGTGTTACACGGCCGAACCAGAGAAAAGTGTCGAGCTGAGCAATCTTTGTCTCCAGTGCTATGGATTCCTCAGAGTTTGCACCCGCATGAAAGGCCAGCTATAGTTTGATGATTAAATATTTAGAGTCATAGTAGTGAAATGTAAGCTAATTGTCCAGAAGGATTATATCAGCAAGTTGCTAGGTCTTTGGGCTGAAAAGGTTAATAATAGAAGACAATAAGTAAATGAATAAATAGAAGGGAAGAAATAAGAAAGAAGTAAGAAGAAAACATTAAAAAAAATAAAGGGAATGAATGGTACAGTTGAAGGAAGAAAATCTAAAAAAAAAAAAAATTGAAGATTATATACAGTGTAACCCGGATATAAAAGACCCGGATATAGGAGAAACCCGGATAAAAAAGAGGTTTTGTCTGGTCCCAAATTAGAGCCTGTGTTAATAAAACAAAATAGACCAAAACCGGATATAAGAAAAACCCGGATATAAGAGAAACCCGGATATAAGAGACTTCGTCTCAGGTCCCCGACAACTCTCATATATCCGGGTTACACTGTATAAGAAAGAAAACAAAGGCAAATAAGAAAAATAAGATGGCGGATAGAGAAGACGCAGACGACACCGCACCAAAGAAAAACTGAACAAAGAAAAAAAAAAAAAAGAAGAACGAGTAAAACACAGAGGTTCGTCTTGTTTAACAAATACAAGTGCCAGTACAACTAAATTTCTTTGAATTTTCCTCCCGACTTCTTTTTCTTATCATATGCCGTGTCTCTCCAGGACGAAAGTGATAATCCCCCCCCCGCCACGTCTCTCTGCCCCTTGTAGCTCTTAATAAATAAGTTTTGTCTTATAGTTATTTCTCCTAAACTCTGTTCTGTCATACATTTGCTCAAGCCTATCAAGTATGCTAAGGGCTATTTTCCTCTGTCTCTCTTTCCCTCAATCTGTCTCTTCTAAACCCTCCTTCCTTATTACGCGCCACAGAAATTTCATCTGCCTCTTCCCGATGTTAAGTCTAAATTTTCTTTTAATTTGTATTCACTCTAAAACCTCGTTGTTGCTGCCATTTTCAGTAGATGGTATCCTCAGCATCTTTCTGTAGAAGCACATTTCCGTTGCTTCAAGTCACTTCTTCATTTTTGAGGGGATTGCCCAGCATTCGCTACCATACAGGAGGACAGACGATTATTTTGTTATTAAGAATGCAGTAGCATGAAGTACTGCCGTTATATTTGAACAGGAGCTGCACAGTCTTCACTTTCTATTCACGATGGAGTCCAAAAGCGCTTCCGCATACTTGAAGGTGACGAGTTGTTTTCCACCCTACAACCTCTTTCTCACAGACGAGAAGTCGCAAGACTCTCGCTGCTTTATCGCTATTTCCATGGAGAGTATTCAGACGAACTACATTCCTTAGTTCCATCAGTTCTAGCCTTCACGGCTAAGACTCGCCTTGCCACACACATTGTAGCGAACCACGTCTTCGTATTCCCTTGGTGAGATGTAAGCTCTACTTAAGCATCTTCCCACGAACCGCTGCCTTGTGGCATCGACTCCCAAGAGAATGCTTCCCCGATAACTGCAATCTTAATCTGTTCAAGTCTAGGGTTAACCGTTATCTTTCTCTCTTATCCGCATAAACTGTGCCTCTTACTCCCTAACCATCTACATCGAGTGGCCCCCGGGCCTGGTACAGGATGGACATCACTTAAAAAACAAACTCTCAGAAATATCTCCTACATTAGATAACAGACAAGGTAACAGATAAGGTAGACATTAGTGTTTGATTTGGCTTGGTTTGTTTTACGGCAATATCAACCTCAATGGGTTATTTAATGCCGACAAGATTTTTATTGCTGGTAATATTTTGTTCCAAAAATATATTACTGGTAATATTTCTTTTTTCGAAAATATATTACTGGTAATATTTTTTTTAAAAAAAGTATTGCCGGTAATTTATTGCTGGTAAAAAATTTTCCTCAAAAATTCATTGCTGGTAACAATTTTTTACAAAAATGGTATGGTATTAAAGTCTATTTTTATACTTTCATAGTATTTTGACCCCGGTTTGGGGGTTAACTATTTGCCCATCGCCCGGATCCGGGTGGACCTGGGAACCCCAGCAATTAAGAGGTGGTTCGACGCTCCTCAAAACCTCCCGACCTGAGACCTTGCTGCTGAATGTAGTTTATTGTCTTAGCTGGGAGTCTTCATCAAATTAATATCTTAGCATTATTTAGCTGAGAGTTATTTCTGGAAGGTATATGTGAGTGGTATTTCTGCCGTAACTTGTATAAATTTTTTCCGACGGAACGTTTATTTGAACCGCACCCTTATTAAGCTCAGGTTAGTAAATATGTAAAAGAAATAAACGCAGAAGGGTGGAGAAAGTGTACATTGTGAAATTGGACGAAAACAAAGAACGAACGCGGAAAAATGCAAAATGGAAAAAATACCCAATAATCTACGTCCTGTGTAAAACGATAAACTACATGTAACAGAAAGGCTTCTGATCAGGTTTTGTGGAGCGTGGAATCACCTCTTAATTGCTGGTGTTCACAGGTCCACCTTGAACCGAGGTGGTAGCACCTGTTAGGGTCCCAGCTATGGGCAAATAGTTGACCACCAAACTGGGGTCAAAACACTATGAAAGTGTAAAAATAGGTTTTAATACCAGCAATAAATTATTAACAGGATTGAATTTTTGAGGAAAATTTTTTTTACCAGCAATACATATTTCGAAAAAAATATTACCAGCAATATATTTTTGAAAGAAATATTACCAGCAATAAAAATCTATTACACTATAAAAGGGTAAAAATAGGTTTTAATACCAGCAATACAAATTTTGTAAAAAGGTTATTATCAGCAATGAATTTTTGAAGAAAAAACTATTAGCAGCAATACATTAAAAAAAACAAAAATATTACCACCAATACATTTTGATGTAACATTAATTTTCCTACTTCAAATTGTGCCAATCTTAGGTAAAATTTTCTTTATTATTATTCTTGATTAGATAGCCATGTAGCGATTTTCCAAGCTTAGCTTGGATGTGGTACAAGGCTGAAAATAATGGGCACGCAGTGAGGATCGAACTCACTACCCATTCGTAATTGTTTTAGCGAGACAAGCTTACTAACCATTACACCACCGCGAAGTGCCCAGATAAGGTAGCCATTTATTTCACATCAGGTAGCAGTGGTTGGCATTCGATCCTATTTTATGCCAATTTGGCCTTGTACCATAATAAACTTCAGTGTAAATTCTCAAAAGAAATAATTGCAAAAGTAAAATAAGAGAATGCGTAAACTGGAATATTTTTTTTTTGGTGGGGGGAATTAAACCGTAGAAAACAAAGACAAAAGGAAAGAACGAATGTAACAAAGGAAAGAAAAGAAAAGGAAGCTGAAGAGAAAAATAGAAAAGGCGAGAAAAAAGGTGGAAATAATGCGGACATTTAACTTTTATCGGGAAAGAGTTTTGTCGTCTGTTTCAAGCATTATTTCTTTTGCCTCCATTTTAATTGTTGGCATGTTGGTTTTGTTATCGTTTCTGTCGTCTTCTTTCTGATTTGACAGCTTTTGACTTTCGCCGGCGAATTTTACATGGCACATCAAATGCCAGTGCTTTCTGGGTTCGTGGTTATTAATTATCGACACAAACGGGAATTAATTTATTGTGTTTGTATTTTACTCTTTCGGCTTCAGCGAAAATGAAAATATCCGCTAGAACGACAATAACAACGGGCATTTCAAATTGCTTCAGACAATATCTAAGTATAATTATATAATTCCTATATGACTTGGAAAGAATTCTACGAAGATTCAGTCAATATTATGTTCTAGAGTAAACTTAAATAGATGGAAGTGTGTTGAAAAGGAGACGAAGGTTGTGAATGTGTATGTTTGCATTCGTTTGCTGTCTTATAAAGTATGCACACTCCTTACATGCGTGTTTTATCTGCTAACGTCTAAATTATTTCAAGCTACCTGCTTTGACTTTAACCTGGTTTATAGTAACAAAATGAAACATGATCTTATCGGCCCGAGGTGGCCATCCCAGTGTGCGACACCTTTGGAAAGTGCCTGTAAACCTATACCACGGATTGAACCAAACCTTGTGAGTGAAATTGGGTAGACGACACTATTTGGGAGCAGTCGATGGTTGTGCTAGCACGAAGTCACAAGTCTTCGTGACCGAGGGTCTGAGCGTTCTGGCCTTGTTCAGACTGTTGATTACGACAGATAATGGCGTCTCTCTCGGAAACTGTAACTAAGGTCCGCTCAGCATAGTTGCAGTAGAAACCAAAGGTGGGATCTGTGGGTATTGAACAAACACAAATCTACCTGAGCGGGCGTCTGTAATAGGAATTTGACTAACAGCTCTAGTAGACAGGTAAACTCGGATATGAGCGGACATCACCAGTAACGAGTACAACCTTCTTTGTACCAAATATTATTTATATGCATTATTTACAGTTGGACTAATACTATCTCGTAAAAAAGAGTACAGCTGCAGAAAGGGATGCAACACACACACACACACACACGCGCGCGCACACACACACACACACACGCACACACACAAAAAGCGGACACACACACACAAAAAGCGGCGGCATAGGCAGTTAAGCTTAACAGTTTGACAGACGAGGCAAGGAGAACATTGTTTAAGACTCGAAGATATTTCTTTTACAATAATGTTCACCCATGGTCACCCTGTACAAAACCCAAAAGTCACAATTACAGAGACTGAGACACAGATATGTGGGGAGGATAGCGGTTGGCTCTAGACTTGAACAGGTTAACATTGTAGTGATTGGAGAGCATCTCCTTGGGAGTCGGTTCCACAAAGTAGCTGTTCCTGCTGGAGTGGAACTGACATCGCACTAATGGAATACGAAGGGAATGAGGGCGGTTCGCTACAGTGGGCGTGGCATGGTCGGTCTTAGTCGTGAAGGTTAGGACTGGTGGAACTAAGGAGTATAGCTCGTCTGAACACTTTCCGTGGAAATAGCGATAGAGAAGTAAGGGGCACGCAATGTTTCCTCTGTGGGGAAAGGGTAGGATGGAAAGATTCTTCACTCACAAGGATGCGTAGTTTCCTTTGAACTATCAAGACTTGAAAGTGAAGAATGGCCGGTTCTTGTCCATATTTGGCAGTAATAATCCATTTTGGTTCTGATCTGACTTTTGTAAGGGTAGAGGATACAGGAGGAGTCAGTTACTTACTGGTGCGGTAAAAGTTTCCTGGCTTTTTAGCGATGGATCGTATGCACAAGTTCAACTTGATGTCTGCGTTGAACTTATCCTAATAAGCGGCCAAGGCACAGGGCCTCACCGAAGGACGCCCGTTTTAGCTTCAGGATTTTGTTCCGGGAGACTAGCCAAGAAGGTTGGTTAATGATTTTTTTAATTATATAATAATTGTGATTTCAATCCCTAAGCTGGGTAGTACTGTTATACTAAGACTCAGTGGCACAGAAGTTGAAATAACTGAGCAATTAGCTAAAACGGAATGAAAACAATCTGCCATCCCTGACGAAGTCTGGAACGTACAGAGCTCGAAACGTTGTGACCGCAATAACATAGATGAGTATAGTAAATCTGCTGTAAGTAATGTAACTAACAATAACTCTTCACACGAGAAATAATAACTAATAAGTTTTCTCCGGATTTTGATATAGTGATTTTCCAAGCGTGGCTTAGATGTGGCAGAAGGCCGAAAGTAGGGGGCACCCAGTGAGGATCGAACTCACCGCTCAGTCGTAATTGTTCTAGCGAGACAAGCTTGCTAACCATTACACCGCTTCGAGGTGCCCTCTCCGGATTTTTTATATATGGTGTGACTAAAAATGTAGGTAGATATATTCAGGCTTATATTTACATTGTTCGGACTGTTGTCCTCATCTTTATTGTCAAATTCACGACGTTTCGGCTGTTGTACGCTTCCAGCCTTCTTCAGGTGATATTCGTTGCAATTTCGAACCGAACCCTTTATTTAGGTCCACGGGAGTAGATTGTTCTAGTTCCACGTGACATGTCTTTTCTGGATATCTCAGTTTCAGTTCTTTTCTTTTCGTAACTCCTCTATGGCAGTGAGTGGTTTTCAATTTCCTCAAAGATGAAAAAAGGTATTGAGACAACAGAGATGTTATTCTACAGAAGGATGCTGAAAATCTCATCAGTTAAACAAGTGAAGTAACGAGTTTTAGGGGAATTTTTTTTTTAAAGCTTTTCACCCCAAGCAAGGCTGGAAGCCACTAGCATGCAAGGGGTTACAGAAGGTTTGGAGGAAGAGCAGATAGGAGTGGTAAAGGGGAGGATGTGGAGAAAGATAGTGGATCGATCAAGGCAAGGGTGTTACAGAAGATTTCGAGCGAGAGCAGATAGGAATGAAAGGGGAAAGGATGTGGAGAAGGGAAGTGGATAGATCAAGGCAACTGGAGATGTCGATTGACGTTACACTTAAATAGTTGGAGATTATATTTGTCAGGGAAACAGGAATAAGGAAACAAACGGCACAATCAGAAAGAGGCAGGCGAATTCTCTAGGGCACATAATGAGGAAAGAGGGACTGGAGAATTTGACACTCACAGGGCAGATTGAAGGCAGGAGGAACAGAAGAAAACAGCGCATAACGTACCTAGAGAGCTTGTGTAAATATTTTGGCAGGATAGGGGTTCGCAGATAGAGCGAAAAGACAAAATTTACTCAGACAGGAAATTGTGGAGAAAAAAGATCGTCCAAAACCTGAAAAGACATGGGAAGAAATTAAATCTCAACAATCATTGTTAGAGTCACATGCTTTTTTTTTTTGGTTTAAGGCACTTCTGCGGGGAGGTTGTTCAGCATCCACTGCCCTACTGAGGATCAGATATTACATGTCAATTAAACACGTTTTTCTTTGTTTCTAAGGACATTTCCCTATCTCTTAATACTTTGCTTATTTTCTGAAACGCATATTTCATTGTTCATATGCGTCTTTGGATTTCTGTGTAATGCGTTCCGACATGTGTTACTCCATCCATCACAGTTAAAACTCTCTACTGTTTTAATATCGACGTCCTCAATGCGTAGCTATTAAATTGGGCGGTCTCTTTCACTGGTGACTATCACTTTTGTGTTCTTACTGTTCATAGTTAGTATATTTTCATTACCGTATTGTCTAAGAGTCCCTTTAGTTTGTATTTCTGAGTTATCGTCATATTTCTTCGACGATAATAAATCCAAACACGTCTTCGAGTTCTCTTCGGATCATCTCTCCCTATTCTTGGCTTACTCGTCTATTTTTTGTTTTGTATATATTGGACTCGATCTCGATTCACGTGTAAACCGAATTCCAAGTCGAGATTACGTTTTATTTAAATATGACTGCTTTGTCTGTTTAACGGCATATCAACTCCTTATGGGTCATTTAATACTGGAATATTGGGTTGGTGCATAACTATCAGACATTTTTAAACAATATTTATAAAGAAAAAACGCCTGATAATTATGCACCAACTCAATATTTACTTGGAAGTAATAAAAATATGTTATTCTGCTTTCACAATCGAATACATGGTAGATGATACTCGCTTTTGTGCATATGCATTTTGAGTGGGCATTACTATAGGCGGTGATGTAGGTTTTAGGCTGTAGTTTTACTATATTTTGGAATACAGTTTGATTTATGAAATTGTAGGATATTATATGCCATGAAAATTCTTTCATATTGATTGTTTAATAGCATTTTACATGTATTTGCGTGAAATTGCTACAATTTTTTAGTATTTGTGTATTGTTGCTAGTTTTACTATAAATATGTCTTGTTTGTATTTTTTTATATAAAAATGTTTTGTTGGCATTTTTACATTTTCATAGTGTTTTGTTTTTGTTTAGGGGTTAACTATTTGCCCAAAGCTGGGACCCTAACAGGTGCTACTACCTCTGATCAGGGTGGATCTGGGAACAACCGCAATTAAGTGGTGGTTTCACGTTCCTCAAAATCTCCTATCTTCTGATAGCCGGCCTTTCCGCCGGACGTAGTTTATCGTCATACTCAGGATTATTGTATTTAAATATTCCTCTCGTGTAAGTCAAGCTTTTCAAATATTCCAACTAGCTCTTCATGCTACACCCTCTCAAATACCTTTGTGCAATCTGTGAAACATAAGTATACGTCTTTCTGCACTTGTATTGCTCCTTCCGATAGCATTGTTACCATAAAGATAACATTTCTTGTTTCATTGTCATGAGGAAAACCACGTTATTATTTCCCTATTTCAGTTTAATTCTGCTGAGCTGTCTATTCCTTAGAATATTAGTAACACGATTACTCATTGTCATCGACCTGATAGTCTGATTGAGTGCACATTCACCTACACTTGGGGTCTTTGGCAACTCTACTGGGGTCTTCCAGTATTTCACCGCTGTCATATAATTCACTTTTTCTTTCGTTAGTCTTATCAATCCCCAAATCGTCTAAGGTCGACATTTTTTCTATTGCAATTTCATTTGGTCCAACGAATTTATTTCTCTTCGTCTTGTCCAGTGACAATCTTACCTAAGATTTCAGTACTTTAATTACTTTTTTCCTGTTTTTTTAATATACATTATTGATTTATTTCCTCTATTGTCATGGAAGTGCTCTCTGATCTGTTCCTCCCATCTCTGTAGTATATTTTCTTTTTCCTCTATAACTGTTTCCTTTTGAGATTTTACAAAGAGCATGTCGTTTGTCCGGTAACGTTTTTTTTTGTTATTTATTATTCATATCTATAATGTCTGTGATCGGCATTTTTCCTATTTCTATACAGTTCTCGTTGAGCCATACATTTTTTGCTTGTTTACATTTTTAATGTTTTTGCCTAATATCTTGTATTCAATACCGTTCCTAGGCTATTAGCAGCTGTCACTCTTTCACTACCTAAATTTTTTATTTGTCTTTCTGCATGTGGGATGAATCTTTTTATGTTGTTGTTTGCCACCCTCGAAGTAAACTAATAAATTCGTTTTGCAAAAGGCACACAGCCTTCAAGTTCACCGAATGTGGAGGGTGGGTCCAAACATTTGATAGTATATACACACACACACACACGCACACACACACACACACACACATATATATATATATATATATATATATATATATATATATATGTATATATATGTGTGTATATATATATATATATATATATATTAATACATGTTTCATTAAATAATATAGATAAGTGTTGTCTATATATTTTATGTAAGTTTTTTTCATATAGTCTGATAATCTTAATAACATTATCATTAAATAATGAAAGAAAATCACAATATTGATACATACTTTTTTTTATTTAATCCAATCTGAGCTTTCGGCTTACATAAGCCATTATCAAAGATGACAATTACACAATATATTTATGCAATACACGAACAAGAAATTGATGATAGTATTATTTGTTTACATGGATGATTTCCAAGCAACGATAAACACGTGCATATATATATATGTGTGTGTGCGTGTGTGTGTGTGTGTGTGCGCGTGTATGTGTGATGCGCGCGTGTGTCTGTGTGTATGTGTTTCTCAGTATGTATGTGCAATACAAACTCTTAAAAGACCAGAACGTATTTCCAAACGCAGATAATGTCATCTACAATTACTTCGCGACACAGACAAATAAACGGCTAATCGACAAGTTTAATCTAATAAACTAATTCAAATAACAAATATAAAGCATAAAATACTATAATATAAAAGAAATTAAATATAAATAAATGATAGAAGTAAGAAATAAGTAAAATGAAATCAACAAATAAAATAAAAAATAAAGTCACGATCATGAGTAATCTAAAACTTTATTACTAAAATACTGGAAAACAACACGTTTCCCTCTTCCCTCCTCCTCATATGATTCCAGGGACCTATATAGTAAGCCCATATAAAGGAGAGTAATACATTAGATGATTGCTTAAGTTGGCAGTTATCGTTCAGCGTCGATTTCTGTCCATAATCTATCTATCTATCTATCTATCTATCTATCTATCTATCTATCTATCTATCTATCTATCTATCTGTTGTGGATTCCGGGAATGGAATCCTGCACAAATAAATAAACAACGCCAGTAATTGAGATAGAAATATAAGTGTATTAAACGTAAGTATACAGACTTGAAGTGATGATTAGTAGTCCAGGAATGCGAGTTAGTAGAAAGTATATGTACAAGTCTCTGTAAGTGAAGCCGTAATTGCCTCTCTCGCTGGACTCTCGTATAACTCTCTGTGAACACCCTGTGCACTGTCTCCGTATCTCTCACCCTGACTCAACGTATCTCCACTTCCAGGTAGTCTCTCTGTCAGTATAAGTATACTTTGGACGAGTCCATCTTGTGTAAAAAGGGGTCTGCCCCACAACACCCCCTCCCTAGATTCCTTTTTTTGGAGGGAGTTAATATTTTTTTCGCTTATGGTCTATTATTAGTGGTTTCGTGAATTTTCTTTTTCGGCTTGTTCTTGTGATCTCCGTGGCTACTTGTGGTTTTTGGATTTCGAAGGCTTCGAAAATCGTTTCCATCGCGTCTTCATTTTCGGAAGGTGACGAGTTTGGTTCCTCTACCCGTCTTTTCTGTATCTGATTTATGTGTCTCCTGTGAGTGAAGTTTTCACCTTGGATCGTGTATAGAACATTTCCCAGTCTGTTTATTATCGTACATGGTTCCCCGTATGCCATATTATTCTTGAACATTCTGAAATCGACCCGTTCGCCTAGTTTGAAGGATCTTTTAGGCACTATCGGTGTATGCCGGTTTTTATTTTTTCTGGGTAATAGTTTATCAAAAACAGACCGTATTTTGCGGGCAAACATCACTTCAGCTGGCGAAAGGCCAGATGGTGTGTTTCCGTTCGGGGTGATTCTGTAGACTTGTATGGCTCTTTCTGTTGGTACGTCCTCTGCTTTTTTCAAAGCTCTCTTAACCGTGTCCACAAACCTTCCGGCTTGCCCGTTAGATCGTGGATGGCACGGTGCTATTTTAATATGTTTGACTTGATAAGTCGCACAGAATTCTTGAAAATCTCTCGAGGTAAATTGGGTACCATTATCCGTTACAAGGCAATCTACAACGCTAAATCTTGCGAATAACTCGTGTAGACAATTAATAGTGTTTTCCGTCGTAGGGGTTTTGTATCTGAAAACTTCTGGTCACTTGTTAAAGCTATCTCCCATTATCAAGTAGTAATATCCATCTATGGGTCCTGCATAGTCCGCATGAATTCTAGACCAAGGTCTGTCCACCTTAGGCCATGGTTTTTGTATAATAGGTGGTGCCTTTGCTGCCGCAGCACAGCCTCTATATTTTCCTACCATTTGAGTAATGTCGTTATCCATATTAGGCCAGTACACAAAACTTCTCATTAACGCTTTCATACGATTTTTCCCTGGGTGTCCTAGATGAAAGTCCTTCAGAATTCGTCTTTGTAAAGATTTGGGTATGACCACTCTTTCATTATAAAGTAATACGTGATCACAAATTGAAAAACATTCTGCTCGATTTCTTTCTTTTTCTTCTATTTTTCTCTTTGTACTTTGTATGAATTCATCCATTTCAGCTTCTTTTCTGATTTCTAACAAGGTCGCTGGTAATTTCCTTACTGTATTGTTTAGAACTTTACTAATTTCGTCTTCGGTTCGCAAAGCCGCTATTACAGAGTCCTCCAGAGGTTCGCATTTCGTAGGTACCAATCTAGATAATCCATCCGCATGACCAATTTCCTTCGACGGTAGGAACTCTAGTTTGAAATTATAATTCAATAATATAGTTCCCCATCTCAGAAGTCTGTTGGCTGTGTAAATTGGTAGTCCTTTTTTCGATCCGAATATAGTGAGAAGAGGTTTATGGTCAGTTTGAAGAGTAAACTCTCTTCCATATATGTATCTGTGGAAGCGAGTTATGGCGAATATTATATCTAACGCTTCTTTCTCAATTTGCGAATAATTCCTCTCTGCTGGTAACAACGATCTAGATGCGTGAGCTATAGGTTTCCTTGTGCCCTCCTGCATCTTTTGTAATATACAAGCTCGAGTGAGCTTGCGTCACTAGCAATGATAATTTCCAGTTTGGAATCAAAATGCGTCTGTGCTAGATCAGACGTTAATTTCTTTATGATCTCCTTAAAAGCTTTCAGACAATCTTCCGTCCAGTTCCATTTGTTACCTTTTTTCAATAATTCATTGAGGGGAGCCCTCAGTTTGTGCATGTTTTCAATGAATTCACCGTAATAGTTCGCTAGACCAAGAAAGCTTTGCAACTCTGCGACATTTTTCGGCTCAGGCATATTTTTTATTGCATTTATCTGGCTCTGGATTTCTGCCACTTTCATTGATTATATGGCCTAGATACTTGATTTCTTTTAGAAAAAAATCGCATTTTTCTCCTTCACTTTAAAAGCAAAATCCTGAATTCTTTTAAAAAGTTCTTTAATGTGCGTTGCGTGTTCTTCTACATGATCGCTTTTGATTAAAATGTCATCTAAGTAAGCAGTAGCAAAGTTCTGTCCCATGAGCATGGTATCTATAGTCTGTTGGAAGATTGACAGTGCTACTTTTATCCCAGTGGCAATCTGTTAAATTTGTAAAGTCCTTAAAGTATTTTGATACATAACATTTTTGTACTTTCTTCTTCTACTGGAATCTGAAGATAAGCTTCACTTAAATCAATCTTAGAAAATACCTTACCACCGTTAAGCTTGGTAAATATTTCCTCCGGGCTTGGCAATGGGTAGTGATAATCCTTGATAGCCTTGTTTAACCCAGTCGATAAATCTGCGCAAACACGGGTTTCTCCGGAGTTTTTCTTTACGTAGACCACTGGTGCCGCCCATTCACTGAATTCGATTTGTGAAAGGATTCCAGTTTGTGCAATCTATCTAACTCGTTGTCAATTTTTTCTATGGTTGCGAAAGACACGTTTCGCTTTTTCTTGAATACTGGCTGAACATTTTCCTTTAGTTCAATTTTAGCTGCAACCTTATTACATCGTCCCAAACCGCTCGAGAATACTTCGGGGGAATTGACTGTGTAGTTCTTCTTTTAATTTTGTAGCTTCTGACGACTCGCACTCTATTTTCTTACAAAATGAGCTAATGGGTAAATCCCATACGTCAGATTTTTGCATCCAGTCTGTGCCCACCAAATATTTTGTCATTCATTACAAATATCTTCAATTTTTTCGTTTTTCCATGGAATTTTACGTTTAGAATTACTTCCCCTTCAAAATTGATACGCTTCCCTGTAACAGACTTGGCGATTTTCTGTGTATGCATCATGGTCGGTCTATTTAGCTTCCTCCATGTTTGTAAATTAATTATAGTTAGATCCGATCCTGAGTCTAACTGTAATTTTACCTTCTTATTTAAGATCTCGAGTTCCACGTATTTTCTTGTGTTTAGTTTGTCTTCGTAGTCCATTCTAGTAGTTCTTACCCTACTTGTGTGTTTTTGTTTCTGCATTGAGATGTCTTATGTCCCATTTTTCCACAATCTAAACAGTTCTTGTATTTAAATCGATAGTCTTTATTCCAGTGGAATCCACCACATTATTTGCTTTGATATCTGTCATTAATCGCCTTATACCTTGTAATTCTTTCTTTATCATAAAACTTTTGTTTTTCTTTCGGAATTGGTGGTGGTGAAAACCGTAACTTTTTGTTCAACTTACGTATGTGTGCTACTCCCGATTACTCGATATCCATAGAGTCTTTTTTATGCTCAAGCATTTTTGTCAGTCTTCTGACAATTTTGTAGCGTTAATCCAGACTCGTTTTGAAGCTTCGTGAGCATTATTTTTCGCATTTCACTTAAAATTGTCCGGAGTCAATTCTGCCAATTTAAAATTATCGCAATGATTGTTCGCAATTGCGGCGAACGTGGAGTAGTCCTCATTTTCGCTTTTTACGAGGTTGAGACATTTCCACCTTTTGTGAAAAATGAAGTCTTTGAACTAAAGAGCTCCATAAGGCATGTAACTGCCTCGTCAAACGTCAAATCGTTTGTCTTTTTCGGTAGAATATAGTCAACAAATCAACTTAGTAACTATAATTTTTATCTATATATATATATATATATATATATATATATATATATATATATATATATACACTCAGAGAAAGAGAGAGAGAGAGAGAGAGAGAGAGAGAGAGAGAGAGAGAGAGAGAGAGAGAGAGAGAGATGGTGAAAGTATTTCCAGATCTTAGTTCTGCGTAAGGTGACAAATGCAAGTGATAAAGTGAGGATTGAATGCAACTTAGTAACACTATTTTTAATCTCAACACTATATTTTTATCACACACACACACACACACACACACACACACACACACACACACACACACACACACATATATATATATATATAATAAAAAGGCTTAAACACTAATATTCCATGGTCATAATTTATTCCATTGGAATCGTAAATTTGATCCAATTCATCAGACCTACACATTTGTAGGTCTGATGAATTGGATCGTATTTACGATTCCAATGGAATAACTTATGACCATGGAATATTAGTGTTTAAGCCTTTTTATTATATCCTTATTCTGTCCTGGACATTGAGTTCTACCTGGATTATATCCTCTTGGAATTATTTTTTATACATATATATATGTATTTCTATGTATGTATGTATATATATTTATATATTTTAGATATATATTGCATGTGTATGTGTATATTTACCACTAATATTATCTATATATATATATATATATATATATATATATATATATATATATATATATATATATATATATATCAATATATATATATATATATATATATATATATATATATATATATATATTGATATATATATATAGATATAGATATATCAGTAGATAGATAGATAGAGAGAGAGAGAGAGAGAGAGAGAGAGAGAGAGAGAGAGAGAGAGAGAAGGAGAGAGAAATGGCGAAAGTATTTTCGGATCTTAGTCCAGCGTGAGGCGACAAATGCAAGCGATCAAGTGAAGATTGAATTCAACTTAGTAACTATATTTTTTATCATATATATATATATATATATATATATATATATATATATATATATATACACTCAGAGAGAGAGAGAGAGAGAGAGAGAGAGAGAGAGAGAGAGAGAGGGAGGTGTGTTTGTGTGGAGGTATGAGTTTGATGCAATATTAAAATGCTTTTGAATTATTGATTTAACACACGAAAAATCTTCATTGTTATATGAAATAATAATGACTTTTGTTTGTTTAAATAGTTTGTCAGTTTTTCCCCTGTGGCGCTAACGAGGCTATTCGAAGAAATAACATCTTTCCGAGCTAAGTCAGACCGGACACTCTTTTTGCTTAGTTCATTCATGATTTGCAAGCGAAAAGAACGCTGAGTCGACAGATTTCTCATTGGCTCGTTTCCAAAAATTCTATTTCAGAAATCTCGAGTTGCATAATTCTCCTTCCGCCGCCGGTGCCTGTTTTGCAAATTAGGACAAGAGACGGCGCATAACACCTGAAAAATTCAATAATTTGAAATTTTAAAGATCAATCGACCTGCTCTCGGCAAATCAGTGCTGTTATCGAACAAATAAGCCAAGAAAACTGTATATTTTTTTTTACCTGTCGAAAAATAACAATTCAGTAATTTTGAATAAAGTAAGGATAAATTCATACAACTGTGGCGTTGTATGTACGTATATGATTGTTATGGTCCAGGTTAGGACCAAGAAAGAACAACACGAACACAAGAGTAGAAATAACGAAGATATATTACACGGAATAATAAAACAAGATGTGGAAGGTGTTAGTATGACTGTCAGTCTGGTTTGGAGTGAACTACTATCGGCTCGACTCGATTCGTCCCTCTCTCTTGAGAGGCGTAGTATACATAGTGTTAGGAAGAGTTCATTCTGTAGTTATAGGTAAGGACCCATAACAATGATAAATATTTGTTAAGACTCTCTTTGTCTGTTACAAGGCTAAATGAAAAAAATTGCGTTGAATCAGTCTTTCAGATGCGAAGGAACTGTTTTAAATACTAAATTTCGTCTAATAAAAGACCCGAAAGCCACTCAAAGTAGAGGGTCTCTGTTAAAATGGTTATGATGAACGAAGGGTGTGGTAGGAATGAAAAAGGTACGAATTAAAGATCATGAATTTGGGGATAGGTAACAATTGACTCTTGAAGAGTTTAAATCTGTGGTGTTTAGGGAAGCACCCACGCGAGATTCTGTTCCACAGAGTAGCAGTTGTTGAGAGAATCTTGTCTGAGTGGAAATTTCTACTTGTATTTTATGGTATGCAGACAATGAGCGTGACTCGGTTTTATGGAAGTAGACTGGCGTGGTCTGGTTGTAAAAGTCTGAACTGCAGGAACAAAAGAATGCAGCACCCCCTGGCATGGAATCAGCGATAGAGTAACGACAGGCTACCGCCATTGCGTCCCTGGGAAAGAGTCGGCAGAGTGGGGAGGGACACGTCATCGATTTTGAACTGGAAACTGAGGACTGAAACAAAATATACCGTTTTTGGTCTAATCTGACTCTTGTGAAGATATAGCTTAGCAGAAAGCACAGTAGCCATTTTCACCTGTGATAAAATGAACTGACCACGGCAACGGAAATTTTAACCGTTTCCTTATAAGAAAACGTTCAGCATTCATTAATCGTCCAGCTTCTACTACTGTCGGTTGAAATTTATAAGATCTTTCCCTAAAAACAGTTTTTCAGGTTCCTCAAGTCCAGTAGCTTTTATAACTCTTTCCAGTATAAATGGGAGGGTTCTTTCCTACCTTTTTATTTGAAGTCGTGTGGAACGCCATCATCTTGATTATGTCATCATTTTCTCTTCGAGTTACATATACTATCCATTTTAGCTGTTGCTGCTGTTGATAGTCCTCAAGTGATGTGGTTTCTGTTATTTGGTCTAACTCTTTGTGATTCTGTAGCACCAGTCCATAAGGTTCGAAGAAGTGGAAACCCACAGGCTTCACTCGCCGAAAACCGTTTTAAAGCAATGATCTGAGAATGCGGTTGAATACATCTGAAACTTTAGGTATTTCTGAACATTTTGGTGACTTGCCTAACGTCTATATGAAAATGTCGATCTGATGAAGTTATTTAAGAACATAACGAGTTTTCAGAGTAATGCTTTGGTTTCTATGTCTTTAGTTTTCTTTGCTGTGTTGGGTCAAACTACCTTTAATGCCCTCTATCTTATTTTCAATTTCTTTATTTCTTAAATCTCTTTTAACTTATCCGTACACCGAGGTATTTGAAGTGTTTGAAGTCCACAATCGGAATTTTTACGATAGATTCAAGGTTAGTGCCATCACTGCTTTCATTGCAATTCCAAATGATACTTTCTGTTTTGGAAAGGTCTATCTAGAGTCCTATTTCTTGGAATACTTGTTGGAGGATGTTTTTTGTCAAGCTCATTTTATAACTTCCTAGCTACTGTAGCCTTATGCTAGACTAAGCCAATAATGACTAAAAAATGTTATTAGGCGTCTTGACAGTGCTGGCCAGAATGATAGCATCATCCTTGGCTCGTATTTAGGCGACTCCCGACAGATAGCCTTGTTGTTCATGATGACGGTAGTCTTTGAGTATAGAATTCAGAGGTTGGCAGTGAATATTTCGAAGACAGTAGGGAAGCGTAGTTCAGGTTAGCAGTGGATATCTCGTTTCAGTAGCAGAGCGTAGTTTTTTCTTCTGTTCTGGTCATCTTTGATTCTGACAGGTTCGCATTGGACATTCGTAGAGAGTAACCAAAATGGCCGCCGTTATATAAGACGGATTGAATATTTTACGCCTTCTGATTGGTTAACCTCTGTTGGGGGAACTATAAAGTGAGTCCAGTCATTTGGGTCTTCTCACTAGTTATAATAGTACACAGAAATTGTAACAGTAGCCTAATCTGTATGGTAGCTCCAAAGGATTAGGGTTAGAAGTACGAATTACACTCGAGGTTTGTTTCCGATCAACATTGCTTAGTAACGATATCAGAATAAAGATTTTTGGATTTACTCGTAAATTGAAATTCCACTTAGCTTTGTCGTACACAAAAACTACATTGGTGAAAATAAAAAGACAATTCTGCAAGTCTTCAACTGCAGCCAGCAGCAACAGCAATGGTCAAAACATGACAGACAACAGCAGTTGTAACTCTAATCAGCAGGAAGATTAGGTTTAAAGCTCCAAGTTCACTACAGCAAATTGTTCTACAGGACAATGGCCTAATGGATTAAAGCGATTGTGTGTGAATTTGGTGACATAGTGATTGTGAGTTCAATCCTTGGCTCAGCTAGGTGCACACTGCCCTGGGTCGGGCCGTATGCACTTGCACTCAGTAGAAACGGGCGAGCAACAAATGAACAGTACTAAATAAGAACTAGATATGAGCAGTGAAACAGTCTACCCTATTAAATTAAACAAAGTGTTCAGTTCAGAATTCCTTGTAGTTTACCGACATCAATCTACACCTGAGAAAGCCCGGATGGCACAACGGTCAAAACGTTGTAATAACAACAACGAAGATCGGGACAATAGTCCTAATATAAATAGTATAAATAAGCCTTACATGGTCTGGGTATAGTTTGTTTGTTTAGCGGCATATCAACATCTTGTGGTTCATTTAATACCGAAATTTAATTTTCTTGTGAACATTCGTAATTTCTTTTACAAAAAATATGTTGCTGGTAATTTTTTTTAAAATTTCTTTTTTGTTTTAAAGATTACTGGTAACTTTTTAAACTATGAAAATTTATTGCTGGTACTTTTAATATAAAATGCATTTTTATACTTCCGTAGTGTTTTGATCCAAGTTTGGGACCCTAACAGGTGCTACCACGCCGGCTCAAGGTGGACCTGGGAACAACAGCAATTATGAGGTGGTTACACGCTCCTCCCAATCAGGCCTTGCTGCCGGATGAAGTTTATCGTCATACCCAGAAGGCTGTATATAGTGATGAACCAATTTTATACAGTCGCAAATCCTTTAGTTTGTCAGCTTTAAAAGCATGGCGAGGTGTCAAATATATATTTCTTTTCGAATATTCTGGCCTAACTCTGCGGTATTATGATAAACTTTACAGATCTATTTATATTAGAGAAGTATTTACGAGACCAGTTTATTAACCAGCGCTCTACAGGAGGCGTTCAGTTGTTATATGCTCTTGTCTTCGGTTATTGACGTCTATTTTAAATTGTTACATACCGTCGTTTTCGTGAAGTCTATTTGAAACAAAACAAATGAACAACAATTGTTTTTCGCTCTTTATAATAAAAAATAACAAAGTGAAGCTAGAAATATTTCTGTTCGGACTGAAATAAAAGATGATTAGTCTTTCATTAGTTCAGCGGACAACAGCAAATTTTAAATAAGTTCGATAATTACTTTTCACTGCAAATTTGGCGCGCCAAAAGAAACAGCAAAACAGACAGCAATAATGGCGGGAAAAAAGAAGGCGGAGAAAAGATGGGAGGACGGCTCAAAACAGAGAGATAGAGTGAGAAGAAGAAGAAGGAGAAGAAGAAGAAGAGGAGGAGGAGGAGGAGAAAAAGAACAATGAAAGTAGTATTATTAGTAGTAGTAGGAGAAGAAGAAGAAAAAGAGAGGTGAGACATATTAAGAGGAGAAGACACAAGAAAACAGAATATAGAGAAGAGTATAAGAAAAAAAGAAGAAAAAGACAATGATGAGAAGGAAGAGAAAAATCTAGTGAAGGAAAAAGAAAACGACGAAGAATTCGGGAAAGACATACTGATGCAAAAGACGGCGAAAACAGAAAAAGAAAGGGCCGTGGAAGGAGAAAAAAGAAAAGAGAAAAGGATAATAATGAGGAGGAAAACAAATGGTGAAAGGCTAAGGAAGAAGCAAAAAGAAGAAATGAATAAATAAAGAAAGTAATAAAAAAAGAAAAAGTCGGGAAATTAAAAGAGAGAAAAATGCCCAGGAAGTAAAGAAAACAATGCAGACAGACAAAAATAAAACGAAGAAGAAAGAAAGAACGAAAGAAAGAAAGGAAGAAGAAGCTTGGAATGTGAAGAAAAAGTGAGGAGAAGAGAAAATGAAGAAATAATGTAAACAGTTTAGAAAGTGAAGAAGACAATGTGGAAAGAGAAGAAGAAAAAACTACCAAAAAGAATGATGCAAACAGGAAAAATGAGTGCATTGAAAAGAAGGAAAGAACGAATGAACGAAAGAAAGAAAGAAAAAAGAAAGGAAAGAAAACAATTTGGAAAGAAAAGAGGAAAATGTAGAGAAGGAAAAGAAGTAGTAGATGACAAGAACGAGAAAAATAAAAAAATAAAAAAATGAAAAGGAAAAAGATAAAAAGATGTCCAGAAAGTAAAGAAAGTAATTTGGAGGAAAAAGAAGGAAAAGGTAGACAGGAGAAAAATAAGAAAACGGCAGAAAGAGAGAAAGGAAGGAAGAAAGAAACAATCAAACAAAGAAGGGGAGAAATAAAGAAAAGAAGAAAGAAAGGATCGAATAAAGAAAGAAAGGAAGAAAGAAAGGAAGGAAGAAAGAAAGGAAGAATGAGAGAAAGACAGAAAGGAAGAAAGGAAGAAAGAAAGAAAGAAAAGAAAGGAAGAAAGAAAGGAAAGAATGAAATGAGAAAGAAAGACAGAAGGAAGGAAGCAGCAGAGAAAGGAAAGAAGGAAGGAAGGAAGGAAGGAAGGAAAGAAAGAACAAAGAAAGAAGAAACAAAGGATGAAAGGAAGGTAGAAAGAAAGAAAGAAATGAAGGAAGGAAGGAAGAAAGTAGGAAGGAAGAAAGAAAGGAAGAAAGGAAGGAAAGAAGACAGAAAGAAAGAAAGAATGATGTCCAGAAAGACAATGTGGTGAGTAAAGAAGGAACATTTTGACAGAAAGTTGAAAAGAACACACTCACAGTGATAGAGAGAGAGAGAGAGAGAGAGAGAGAGAGAGAGAGAGAGAGAGAGAGAGAGAGAGAGAGAGAGAGGCAGAATCAGAGCGATATACAGAGTAAGGGGGAGAGAGTGAGGAGTCAGAGAGGGAACTCAGAGAGGGAGTGTGATATATATATATATATATATATATATATATATATATATATATATATATATATATATATATATATATATATATATGTATATGTATATATATATATATATATATATATATATATATATATATATATATATATATATGTATGTATGTATGTATTATATGTATGTATATAAATAGGGTGATTGCCACTTCTTGACAGAAGAATATCATCTCCACAACAAATTTCTTTCGTTTTTTTTGTTATATAACTTTCAGGCTCAGCGATCATGAGAGCACAGATGATTCTTTAAAGCAGCCTTACTTTTACAAGCTTTTGCGCAAATGTTGTACCTGAAATGGAGATCCCTAAGCCCAAACAGTATGGCATCAACATGAATTTTCATGTCTTGTTCATTCAGTAGCTGACTTTCATACTTTATGGCAGAGTGCACAATAAGGCTCAAGGATTGATTGCTGGCTTCTTTCAATGGATCGAACCTTATGAAACCTAAGCTAACTTTGAAGACCTGCCTTTGAAAGAGCAACATTTCCATTTAAACTACATACATGTTGTAAGTTTAGGGCGGAGGGTAGCGCTTTAAGATTACCTTTACGAAGATTGCACTTAACCTTATCATGTTTCACCTTGTCCTTTTCAAATTGGTGACAACCTTGATGAACTGTCGTTCTCCACCAAGGTTGACATTCAGTCTCTCTAGTTCCCACGTATCAACTGATATCACAAGCGCTTTGAGATTGGTTTGATGCAATCTTTAAAGCACTTTCTAGGCTTGCGTCTGGGACGCTTGTCTGCAGATAGTTCACCATAAAAGGCACGTTTAGACAACCTTGAGTCATCCATGCGTATCAAGTGACCTGCCCAGGGCATTTGATCGAGAATGATTAGCTTCTCAATACTGGGGATATTAGCCTTCTCCAGAATTTCTGTGTCAGGTAAAAAAGGCTGCCATGAAATATTCATGATTCTTCTGAGGAATTTTGGTGTACTTATTCAAAGATGGTAATATGACGTCTGTATATTGTCTATGTTTCTGAAGATTACAAAAGTGCAGTCAAAACTCAAACCTCATAAGACTCATAAACCTTTACCTTGATGTTATGTGTAATGCAAAAGATTTAGTAGCTTTCTCGATGCCGTGATGTATTTCAGCATCTAGTGTCCCATCTTGTGAGAGTGTGTTTCCAATGTATACAAAGGTATCCACCACCTCCAGCCTATCCACAAGTATTTTTGGTTCACGATACGGTTGACCAGGAGATGGTGTGAAAATTACATTGTTCTTCCTGAAACTGATAGTAAATCCAAAAGACTTATACGCATCAGCAAAAAGATCTATGCTGGGTTGCATATATTCTGTGGTATGAGCCACGAGGTCGGCATCATCAGCATAAAGAAGTTTACGAATAATTTGCTGAAACACCTTTGTGGAAACACTAAATCATCGCAGGTCAAAGATTTTCCCGGTTGTTCGGAAAGGCAAATAAACACCAATGCTACAGTTAATAAATGCATGTGTGAGCATCACTGCAAAAAAGATGGAAAATAAAGTAGGTGCAGGTATATCGCCCTGCTTCACACCATTCTCAACAGAAATTGGTTCAGGCAGAATACCATTGGTTTCATGTTGCTTTACAACTCTTTAAGCAGTCTGACAAATTCAGGCGGGCAAGCCAGTTTTCTTAGAATTGTTCACAAAGCGATCCCATCACAATATCAAACGCCCTAGTTAGGTTAACGAAAACTTCGTAGAGCGGGACACAGTGTTCAATGAACTTTTCTACCAGTTGACGGGCTGTGAAGATCATGTCCATTGTGCATCTACCAGTGCGATACTCACATTGACTCTCTGGTATCACTTCAGAACAGATGTGACTTTGAGCAAGATATTGGCAAAAACTTTACCAACAGCTTCAAGTAAGCTTATTCCCCTGTAGTTGCTACATTCTGATTTTTGACCTTTCCCTTTATAT
>OZ038508.1:50911258-50923758 GCA_964036315.1 Acanthosepion esculentum | reverse complement strand
ATTGTAGTCATAAGGCTGTTTATTTAAAAGGTAGACTTAAAAAGGTAGACATAGATCCAGCTTCTACGATATAGTAAATAAAGCCGACATGGATCCGCTTTTTACGCTGGACGTATGTAGATCTGGATTACACTCGACTCAAAAAGGTAGACATAGGTCCGGTTTACACTAGACTCAAAAAGGTAGTGATAGGTCCGATTTACACTCGACTCAAAAAGGTAGACATAGGTCCGGTTTACTTTCGACTCAAAGAACTAGATATAGGTCCGGTTTACACTCGACTCAAAAAGCTAGACATAGGCCTGTTTTACACTCGACTCAAAAAGGTAGACATAGGTTTGGTTTACACTAGACTCAAAAAGGTAGACATAGATCCGGTTTACACTCGACTCAAGAAGGTAGACACAGGTCCGGTTTACACTCGACTCAAGAAGGTAGAAATAGGTCCGGTTTACTTTCGACTCAAAAAGGTAGATATAGGTCAGGTTTACAATAGATTCAAAAAGGTAGACAAATGTCCGTTTTACACTCGACTCAGAAAAGGTAGACATAGGTGCGGTTTACACTCGACTCAGAACGGTAGACATAGGTCCGGTTTACACGAGTCAAAAAGGTAAGCATAAGTCATTTTTTGTAAGCTAAACTAAAAAAGATAGATATAGGTCCGATTTTTACTCTATAGTAAAAAAAGGTAGACATGAATCGGCTTTATATTCTGGACATACATACAGTTTATGAGATAGTAAAAAAGATAGACATCTGTCCGCTTTACACGAAAGGTAAAAGGTACACATTGGACCGGTTTACACTCGCGTAAAAAAGTAAACGCAGTAGAGTAAAAAAGACAAAACCACGGTTTACACGGCAGTAGACAGAAATTCGGTTTTATGTTGGAACTCAAAAAAGTAGACATAAGAACTGTTTCTACTTTAGAGTCAAAAAGGTAGATATTTACACTTGAATAAATGGTAGACTGCAGTGAGTCTTTAAATAACTACACCGCGTAGAGTAAATTAAAACGATAATTAATGCTATTTGAACCATATAAAAGTCTCTATCTATAAAAGGCAGGATGTATGTGTGTGTGTGTGTAACGAATGCACAGCCGCGATTTTCGACGAATTTGCACCAAGATTTACATGCACATGCTCCAAGTTAGCAAAAAAGCCAAGACCGACTTTGCATTTCCCAACTCCCATCGATAGTGGAAATAATCGATTTTTTCATGCCTCTACGGCATTTTTCATGTAGTTTGCGGCCATTTTCTACTGGCCATAGTGAGATTCTATAGCTGGCTGCCACGAATAGGCAGGAAGATTCTATTGGCCAGCGTGAGAGTCAACAGCTGACTGGCACGAATGTTAACTAGCATGCTAGCATGCAAAAAAATAATAGCTGCATTCGTCACAAGTGGGAAAAATTTAAATCTGCATGGCACTTTACTCCAATTGGCTCATTCGCTTGCTTAAACTCAACGTTGATTCTGATTCCGCAGAACTGGGTTGGGTATAAAAAAGTATTTGTTGTTAACATTCTTTTTTCATTCGGTTTTTCCAGTTACGAGTCCTTTTTTAAAGCTGATCGTTTTGTGTTCATTTTAGTTTAGTTCTATTTTCGTAACAGATTTAATGTTTAGTATAGAGCTTAGAAAAAATTCGCAGTGTGAGACAGGCAAGAAGTAAGGCATGTAGCAACATCAGTACGGCAAAGGGCACTCCTTTAAAGGCAAGGAAGGGCAAAAATATTTTAAGTCAAGCGATAGAGATTGCTGTATGAGTCGTACGATTCACTATTATTAGTAGATTTTCACAGGTGAGTCTTTAAATTTGAGTACTGGCATCGAAATCCCCGGTTTTCCATGATCTCGAACACCGATTTCTGGTGCCAAAGGGAAATACGCAATCACCTTTAGCATGACGCATTCCAACGACAGTGTTCTCATTAACAGAACTTTGGCGCAAGACTACGAATATGAAATATTGTGATGAATGTAGACATTGTCAGTGACAATTCTAGACTCATGACAAATGTAGCTGGGGTTTTAATTAATATAGTTATACATTTATCTCAATTTGAACATTTAGTTTAGGTCTGGTCGTCCTATGTGTGTCAGAACCTGGAGGTTGTTGTTCAAATCTAGAGAAGAACCAGGTATCTATCTATCTATCTATCTATCTATCTATCTATCTATCTATCTATCTATCTTAAGCTTACGGTACTATCTATCTATCTATCTGTGCTGGACTCTCCCGTCGTAATTGACGTATGAGGGTCAAGGAACCGACAGCCAGATACCTGCACATATGATTTGTTTATAGTGGTGAAGGCTTTGTGTAGAGTCAACCACACTTTTTGAAGGGCCGAATACAGAGACCTGGTGCATCACGTGCCACATGGTCCCCAAGCGACCCTCCGCAGGTTTTGAATTCAGAGTTTTCCTCCTCCTAGACCAGTTTCCAGCCAAGGCTATAGAACGTAGTCTGTTCTGCTATTTACCCATAGCCGGGGGCGGGGAGAAGAAGAGGTATTAGCACCCAAGTAGATGTAAATGTATTCGACTGGAATTCGAACTCGGATATCCGATTTCTCAAACCGAGTCGCTATCCACTGCTCTATCCATGCCTCTCTACCTCCCCCTTTCTCTCTCTCTCTCTATATATATATATATATAAAAGGCCCAAGAGCTATTGAAGGTAGAGGATTACAGAATAAGGTTGTCGTATGGGTGTACAAAGAGTTCAATATGATGTGCGTATTATGAGGATATATAGAATAAATAATGGTTGACCCTAGACTTAAAGAAATTAAGATTATAGTGATCGGTGAAGTCGCCTCTCGGGACTCTCTTCCACAATGTAACATTTCTGAGGAATAAGCTGAGTGAAACTTCTTCCTTACCAATGGAATACGATGGATACGATTCTGTGTACGCGGCATAACGAATCCTACCGGCGGAACTAAGGAATGTAGCTCGCCTGTCATGAAATTAGCGATAGGGTAGCGAGAGGCGGGCAACGTTTCGTCTGAAGGTAAGTGGCTGCAAGGAGGGAAATAATTCAACACCCCCATGGCCGTTGAAACACTTTTAAACTCTGTAAAGTGAAGATTGAGCAGCTGCATTCCAGATATGGCAGTGATTCTTTGTTTGTTTTCTCTGATCTATGATAAAGATAGTGTGTAGAGAGGAACAACAGCAATTAAGAAATCGTTCCACGCTCCTCAGAAAACTCCGATCTTCTGACCAGCGACCTTGCTGCAAGATGTAGTTTATTGTCATACCCAGGACTAGCAGTCCAAAGAACTGACTAGTTTTCCCGCATCATTAGCGAGGGATAGTATATATGATGTCTGGAGAGAACTTGTGTCTCATTAAAGATTCCAATCAATGAGCCTCATTGAGAACACAACCATTTAACAGGACTGGAGAACATTCAGGGCCTGTTCGGTGATGATGGATCGTTACTATCTTTGTTTTGGATATGTTGAATGTTACAGGCCAATCCCTGCACCAGTTAGAGCTAGATCAGAGGAGTGATCAGCTGTCAGAATTTGGTCATCTAGATTTTTGTTGGTGTACCCATAAACTATGGTATCTTCTGTATATATATTTACTAATGATCTGAAAATTTTCTTAGGTAGATGTTTAATACAAATCAGAAGAGAGAAGTGCCTTGGGTGACGCCTGATTGATCTCAAAGCTTCCAGAAGACTGGTCATTAATGACGACCTTCAAGCACCTAACCGATAGGAAGGACTTGATAATTGCAAAGTCATCGAGATAGACATATCTTGAGACTTTGTGTAGCAATCTCCTATGTCATACCTTGTCAAAGGCCTTGAAGATATCTAAGGAGATGGATCTAGTGATGGGTTTATTATCGAATGCACCACTGATTCTGTATATAACGATAGTCATGACATCAGCAGTGGACCTAGAAGAGCGAAAACTATACTGTTTGGTACTCAGGAGGTTGTTCTTGTTAAGGTGATCAACAACATTCTTGTTGATAACTGATCAAGGAATTGTTGATGACACGAAGAATGCTAATAGCGTGATATTGTATTCAAGTATTCTTGAAAGCAGGAGATACAGTTGACACCTTCAATAGACTTGAGAAGCGTTTCTTCCTGTTAACAATATTACCAAGATTAAAGATAATTCTGGCTAAGGTTTTTAAGAACGATCAGGGGTATTTTTTATCTGAAGTGGTAACCTTTGTAGAGTCAAGGTTTTGACGAGCCTGGAAAATTTTCGAGTTGAGATAGAGTAATCACAATGTTTGTACTTCGTAAGGGAGTGGAAACTGATAGCGGATGACCCTTGTAATAGAACGTGGCGGCAAAGTTAATTCCAAGGGGCTTAGCCTTATCCTTAGATTTTGTCGGTTTCGTACCGTAAATTTTTATCTTTTAAGTAATCCCCCCCGATCAAAATGTCTAGTGGTGAGAGGTCAGATGAACATCGAGATTGTTCTGTTCAACTTTTTCGTCAACACTACTTCGTATATAATGATGGTCGTGTGAGGGTGCCTTATTTGGCTAGAAATAAGCTTATCACCCTCAAAGTCTTCTTGAATATGTGGTCCGAATGTCCGAGAAATTGTCATAGAAAATATGCGCCATCCAACAGGAATCGAACTATGACAATTTCTCGGACGTTCAGGCCGGTAAATGTTGTTAATACTGTTTATTATAAACGGAGAATTTACTTAAATATTTGTATCTATAAAAAAGAATGTATAAACATAAAAACGTCTTAAAATAATTGTCGGACTTTGTCCATTTCATAATGTGTGACGTCATTTGTTTACATTTGGTTACGCATCGAGCAGATATGAATGTACGTGAGAAAATCATGGAAAATAGTAGTTTAAAAACAGTAAAATCGACTTGCTAACCGAAAAGTTTCTCTGTGGCTCAATCGGTAAAAGTGCGACAGGCTATATGGCGGTCCCATATAGGATACAGGTTCGATTCCTATCGGAGGACGCATATTTTCTATGACAATTTCTCGGACATTCAGGTCGGTAAATGTTGTTTAATACTGTTTATTATAAACAGAGCATTTACTTAAATACTTGTATCTATAAAAAAGAATGTATAAACATAAAAGTTTCTTGTATATATATTTAAAGACATTTTTATGTTTAACATTCTTTTTATAGATACAAGTATTTAAGTAAATGCTCTGTTTATAATAAACAGTATTAAATAACATTTACCGGCCTGAATGTCCGAGAAATTTTCATATATATTTCAATTTTAAATAATTGTCGGACTTTGTACATTTCATAATATATATATATATATATATATATAAAGTGTGTGTGTGTCTGTGTGTTTGTATGCGTGTTTGTGAATTGCTACAGAAAAGAGTTTTTGGAAGGGAGGATAGAGAGGGGAAAATTACAGGAAGTCAGAGACAATGCATCTAATATTGTGTCTATGGGTGCACGTGTGTTTGTGTGTGTGTTTGTGTGTGTGTGTGAAAGATAGAGAGAGAGAGTGAGAGAGAGAGAGAGAGACCCAAAAAGAGGGACTTTTGGGGAATGAGGAAAAATGTTTTCAAAAGAAAGGGCTTCAGAGCAAGACAGAGAGAGAGAAAGAGAGAGAGAAAGAGTGAGAGAGAGAGAAAGAGAGAGAGAGAGAGAAAGAGAGAGAGAGAGCGAGAGAGAGAGAATAATACAGTGGTGAACAAGGAATCATTTGAAAGGTAGCTATAACGAGAATGAGAAAGGGAGAGTATATGTGATACTGCGTGGGAGAAAGAATGAAGGAAGGATAATGTGTGTGTCTGTCTGTCTGTGAGAGAGAGTGTGGAGTCAGGGGAGATGTTGCAAGCTAAGCTGACCGGCAAAACCAATGCACGTTGCCAAATAAGGACACAAAGTCAGTGAAGGAAAATAAGACAACAACAGGGGTACAAAAAAACTGCAAAGCAAAGTGACTCCTTGGAGAGAAAGAAAAAAAAAGAATTAAAAGACGGAGGAAGAAAAACGACCTGCACAAAGCTAACAAAACAGAAAGTGCAAAAAATGGTATTTGCGTGCAAAAACAACAACAACAAAAAAAGAAGAAGAAGAGAAAAGAAAAGAGCTTAATGATAAAAAAAAGCACAAGAAATCTCGAGTTATTTTCAATAATTGATCTCCATAGGGAATTTTTTCTGTACTTCAGATTGTATTTTCAGCGTTTGAGCTTATATAAATTATTTATAGCAAACGAAAACACAGAATATATATATATATATATATATATATATATATATATATATATATATATATATATATATATATATATATATATATATATATATAAGGAGGTGCAGATAATTCTCAGTCCGATCAAGAAGCGTCACCAAAATTAACTGCTGATGTTTGGTCATTTGGATAACCTTCGAGAAGTGGTTGAACTGATAAATGTTCACCACCTCGTTGTAGCGATTTTCCAAGCGTAGCTGGGATGTGGCACAAGGCCGAAAGTATGGGGCACCCAGTCAACTCACTATTCAGTTGTAATTGTTCTAGCGAGACAAGCTTGCTAACCATTACACCGCCTCGAGGTGCCCTCACCACCTCGTTGTATATACATATATTAAAATTTGTTGTATTTGTAGTGGACGAATGCTCAATATCGGCGATACCCAGTTTAGGGATATTAGCCACGTGGAATTTCCACAGTATGGTGACTGTTATTTGAATATAGCTAAAATTGTAAGTTAGGGTCACAAAAAAAGTGAGGAAAGATAGAGTTGGCGGTAGTGATAGAGAGAGAATTAAAAAGTATGGGGAAACGAAAAGAAAACTGAAAAAGAAAAAGGAACATTGTTCGGGAGGGCACGTTAGAATATAGAATCATACACTCTTTTTGATTCATTTCTGGTTTATGATGGACTAGACCAGTGTTACCAAACGTGATCGCCAACGCCCCCACCCCTCTTAGGCTCTGTTATGTTGAAAGGGAGCACTGCGCGTTTTTATTTTATTTTGGGGTGTTGAACATACTCAGAGGGCTGTGGGTTTTTTTTCCGTTTTTTTTTTTTTCAAATTTGCAAAAATTATTCAATATTGGCTACAAAACGAAATTTCTGAAAGGTATCTAAAGCCGTGGGAAGATATCAAACTCTTTTCTTCATTGCTTTTTCAACTTTCTATATAGCTTCATGTGGTTTTAACGCGGTTATACAGCTTCTTACGAAACAAAGAAACCGCTTGCAAATTACGAAACGAGGAGATCTACCATTACTTCTAAGCAGCATGGAACCTAGAGTAAGATCCTTAGCCAGTAAACACCAAAGTCAACCTTCGCATTGAAAACATTAAGATAAGCTATCAAATAAAAAATTTGTTTTGCATATTAATCATTGGCATTTATTATAGAAATGGAAACAATATTAATAATTATTTTTTCACTAATACCCAAGTGTTATCTTGATATGAAAGATGAATTCGGCATAATATTCGAAATTTAATCTGACAGGGTGTGGCGTTGACAAAAATGTGTGTGCTCGAAAGAGTCGCTAGTTGGAAAAAGGTTGGGAAACTCAGGACTAGCCGTAAGGAGAAATGAAGAAATATTTGCTACTACCAATGTAAATTTCAGGTAAATTTCCAAGACGAAAATAAATGTATTGCAAGCCGAAAGGTGTTTTATTAAAGTGTGCTATTTATTAACCGTACAATTTCGGAACGTGTTGTGTCGCAACGGTAGAGTTGTATTTTGAATATTTCAAGAGCGAAAAATCAATTAAAAATAGTAATGTGTCAAATCCATGATTTTTTTGTTGCTATAAGTGTTTTTCAGTTAACGTGGTATGAACAGGATGGACCAGTCACTTTTATAAAACATCTTTCGGCTTGCAATACATTTATTTTCGTCTTTATCTGAAATTTACCTGAAATGAAAACAATATTAATACCTGATGAAGGAGCGAATTTCTTTGAAGGTACTTGTAACAGAACATCTAATCCATCTCATAAGTTTAAACATAAGAATCCCGTCATTCAGAGTGTTGTTAGTAAGTTAATATCTTATTGATCTGTTAGTGAAGTGATTTTGCCATTAATTACATTAACATTACTGATTAATTCTTTGGATGATTACTTCTTATAATATTATGTATATTGCGCCAATTAATATATATATATATATATATATATATATATATATATATATATATATATATATATACGTTGGTACAAGTATGTGTGCGTGTATTTAGATTTCTACCTTAACCATTCCTAACGGATATATATATATATATATATATATATATATATATATATATATATATATATGTTGTTATTCACAGACAAAGTGTTTCGCTGTATCACAGCTCATCAGTGTGGCTAGACGTCCGGTTAAACCCGACTGAATTGGCGTCAGTCGGGGATTCTACCCCTAAGCCGTTGGCGCACGGCAGGGATGAAGGTGAATTTAAGCGTATTTATTTTTAGATAAAGACACTGTGACTGAGAGAACTCGATTCGATTTAGCGAAGCGTCATGCATTATTACCCGTAATAGTCACTGTTTTTAGAAACCCACACTTCCTCCCCAGATAGCTCAATTGAAATGAATTTTTCAGGAGCATGTGAAGAAATATAGTTTTAAGGTGTGCTATATTTATGGGATAAAGTGCTCAATATCAGAGATAGAGCACATGCAAATCTAAATCTAAAAGTGAACATTGAAGTCAACACTCAGAGGCGACATACTGTTTCATGCTAGACGCAATCGTCAGGCCGCGAATATATAAATACATATATATATATATATATATATATATATATATATATATATATATATATATATATATATATATATTGTAGAGTAACACCCTATTTTATGTATGATGGACTTTCCCGTCTTATAAAAATTATAGTTAGACGGGAGAGACCCTCATAAATAAAATAGGGAGTTTTCAATCGGAATATATATATATATATATATATATATATATATATATATATATATATATATATATGAGTCAGGAAAAGTGATTTCAGGGTGCATTTAATTTTAGTACAATGCAGAAATGCAAACCTTAATATCAGTATCGATGAGGTGCGTCGACTGTGTAGCGACGCCATTATACACATCAGATACAACTTATATTGGACTGGATTAAAAGAAAAGACCACATGGAGTTGAAATTGCGATACGTCAATCATTACATTTTGTAACAGACAATATCATGCACAAACAAGAAGTCTGATGGCTACCGACATATTTGTTCGTTGCTGTAAAATCAACCCATGTCCCAACTGAACAAACTTGTTATTTTCGAAAAAGAGAATTTCTATTGAGGGTTAAGTAAGCTTTACGATGTAGAACCCACCCCCTGAAAAGTGCGCATTAACGAGGACTTTAAAGCTACCACTAGTATTATTTTGAACGCCATTGTTTCTTTGATGGGGAGTAAAAAAGACATCAAACGTTCAAACAGAAACCTCAAACAACAATTGAGAGATCCATCCTAAACATATGGATTGGCCACCCCATGAAATATGGGATCACAAAGCATTGCCCAGATAGAGTTAACAACAAAATTATTCGCTTCCGCATGTCGGCGCTTTGCTTAGGTAATTTCTAACATATGTTAGAGTGTGAAAGTCCTACTACGAATCTGCTCACAGAATTCTCGTAACAGAACTGACAACACCAGCAACAAAATATCCGTCTTCCGCTCACATATAGGACAAAGGACTCCTAAATATAATATCTAAGCCGTTCAAAATGAAAATGTAAGATTAGAATTGTGTAATAAACTAGAATCTAAAATGATGTTCCTAAATCATAAACGTAGAGGAAGAAAATAACGATATTTTATCCTCTTCAGCCGAAGTACGTGGGGTATTCTGTTGTAGGACGACAATCCTGATCGTATCTATCTATCTATCTATCTATCTATCTATCTATCTATCTATCTATCTATTCATATCTTTCTATGTCTGTTCATCTCTCTTCATATCTGTTCATCTCTCTTAGTCTATTTCTATCTATCTATCTATCTATCTATCTATCTATCTATCTATCTATCTATCTATCTATCTATCTATCTCACTCCTTTCATATCTATCTATCTATCTCACTCCTTTCATATCTATCTATCTATCTATCTATCTATCTATCTATCTATCTATCTATCTATCTATCTCACTCCTTTCATATATATCTATCTATCTATCTATCTATCTATCTCAGTCCTTTCATATCTATCTATCTATCTATCTATCTATCTATCTATCTATCTATCTATCTATCTATCTTAATCCGTTCATATCTATCTGTTCATATCTTTCTATGTCAGTCTGTTCATATCTATTTATCTCAGTTTGTACATCTCTCTCTCTCTCTCTCTCTCTCTCTCTCTCTCTCTATCTCAGTCTATTAATCTCTCTTTATATATATCTATTTATATGTTTCTATCTATCTATCTATCTATCTATCTCTGTTTGGTTCATTTTGTGCTAATGCCTTTGATAAAAACGCATCTTCCTACTGCTATGGGTTAAATTGCAGAGCGGACTTCTCGTGTTTTGAGTGGCAGTCAGCTGAGAAGGAAAATTCTGAATTCAAAGGTGACGAGCTCTGCTTGAACATTTCGTATCCCCATGCTCTTTGAATTCATCCGAAAATAATGGCCGGTTCTACAACATCTTTCAACACTGCAATATGTGCGGCTATTATAGACGTTCTGTTCTAAATCGAACTGTTGGGCTGTCAATATATCAAAATCTATGTGAGAAACCATCATACGAGTGTGAGTTGAAAAGTTCATAGGCTGACTATGAAGCCGTGATGCTAGAACTGTGAAAACTTGCATGCATTCATTTCAACTCTTCTTATTAATAGCTGCATTGTTTCTTTCCAGTTAAACTCACATCTGTTTTTTTTTTACCAACAATATGAATTGTCTTCTTTAAATTCATACTGTTGGTAAAAAATGCCATCGACAGCTGATATGGCGTCATCGTCATCGCGATACTAGTTCCCATCCAAGTGTTTTTATACGTTGGGGAACAGATGATAGGAAATAGGGAAGGTGATGAACCATAATAAAAAGAAAAACTTGTGGTTCCAACGAATGATTTATTTCGTGGAAATATTTCGACTGGCTGTTGTTAGTCTTGGTCATTCCTTTAATTTTAGTAAAACATTGCAAAGAATCTAGAAACGCTTACGAATTCAAATCACGGAAACAAACCCCGAGTTGATGATGTTTAAACAGTAAGAGCATACGCTTTTTAGCGAAGTCCATGCCTTATTCGTATCAAATGATACGAATAAGGCATGGACCTCTCTAAAAAGCGTATGCTCTTACTGTTTAATCGTCATCAACTAGTTTTTTTTTTATGATTTGAATTCGTAAGCGTTTCCAGTTTCATTGCAATGTTTTAGGCAAATTAAAGGAGTGAGAAATAGAAACAGCTTGTCGAAATATTTCCATGATATAAATCGTTGGAACTACAAGCTTTTCTTTTAATTATACAATTACCAACGAAGACAAGCATCCTAACTTTGAAGGTGATGAACCAGTTCAAAGTCACGGTTCTGCCCAAAAGCTACCCAAAACAAGGACTTGTGTACTGGAGCATTGTTTTGATGAAACAAGACTCCTTTCGTTTTTTTTCCCCAATGCGTTTGGTTTTGATAGCCTTTCGTAACTGCCTCGGAAATTTAGTATAATACCCTTCTCTTGATTCTGTGGCCTTTTGAATATAGTCAATAAATACAATACCTTTTACATCCCATAAGACTGAGACCATAAGATGTAGATGAAGCGATCTTGGCTTTATTTAAAGCTGGTTAGAAAGGAGGTTTCCTTGGCATAGGTTTTCCTTTTGTCTCTGGATGAAAGTGTTGAACCCAAAATTCGTCCTGGTTTAGGAAACGTTCAAGTAGACCAGCTAGATCTGTCTCAAACATCGTCAGGTTTTCCTGTGATGTGATCACCCTGGTGCGCTTTTGATCAGGTTTCAAAAAACGCAATACCCATTGTTCAGAAATTTTAGTCATGCCAAGTTCATTATGTAAAATATTTCTCATCTCCCTCATAGTATATCTAATACAGATAGAAGCTTACTCTTTTTTATTTTTATTTTGTTTTACTTCTTTTTCACATGGATTTAATTTCTTTTGCAAATTAAAAAACAACTTTGAGAGTTTTGGCGATTAACAAAGATGGCCGACCAAGAAGTATGCTCCACGATTGAACAGCGGTGAGTTATCAAGTTTTTGGTTGCTGAAGGGTGCAAAACAGTTGAAATTTATAGGAGAATGTCAACTGTGTATGGTGCCACATGTTTCAGCAAAAAAAATGTCTACAAGTGGGCTAAATTGTTTAAAGAAGGACGGAGCAGTGTTGAGGATGAAGACAGGCCTGGGAGGCCTACAGAAGTGAGGTCTCCTGAGGTGATCGAATCAGTCAATGACCTCATTCAGTCTGACAGAAGGGTGACAGTGGATGACATTGCAAGGACTTTGAGCTTATCTGTT